>JPET01000011.1:258480-339021 GCA_000732205.1 Verticillium tricorpus MUCL 9792 | reverse complement strand
GCAGAGGCGAGAGAGAGTGGGTTGATGGAGTGAAGTCGTGAGAAAGCAGCAGTGCAAGTGCAGTGGGCGGGCGGGCGGGCAGGCAAGTCGGGCTCTTGACTTCCACCTAGGTAGGTTCGGTTACAGGCAGGACAGATTATCAGATGGGGGATCGGGACATGTAGCGTTCAGGTGCCTACCTCCTACCCTTGGGAGACCCTCGGGAGTGCCCCGGCGGCAACCGATGCGCTAGGCTTTCAGTGGCCGCAGCCCCGGCTCCCACTGGACACCACTGGATGAATGGGGAGCCCCATTGGCGCACAGCCCCGGAATCTAGCAGCGCGAGGGGGTCGGACGTACTCGCTAAGTACCCCCATGAACATGCCACACCGCATCAACGCCTGATCTCTCGCTCTAGTCGGACCCCTACCCTACCCTACCTAGCCCCCTTTCCCCCCCCCCGGGGGCCCAGGGCCAGACTCGGGACCAGACAACGGAATCGTAAGGTAGCCACAGTCACCACACGGTGGTGCCATGGTGCCATGGTGCCATCCACCCATGGTCGCTTTCGTCCCGCCGTCGTCCTCGTCCTCACCTTCGTCACCTCCCGGCGCAGCATCCCATCCCACGTCTTCCCGTCTTGGAAGTAGCCGGGAGTGGGCGTGCGAATGAGCTTCCTTGGCCCCCCCCACGGACACCTGGGATTCCTACCGTCCTCGACCGATGCATGGTTGGCGGAGCGAGTGTCTGGCTACGGAGGACCGCGCCTCGTCGTCACAAACAGCACATGGTCGGCTTGACAGACGGGCGGGAAACCCAGCATTGCCGCGATTTGCCTTATTGTTTTTTTCGTCTTCTTCCTTTCCGTTCCATGCCAACCTCCGTCCCTTCTTCCCGTCAGGTGCCTCTCCCAAGAACTCGGCCACCAAGAATCAGTTCTTGCCTAACCTCCAAGCCTCCCCTCGCTCTACCCCTGCCCGAACCAACCACCATCCTTCCGCCTCAGGTTGTGCCCTGCTGCGCTGCCTGAACGGAAGCTGGTGGACATATCTCACGGCTGTCTGCCTACATCTATCTGTTCGCTTCCGTCTCCACGCTTTCATCAAGACATATACCATTGTTCCATCCCTCCTCTCGTTGATAACTACCTACCTACCCTGACTCACCATACTTCATCCATCACGATACCTACCTCAGCTCAACCATCTACCTCAGCGTAACCACTTCCCTCACCCAACACCACACACTTCACCTCACATCACCTCACCTCACACATCGCCATGGCCCAGTCAAGTCGAAGACCGGAAACCAAAGTCACCACGACCTCTCGACCATCCCGCGCCAGCTACGAGTCGTGCGACTCGTACGAGACCTACCACTCCGAGAGCACTGCGCCTACGTCCATCTACGCCAGCACCGAGGCCTCCGTTAAGGAGGCTGCCCCCGTCACCAAATTCCAGCCCGTCTACGAAGACGACGTGGGCCCCGCCACCAACTACTGTCCCAGCTCGTCCGTCGACACCTTCGACTCGAGCCTCGCTTCCGACAACGACCTGTGCCGGGAGGCCGACCTGGACAGCTACGATGACCATGAGATCCCACCTCTCCCGGCCTACTACCGTCATCAAGTTGTTGACCCTAACGTCCAACCTTCCAATCCGCAGAACTTTGCCAAGCTCTTTCCCTCCCTGAACCGGCTCTCCGTACGCCACGACGACTTCACCCCTGATGGCAACCTCAACCTCCGTGTCGACGCCGTCGTCCCCGGCCGCCGCCGCCTCACCATGCAGCTCTTCCACCTGCGCATGCACGACCTGGCCAGGAGAGACTTCTCCCTGCGCAGGTACTGCCGCGACTCTGGCCGCGAGGTCTGCAGCTCCAAACGGCAATACAACGAGCCGGCTGCCGACGACCGCCCCGTCCTGCAACGGTCCATGACCAGTGCTCTCAGGTCCCTCTCCGGCGGCCGCAAGACGCTCTCACGCACCAACTCGGGCTCGGCTGGCGCACCTGACAACTCCAGGCCTCAGTCCAGCTTCTCGTACGACGGCAGTCCCACGCTCCAGTCCTTCCACCGCTCCTCGTCCTTCCAGCGAAAGCCCAGGCCCAGCCCCGTGCCCACCAACACCATGAAGCTCGAGTTCTCCAACTACGCCCGCGTCGACATCTCCCGACGCGGGAGCGGGAACTCCAAGCGCTACGAGTTTGAGTGGTGGGGCCACAGGTACCAGTGGCGCCGCGTCCTCGACAAGAACCTCGGCGTCGTCTCCTTCCACCTCATCCAGGACGGCCTCTCGAACCGGCCCGTGGCCCACATCGTCCCCGAGACGCGGGCCCCCAACCAGGTCGTCAGCGACGAGCGCGCCGGCGGCTGGGTCCCCCCCTGCCACATGTGGATCAGCGACCAGAGCATCGTCGACGCCGCGACCGACGTTGCCGACGTCATCGTCGCGACCGGCCTCATGGCCCTTGTCGACGACTGCATCAAGGAGCGCTGGCAGACGAAGAAGCACCACCACCTCTTCCACCCCCCCTCGGCCTCCAAGACTCTCGGCGCCGATCACGGCCCCCGGGCCTTTGTACAAAACCTCCTCCAGCGTCGCTCGTCCGAGCCGCACGCTCAGTCAACGCGCCACCGCAAGACTGTGTCCCTCTACTGAGCGACCTACGACAGACTTCCCGACGGCGGGACCAAAAGCATGCTGCAGTGGCAGAGCACTGCTCTCATTCGGGCTCTTCATCTTGTTCATTTCGTTTTCAGTTCATCATATTATGCTTTTAATCAAATCAGTTATGCAAGGCGCAAGTGGAGGGGGATCAGGCCCCCAGGGCTGCCGGCGAGGAAAAAGCCACGGAGGACAGCGGACGGCGTTCGGACGGCAGGTTAGGGAGGGTTGAGGCATCCGGACTAGTTCCAGCTGTACACGCTCTGAATCACGGGCGATTCCAGAAGATTGTACAATCAATGATAATGATATGATGGCATGGCGCCACAATGTGCTAATCATCGTCGCACTTCTACCACCCACCGTTCCGGGGTCTATCAAACGTGTCGTGCTGGGCAGAAGATACCCCGCGATCGCCGCAACGCACCCCCTGTCCGCATCGAACCACCCCAACGCCGCATCAGGAGACTGTACCATCAGGCCCCCCCTCTTCCAGAAAAACGCCAAGATCGCGGGCACCTGCCGAAAAACCTGCCAGCGGCCAACGGACCGGTCTCGCCGGACGGGGGAAAAAAAGACAAGAGTAGCAGAAAGAAAATAGGGGTCAGACGCCCAGAGTGATTCGTTCCAGTCATCAGAAGCCGTCCCCGAACGCGCCCTTGCGGCCGCCGAACCACCCCCCAAAGTCCAGCTTCATGAGCAGCCTCTCGACGCCGCCGACGCGGCGGGGCTTGTACTCGCCCTCCTCGGCGCCCCAGGCGCCGCCGTCGAGGTCGTCCGCCGCAGCAGCGGACGCCAGTGCGCCGCCGCCGTCCACGCCCTCCGCGAAGCCGGAGTCGGCCTCGAGCGTGCGCAGCGTGGCGATGACGTCCTCGACGCCGGCCTTGACGCGGCGCTCGACGTCGCGCAGCGCGGTGGCGACGGCGGCCTCCTCGGTCTCGAGGTCGACAAAGGCGTCGACGACGCCGGCGTCGGCCTCGAGGTCCATGGACGTCCAGATGCCGTGCAGGCGGTGCACGAGGGCGACGAGGTGGTCCGTGCTCACGAGGAGGGTGAGCAGGGCGTCGGTGTAGGGGGATGACGTGAGGAGGAGGCGGTGGGAGAGGGCGACGAGGTAGCGGGCGTGGGCCGTCGCGAGAGACTGCGGGTCGTGCTGCTGCTGCTGCTGTTGCTGGGCGGGCTGTTTGGGCTGCTGGTCGTGGGGTGGTGGGACGGATGCCGTGGAGGGCGCGAGCCAGATGTCTTCGTCGTCTTCGTCGTCCTCGTCGTCCTCGGCGTCGAGCGCTGCATTGCCTGACGGAGCGTGGCTTGGCCTGGCGTCACCGGGCTTGTCTTCGCTCGACGTGAGCCACTGGTGGAATCCGTCCCAGAGACCCGCGACGACCTCGGTCTGCAGGTAGGCCTCCGTCTCCGCGAGGAAGAAGATGGCTGCGCTCGCCGTGACCCAGGTGCTGCGCATGGCGTTGGATCGCGCCGTGTAACGCTCGCGCAGCAGTGTCACCTTGGACCGCCCGCCGCGGGTGCTGCCACCCGGGGGTCCGGGCGGCGCTGGGTGGTGCCGTCGGAGGTTCGTGACCTTCCACAAGTCCGTGAGACGAATGTGCGCTCGGCGGATCGAGAGCAGATACGAGTTGATGGTCGAGTAGACCTGCAGGTCGGATGGTGCTAGGAACATGTCCAGGGGGGACGGTATCTGCATCGTCAGGATGACGGGTACGGAGAAGAGGAGGTTCCGAAACGGCGTTGTGGCCAGTGACCGTGACCTCTGCTGCGACGACCCGGACCCAACCTTGACAGGGCTGGCCGGCTTTGACTTGGTGAGCTGCAGGCGTAAGAGATCACGGCCGAGCTCGAGACCTTCATCCTCGTCCGCGTGCTGCCCTTGCATCAGGCCCATCGCCGCCCACGTCTTGGCGAGCACGGCCGTGACCTCGCCTTCTTTCAGTGCCAGGGTGCCCAGGCTGTCACGCTTCTCGTGCGCGAGGTTGTCCGCCCGTTTCCACCGGCTGCGCAGCTTCTCGTCTGCTTGCTGCGTCAAGGCCATGGCGAACTCGCCTCGGCCGAGAAGGAAGAACTCGCGAAGCAGTTGGAGAATCTCAACCACCCTGCTCAGAGGTAGGAGCTTTTGGAGCGTGGTCCTGGAGAGGCTCACACGGATGGCAGTGATGGCTCTGGAGAAGCTGGCCGTGTTGAGCGGGTAGGTCAGAGCGGACAGCTCCCTCAGCTGCGACGAAAGGTGGTCCAGACCCATGAGCCCGGAGTCCACGCTGCTTTTCACGCGGACGTGGTTGAGTGACTTGCCGATGAACAGCATGGAGGATGCCGTAGCCGGCGTGACGAACTTCGGAAGCAATGCCGATGTGAGGACAAAGTCCTGATCGCCATCCTCGGCTAGGCGCACGAAGAAATCCCCTTCGCCGTAGCTCGGCAGTCGTCCGTAGAGGATCCAGGCCGACACTTGCTTCAGCCACGCCGTCTCGGCGACCTTGACCAAGGTCAGCGCCGTCTGCTCAATGTCCATGTAACCGCTCTGCAGCTCGGTGCGCAGACGATCGATCAGCTGGGCGCCGCAGCACCTCCCGCCCTTGTGCTTGCCCAGGATGAACTGCACGATTTCTCGGAGCCACTCCAGCCGCCTGGTCCATCCTGAGAACTCCCCAATGACGGCGGTCAGAGGCACGATGTTGTATGCGCCCACTAGGCTCGAATCGTTTCGCAGGATGGTCTCTTCCACCTCCAGGACCTTGCGCTGAAACGCAGCCAGGTGGATCGACTCAATGGCCGTCGCGACGGCGCGACATATCGTGGATGGGTGGTCGGCCGAGATCTGGGCGGAGTGGCTCAAGAGCTTGATGTTGAGGTCACTGAGGTGTGCAGCGGTGGCGAGGAGCTCGCGCTCGGGAGGGGAGATGGCAGCGAGAGCGTTGGACTGGGCATTGTCGGAACGTAGGAGCGGAGAGGGGTGTCCGGACAGGGACAGGAGGATTTCGTGGAGCATAGTCGGTCAGGTGGGCTGGGATCGCGGTTAGGACATGGGCGGTGAGAGGAGACTGGGCAGCGAGCGGGACATACGGGGTGCGCGACTGAGTCCTCTCAGCCGGTTTCCTGGACTTGATGGAAGCTGCGAGGTCGTGCACGAGAAGAAGAATACAGCCAACTATCTCGAAGCGGCACATGGAGCCCAATCAGGCTATTGGTGTTTACGGTGAGGACGAACGCTTTGGCTTGCTCGCAATGGCCCAGGAGCGGTGGTCGTGGAAAACCTGGCTGGTCCACTGTTGGGCTCGGTGAGAGAACTGGACGAGGGTATGAGCTCCCGGTGATACGTAGTCACCAACCACATAAGCTGTCCGTCGCTCATGGGGCTGTCTGCCGAGGTGAGGAGCGTGCGGTCGAGGCCATTGATCAAGTCGCGACGAACGCGACCTGGCTGCCCGATAAGCGGGATGGCGGGGGGACTGCGCTTATCGCCTCTTGGCAACCAATTAACCCCACTACGTCAAGACCAAGCACCACGAATTCCACCATTTCCTCCTGGACTGGAACCCTTGATGGTCGTTCCAATTGATATTCATTGAGAAGCCCGTTAAGCGAAGCAAAGAAGGTATCTATCAAGGCGACCGCCAGTACCCCCGCTCCATGGACGTTCCGAAGACTCAGATGGGCTTCTTGCCCTTGCCGTTGCCGCCATCATAGGCCGTATACATGCTCGCAGTGTCGCTCATGCTCGTTTTGCTGTTCGTCCTCTCCAGCATTCCCGGGGTCACGGTTCCGCCATCGCCACCACCGACAATGATCTGACCGCCCTTGTTGCCCACCTTGCCAACAACCATGCCCTTGGCCACACTCTTCAGAATGGCTCGCCTCGAAACACCGGTGACGTCGATGTAGACTAGGCCGACATTCTTGAAGCCACCGCCGATGTTCCTCGAGGCTTGACCAGCCTCAGCACCCCATCGATGCTCGACTACCTGGGAGACACTCGAAGCGGTACCGCCCAGCAGATTCTTGCCGGCTTGCTCAACGCCGTCGGCCACCGTGTTGAAAGCCATCAAGCTCTTGTTCAACAGACCAGGCTTGTACGACTCGATGGGGTTGCCGTCCTTGTCGTAACCCCTGCCCCCGCCGCCCTTCTTTCTACTCAGGCTGGCGCCGAAGTTCTGGGCCACCTTGCCGATGTGGCTGACCGTTGTCGCCGATAAACCGGCAGCCTGGGAAGAGAAGGTGTTGATTCGGCGGATGCGATCGTGCGCTGCCGGCGTAAATGTCACTGGCTTGGCCACCGGCTTCGTCTTCTGGGAAAAGGTTTCGGCGCCACTCTGCAAGCCCCTGGCAATCAGGTCGGAGGAGGTGACAATCAGCCTCGATGCCTTGGAAGCGTTGCCCACCAAGAATGACTTTTTGTACGACGGGTGCATGATCATCTCCACATATTCCTGGGACGCTGGCTGAACGACAACAGCCTGGGTGCCGTCGGCGGGTAGTGTGATCTCGACGGGGTCTACAACATTCTCCCGATTAGCAAGCGTTTTGGGCTCAAAGGACCCGGAGGAATAGTCACCTTTGGATCCATGCTTGATCCCGCTGTCGTCCACCTGGTATCCCTCGGTCAACTCGCCAATGACGCTACCATCCTCCTCATCGACCAAGACGATCTTCCCGCCCGGGTGCAAGCTGTGGCTCCCCTGCGCATACCCCTGGCCTGGCTCAAAGTCCGCAGGGTTGTAGGCGGGCAGGGGCTCGGCCGCAGCGGCGGGCGGCAGACCCTTTTCCCTGGTCTTGCCAGACGAGGCAATGGCGGCCTCGGCCTTGGCAGAGGCCCTCTTGGGCGGAGGAGAGCGCTCGAGAAAGGCAGTGCACTGAGCCAGGATGGTCTCGAACGTGTCGACATCCTCTTGGAGCCCCTTGCGACTGCCCGTATCGGGAAACTCGAGGCGAGTGAAGGCACCACTGTCAGGACCAAGGTCCCATCGTGGGATCAGGTAGCTCGTGGGTGGTTGGTGGTAGATCTGTGTGGTGGCCGGCAGAGGAAGATCAAGCTCGGGCGGGAGGTGTAGGTGCAGATAGAAGTCCTCTGGAGGGGTGCTCGTGCCTGAAGTGCCGGAGAGGTCTGCGAAGGGTGATGAAGTCGGCACCATCAAGAGGGAGAGGGTCTGGGGGCCGGCAGGTGTGAGGGACTCTTCCACGCCGTTGGCAATGTGATAAGCCTGGACGCCATTGATGGCGTACAGCAGCTTGGGGTCCTGTAGATGGTTCGGTGAGCAAGCCGGTGGAGGTGGGGAGAAGAGTCGGCCACAAGCCACAGGAGTTGGGGAGCGTCTTACATTGTGTCCCGACGACATGTTGAGGTTCGCGTGCGAGGGATGTGCCGATCCAGCAGAGAAGGGGTATGCTTTGTTTGCTGCGCCAGCGGGAGGATTGGGAGGATGGCGGGGCGGTCTGGGGCAAAGCTGTGCAATGCAGTCGAAGGAGGGGTTATTTTCGCCTGGCTCTGGCCTGGGAGAGGAAGGATGCAGGTCGATATTCTAAGTCTTGTTCTCGTCGGATGCTTGGATGGAACTCTGGCTGCCCTGGTCTTCGAACCTGCAGATGCGGGAAGAAATATTGGAAGGTCTCTGCCCCTCCCTCATCAGGAGAGGGAGCCGGGATCTGTGACGGGGTTGGTCGTTGAAACCGCTGCCATGTCGGAGGCGCTTAAGCATGGGCGCGAGAGGCCTCTCAGGGTCTCTGGATACAACGTCATTGGTGCTGTCACTCTTGGATCCATGTCGCGGGCAGCACAGCCACCGCCCCAGTCAAGCTTGGAGCTTGTTTGCCCCTCGGCCACTCACGGGTCTCGACACTTGGCCCAACCGTCCCGGACCTCCACTGCATTTCAACGTCCGTTTGCCACATGGAATGGAAATCAGGGTCGTCGACCGCAGATCCTCTGGCAGCCATGATTTCTTGGACATGAGGTGGGCAGATGTCTTGCGGTCTCCGTACAATGAACTGCTGTGCGACTTGGGGATGACTCGCGGCGGCTTCCGGAGTATCGCAACCCGGCAGACCCGATATGACATTACTGGATATATGCAACGATGAACAATAGTCTCTTACCGGCCCACTACACCTGGTACATTCATCCCCGGCCGTACCAAAGAACATGCCCCATCATCCTCTACAGTCGTTGACTAACGCCAGACCGTGATGCACAGCCATGCGGGCGCTTGTGACCACGGCCAATTCTTCATGTACTCGATGAGAAGGACCCCCGACGTCACTGGCCACAGGGACTCTTACGATGACTCGGACCGACGGAGAAGGTCCCTCGCGTGTGCGGTCCAGCATTGCTTGCTTGAGATGCAGAAAGTCCAAGATCAAGTGTGACAACACTGGACATCTTGATGCTGCATGCGAGAACTGCATCAAGTCAGGCCACAGATGCGCGTGGCCAGACCCAACAATCTTGCCGCCCAAGAGGACAGAGCCGCCGTCCAGCACGCGGCAAGACAAGGAGCCTGGCCATGAACGAAAGCGCACCCGAAGAACTGTGGAGGTCGCGCTACAGGACGGCCAGCGGTATGCGGAAGACATTCTTTCGGCGCACTTCCTCGACAGAGACGTATGGGACCAGATCTTTGTCACCTACAAGCTCCATTTCGCAACAGAACTTCCATTCCTCCACATCCCGACTTTGAAGGACAAGATTTATCGGTCCCGCAAAGACCCGAAAACCGTTTCCTCGGAGTTTAATCTGGTTCTCCTTGGTCTTCTGGCTTTGACTGCGAGATACCACGGTGACCTGGTCAAATATGTCGACCACCTCTCTCAGGACAAACCTGCCGGCCCAGTCACTCTCCCCCACATCGAAGACTCCGCTTCTTCGAACTCACTACCTCGAGACGACCAAGTCGAACCCAGATCACGTGGAGGACGATCCAGACCAGAAGCGGCGGCCGCCTCAGAATTCTTTGCGGACGCTCTCGACAAAGCTTTGGGATCTTGCAGGATGGCGATGACCAAGGCGACGGTAGAGCGTGTCCAGGCTCTATTGATGCTGGGACTTTATCAGTGGATCTCCCGCGATCACCAGGGGCTGGGATCTTGGATGTATGTCGGTATGGCCATTCGGATGGCCCAGGCTCTGAAACTTGGGTTCGGAGACAAGCCTACAAACAAGGCTTCCCCACCGTTGACAGAGAAGATCCTCATTGACCGGGAAGTCAGACGACGGACAATGTTCAGTTGCTTTATACTGGATCGGATCTTGTCGTGTGGGAAAGATAGGGTTTCGTGCATACGTTCGGAGGACTTGCATATCCAGTTGCCTTGCTCCGAGGAAGACTTCGATCTCACTCGTCAAGTATACACTGGCTTCCTTCAGGGCTCGAAACTAGCCATGGAGGACGGGCGCTTTGAAAAGCCCAACGTACTCGGAAGCTTTGTACAGCTCATCGACATCTGGGGAGAGATTTCACACTACAGCAATGCTGGTGGGCGATTTTTCGAGGGAAATGGCGTCGCCCCTTGGGATGAAATGGCCAGGTTCTCGCGCCTCCTGCGGAAGCTCAACGACTTCAACGATAGCCTGCAGAGGCCAGAGAGCTTCCTTGGCTTCACGCTGTCTCGAGCCAACTACTTCAAGCACGACAGTCGTCAGGGTTCAAGTGCGTATGTCTCTCTACACATGCTCATATCCCTCTCGAAGATCATGCTCCATCGCGAGTATATCCCGTTTATCCCCATCAAGTGCGCGAAGCCGAATGGGCCGCTGGATGAGCCGACCTTCTCTTCCAGCATTACCCCACCGGGCTTTTGGGAATCAAGTGCCAAGGAACTCTTCAAAGCAGCAGCAGACATTGCCGACCTCATTGAGATATGTGGCGATAAGCTACCGCACTCATCGTTGGTGGTATTCGCGATCTGGCACGCAGCCTACGTTGGACTTTACGCGCGTCACTTTCCGCAGATGGATATGGACCACTCCATGGCCAGCATTGAAGACGACCATGAGAGGGCTGCGAATGGCCATACAGACGCATTGGGCGGGGGCACCAAAACTACACTGGATGCCCTTCAGCGTCTTGCTCGACATTCGAACCTTGCAGCGGAATATGCCATGAGATTCATGGAGGCTGATGAGTTTTACACCAGAATCATCGCCGATCATCATCAAAATAACAATATGGACCAGGTTGGCGCGAGAAGTCGCAGCATCCGGATGGGCGGCGATGGCGGCGGCGTCGAGGAATGGCACAAGAGGAAGGACTATCTGACCAACAACGGTTCCATCATCGGAGACGATCGCCGCCAGAACCACGACGTCTCCGACCCGGCCCAGTCCCGGACTTTGGCTACCATGCCCACCGATGCCGAAGGCTCTCGAGATGCAGGCGTGGTTGTGCCGATAGGCACAACGCCCCAAACACAACAGTCTTTTCAGGCCGTCAATTCGGCGCTGGACAGTAGACTAGGCCAGACCCCTCAACAGCCCCTGGTCGAGCCCAGAGGAGACTTTGCCGACGAAGATGGCCAGGAACGCTTCGGTCAGCAGTTCATGCCAACGGGCAGTCCCACAGCGTATGCCGGTGTGCGCGAAGACGACCACGCAGCACTCGATTCCGAGCTCATAGCAGGTATGGAAGGCAAGCCGTTCGGGTTTGGCTACCTAGATCACGGAGAGTTCATTGGGGAGTTTGACGACTTCTCGCCTAGCGGTGGATGGGATGTTCCGTCAGACGAGGTGACCAGACTCCTATTTCCTCTGACGACGGACGACACACCAGTATCGCGAGACGGGCATGCGTAGACGAATCAAGCAGCGAGGATGTTGATTAGCCAACCCAATAAGGCAGCTCAGATGCCGTCAGATGTGGACAGCTCAGGGCATGGAAGCAGGTTGCCAAAGCCTTGGTCAGGGGCGGGATCCCGAAATGTTGTGCTTACTGTCATTAATATGGCCAACCGCAACTGCAGCCGCACAAGCCCCGTGAGATGCAGCTCGAAAGCCCGGCGCGCCAACCAGACCAGGCATACCAGGGCATAATGGTGGAGGGCGCGGTCGACAAGTGGTTGACCGAGGAGGGGCAAGCGGCGTACCCCGCAATGTACGGGTATCGGAAGGCGCCAGGCAGTGGAGGGGTGACGTTGCGAAGGCCTCATGCGGTGCATTGATGACCGCTACAGTCAGGGGCGGATTGGTCATGGCTTCTTTCTCTGTCGGAGCTGGGGTGGGCCACAGCACGACGGTCGCAGGTGGCCTCAGCGACCATAGGCCACCGGCATGGTTGGTCCTACACGCACGAGGACTAGCCTACTCGCACAACACAGGCACCTCGCATGGCAAGCTACCCATCGACTTTGGGCTTCGGCAGTGCGCAAATCACCATTCAACACATCGGCTCTCGAGGGCCTGATCGTCAGAAGAAGGCTAAGCCATGCTTTTCCCAACTGCGGCAACCGAAAACTCCTCCACGGACTTTCCCCCCTGCTGCCACACCCGAGAGGGAGGGGGGGGGGGGGGGGGGGGGGGGGGGCTTTTGTCAGACATAAGTGTGCGGTACCTACTACAGTGGCCTCTGCGACAGGGATCTGCACCACATCTCTACCCCCTCCCACCGAACGCGATGACACGTCCAGTGGTCCCAGGCGGCCCTCCACGACCGTGTATTGTAGCCAACTCGGTAGGTACGCGCATCGCCGTGGCTGCGAGATCCATGTGGGGAAGTACCAGTGACGCCCGCCGACAACCACCGACGCCCACGCCCGCCCGCGTCTCTCACGTCCTTCTGTTACGACACGACCAATGTCCCCTCTGCATTCGGAGCTCATCAGCATGCAGCCCGTCGTAGCTTCGACTTTGCAGGTGGGGCGCGGGGGTTCGGTACGGGGACCATCTGATGCGCAACGCGATGCTGATTAGCTCGCGCGCTGGGCCTCCCACCACGATGCACTGAAGCGGCGGATCCAAGGCATATGAACCAGCACGGAAGCGCGAGTTTCGCGGTTTCCAGAGCCACTACCACGCCCACGCCCTGCACCAGGGCCACCACCGAGCGGATCAAGTGACAAAGCAGATACCGAGGGGCGCCCGACATGTCCACGCCGCCCATGACCTCGTACCTACGTAACCTGGGTCGGTCATCCGCCTCCCAGCTTGTGAGTACCGGCGAGCCTTACCCATCCCGGTTCCAGCTTTTCGCACGGGCTCCAGTCCGTCTCTGCCTAGACACTGACTGGCACCTTCCTTCCCGGTCGCCTTGTACCGGTACCTGTACCTGTTCTTGTTCCTGTCCGCCGTGAACTGCAGATGGGCTTTTCCATGGCGGATTCTGGACAGTCGCCGAGCTGTTCCAGGTCGACATGGGCTGCGGTACGTACCCACTCTTGGGGTCGAGGTACCTGGGTGCTTCACAACGCAGACAACCGGCCAGGAACAAGGGCTCGACCAGTCTTGGATATAAGATGTTGACCCCCGCGCGCCCTTGGTTCTATCTCGATCGTCAAGTCGTCTAGCCGTCTCGTCGCCGAGTACCCTATTCACTTTCCTCGTCTACTTTGCTCATGCCCACGTCCCTGTTTCCAACATTGAACTTTCTCTCTGCCCGACAACCATGCCTGCCACAACGTCACTTCAACACGAACAGCCTCCGGGGTGCAAGGCAGCCCAGCAGCCAACAACCCGCCTCGACATTATCGATGTGCGGCGAGCTGCCGTCGAGGTCAACTTGAAGGATGACATTCTCTCCATGTGGAACCCCGAGGACGGCCCAAGGAAGCTACCGACGCTGCTTCTCTACAACGAGAAGGGCCTGCAGCTGTTCGAGGATGTAGGCTGTCATTCCGCGGATGTCTTGTGGCGGCATGGGCACTAACTCGGCAGAGATCACGTATCTGGAGGAGTACTACCTGACCAACAATGAAATTGAGGCCCTCACGCAGTCGTCCAGGCAGATCGCCGACATGATCCCTTCTGATTCCATGGTCATCGAGCTGGGCAGCGGGTCCGTTTCTCCACACACTTCCCGTCCGCATCGTGAATTGTTCCTGACATGAGGGGCCAAAGCAACCTGCGCAAGGTCTGCCTTCTCTTGCAGGCATTCGAGGATACCGGCAAGAAAATTGACTACTACGCCCTCGATCTGTCGAGGGAGGAGCTCGAGCGGACACTGGCCCAGGTGCCCGCTTTCGAGCACGTCAGCTGCCACGGACTCTGGGGCACATATGATGATGGCCGTGAGTGGTTGAAAACGCCGTCCGTCGCCTCGAGGTCCAAGTGTATCCTCAGCTTGGGTTCGAGCATCGGTTTGTCTATTTGCGCTGTTCACACCGTACGAAGCATTGACCCTCGATGCCAGGCAACTTTGACCAAGCCGACGCAGCAAGCTTCTTACGGAGTTTTGGTGAGGTGCTGCAGCCCTCTGACACCATGCTCATCGGCTTGGATGGGTGCGAGGATGCTGCCAAAGTCTAGTAGGTCGCCGTGCTACCAGCGAGGTTATCAATTCACTAACACCAATCAGCCACGGTTACAATGGTGAGATTCGCTCTGCTCCCCCGTGCCACTAGCGAATTTGTGTAACAAGACTGATGATCGCCACCACAGACAAGGAGGGCGTCACGCACCAGTGAGTCCAGCCATGCGATCTGACCTATGCGAGTGGAGGTTCTGACGCCTGCAGGTTTCTGATGAACGGACTCACGAATGCAAATGAGATCCTCGGCGAGGAGGCCTTCAAGCCCAGCGACTGGCGCGCAGACGGAGAGTACATCTTTGACGACCAGGGCCGGCGACACCAGGCCTTCTACTACCCAGTCCGAGAGACGGTCGCCATGGGATCAGTTGTCAAACCGCACGAGCGCGTTCAGATCGAGCAGAGCCTCAAGTACTCGCCACACGAGGCGAAAAAGCTGTGGCACGCCGCCGGTATGGCCGAGATCGCTCTGTGGCAGGGCAAGGAACATGGTGAGTGGGCAACGCTTTTCGTTCGTACAGTCTCAGGGTGGTCGAGAGGGAGAGTGGGTGGTCAGCTTGTCACTTTCGGAAGATGCCCCCACGCCTATTTCCAGGGCGACCAGGGCGAGACGGAGCATCCACCCACCATTCGATGATGATGAGGTCAGTCCATCTCGGCCTGCCTCCTTTAGTGAGGGGCAGCGACAGGATAGGCCACGCGATCACATAAAGCGGCGGCCGTGATTGCGGGGAAGTCAAGTGGCCAGGCCACCCTTCTTATCTGGTTCAGTCTACATCCGACGAGTACTACTTACAACCTGCTTCACATCACACCACTGACACCGCTCCCCTCTCTAGGCCTACACTTGCTCATCAAGCCCAGGATGCCCTTCAGCCTTGCCCCCTCGACGTACGCTGCCACCTCATTGCCGACCTTGGAGCAATGGAGCACGCTTTGGAGTGCCTGGGACATAGTCACCAGGGGCATGCTCCCCAACGAGGAGCTCCACGATAAACCCATCAAGCTTCGCAACGCCTGCATCTTCTACCTTGGCCATATCCCCACCTTCCTGGATATCCAGCTGAACAAGACCACCCAGCAGCCCCCCACGGAGCCTGCTCACTACAGCGCCATCTTCGAGAGGGGCATCGATCCCGATGTTGACAACCCGGAGCATTGCCACGCCCATTCCGAGGTCCCGGACGAGTGGCCGCCTATTTCAGAGATTGCTGATTATCAGCAGCGTGTCCGCGCGCGCCTGCGCGGAATCTACCGGAACGGCGAGGCCCAGATTCCTCGAGACGTTGCACGAGCCATCTGGGTTGGCTTCGAGCATGAAGTCATGCACATGGAGACACTGCTATACATGATGCTGCAGAGCGACAAGACGCGAGCGCCTCCTCACACCGAGACGCCTGATTTTAAGAAATTGGCTGAAGAGGCTCGTCAGGCTCGAGTGGCCAACGACTGGCACAGCGTTCCGGCGCAGTCTATTGTTGCGGGCATGGACGATCCTGAGAAGGATCTGGACAACAAGGGTCACTTTGGATGGTGCGAACTGTCACGAGACCCAAATATATCAAAGCAGTAGCTGACAGGTTGCAGGGACAATGAGAAACCGTCGAGGCAAGTCGATGTCCATGCATTCGAAGCCAAGGGTCGTCCCATCACAAACCAGGAGGTGTGTGCTGCGACTCCCCTACCAAACTGTTGACTTACCTGAGATAGTATGCCAAGTACCTTTATGAAAGCAACATCGATCGGCTGCCGGCTTCATGGACATCGGCCCAACCCGTCAACTCGGCGGCCAACGGCAATGGTCATGTCAACGGCTACACCAACGGCCACACCAACGGACATGCCAGCGCCAACGCCGACGGTCACACCGACGCCGACGACACGCTGCCCAGCTCATATCTCGACGGCATTGCAATCCGCACGGTCTACGGTTCGGTGCCCCTGAAGCATGCTCTTGACTGGCCAGCGTCTGCCTCTTACGATGAGATCGCTGGGTGTGCCACCTACATGGGTGGCCGAATCCCCACGTTTGAGGAAGCCAAGAGCATCTACGCCTACGTCAGCCGCCTCAAGCGGAGGGAAGCGGAACACAAGCTTGGGAAGACGGTCCCCGCCGTCAATGGGTACGCAAAAGCAGCCCATGGCAGATTTTGATGGCAACTCACTGACACGATGCCCAGCCACCTTTCCAACAATGGCGTCCAGGAAACGCCCCCATCTGCCGCTCCCTCAGCCTTGGTCGGTGAGGAGTCCGCTTCGGAACTCTTCGTCGACCTCACGGGTGCCAACGTGGGCTTTCAGCACTGGCACCCGACCCCCGTGACGGCCGATGGCGGTCGCCTCGCGGGACAGGCCGAGTTTGGCGGCCTGTGGGAGTGGACGAGCTCGGCTCTGTCCAAGCACGAGGGGTTTGAGCCTATGGAGCTGTACCCTGCTTACACGGGTGAGCCAAGCGACGTCGGAAGGGAGGTGACTCGAGGCTAACAGAAAGCGTAGCCGACTTCTTTGATGACAAGCACAACATCATTCTCGGTGGATCGTGGGCTACGCACCCTCGCATCGCAGGCCGGAAGTCCTTGTGAGTCGTCCTTCTCGAGTGCTGCCTTCGTGACTGACCCGGGCAGTGTCAACTGGTACCAACGGAACTACCTCTATGCCTGGGCTGGTGCCCGTCTCGTGCGGGACGTCCAGACGAACGGCACTGTTGCTTGATGAGTCGCCGTCTACTCTTCATGAATCTGTGTATGACTGGGTATGGAACTAGGGACGTTCTGGGATGGAGGTGGGACATGGCAGATTGTATGAATACTACGACAGACTAGGTTTCTTTTGACTAGGGATATACGAGGGCTTTGATGTAATCAGTGTGTTAGTCTGGAGCAGTTTGCCCCATCAACTTGTTTTCACATGATTGCCGTGGTGCTACGCCCCTATTGACCTGGCACCTCACCTTGATCACTCTGAACCAACGTTTAACACGAATTCCAAGCCCGTCGGCTGATCGTCAGCAGAAACATCAGGCCGGTCCTCCACCATCCCCTTATAACCGGTCTATACCTGGTCTTTTGCTTTTTATGAGTTCTCCATATTGCTCGGCAAGGCGTACATCCGCTCCCAAATAGTGTTGTCCTCACATCACATAGCCGCAGTGAGGCCACGGCTGCATGGGCATCACAGTCCGATCCAGAGGCAATATCACCAGCCGGCCCATGTAGAGATACCTGGTCTGCGAACATCATGTCGACTTCAGCAAACGACCCAATCAGACGTCCGTCGTGCCTCACAGGGCACCACGAGACGCGAGCACGTCATACAGTAGTACCTCTCGGCCGCATGGCACCTTTCGTTATTCTCGTCTCTACACCGCGGGCAAGGAACGGCCTGCGCTGTGATAAGGAAGACGCCCTGTGCCGGCGGTAGGCGCTGCAGCTCGCCTCTTTCGTTCCGTCGCGGGTATCGTGTCTACGTCATGCGAGGCGGCATCCCACCCCTCCCTTTCCCGTCCGCAGCGTGCCCCGTGCCCCATTATCGCCCGTGAACTCCTTTGCCCCCCACGCGCCGATTTGTGACATCTGATCTTTTTATATTCCCTTTCCGCTCTCTTCCGTCGCTTGTGCCGCCGCTGGCCGTCTGTCCCAGACCGTGGCTGGCTGGGCCGCGGTCGTCGGGGGGACGATGCTGCACGGGCTGCTTCGCACAGATTGGGTGCCGCGGCCGCCTCGAGCAGACCTGGCCTCTCGAGGTCGATCGTTCCATCGCCCGAGGGTCAAGTGCCGACCAAGCCACAACCGTCCCGAGCTGCTCCCCCGCGAAAAATCATCATCCCGTTTTTGTTTTTTAAAAAAAAACATCAAACGCGAGTCTCCCGGATCAGCCGTTCAGCGCGCCGTAAATCTCGAGCAGCTGCTCCAACACATAGCCGGGCAGCTTGGGCCCGTTCTCCGTGATGAGGTTGGTGATGTACTCGGGCGGGGTGTAGTCGACGGCGTCGATGGGGACCTCGCTCTTGCGGTCGGTCTGGAAGTCGAGCAGGGTCTGGTCGTAGCCGAGGTCCTTCTGGCCGAGGGGGAAGTTGCGCACGAACTTGTGCGTCTCGGCGGTGACGTAGAAGGGGATCTGGGGCTTGTTCTCGCGGGCGAGCTTGGCGATCTGGTAGGTGCCGAGGCGGGAGATGATGCCGCCGCTCTGGGTGACGGCCTCGGCGCCGACGAAGACCATGTGGACCGAGTTGCGCAGGCCCATGATGTGGGCGATGGCCAGCTCCGAGATCTCGGCGACGGGGATGCCCTTGGAGCGCAGCGACGCCACGAACCGGTCGCTCTCCTCGGGCCGGCGGTCCTCGCGCACGTACACGACCTTGAAGTTGACGGCGCCCGCCGGGTACTTGTCGGCGGCCCGGAACAGCAGCTTCTCGACGGCGCGGGACTCGCCCATGGTCAGCACCGTCTTGCCCTCGCGCACGAAGCGCCACCCGGCGTCGGCGATGCCGTCGCGCGCGGCGATGGCGCGGTCCGCGAAGAGCCGCCCGTTGAGGACGAGGTGGCGGAGCACGTCCTCGAAGCTCTGGTGGTGCGTCGTGCCACCGCCCGGGGCAGCCGTCTGGCCCTCCTGCTGCTTAAGCGAGGAGACGAGGTACTGCAGGAAGAGGTCGGTGCCGGCCTGGAGGGGCACGGGGTTCTTGACGGACGCGCGGAGCGTCTCCGAGTGCCGCTTGACCGTCTCGAGCGTCTCGAACACGGTGGTGTAGCTGCTGGCGGCGAGCAGG
This sequence comes from Verticillium tricorpus MUCL 9792, assembly GCA_000732205.1. NCBI lineage: Eukaryota > Fungi > Ascomycota > Sordariomycetes > Glomerellales > Plectosphaerellaceae > Verticillium > Verticillium tricorpus. The sequence continues at coordinate 320,155 of JPET01000011.1, read as the reverse complement.
GCCACAAGCGCTTCGATGGCGGCGACGGGCTTGGTGAACTCGTGGTCGCGGAGGTGCGAGTGGTACTCGGCCACGATGTCGAATTCCTTGCTGTTCTTGTCTTGGGTTCGGATGGGCAAGCTCTGCGCCTCGGCCGCTGGCTGTGAGGATTCCGGCTGCTGGCCAGCGCCAGTGCTGGCTGCTACGTAGATGTCAGCGTCATGGTCGATTGAGCAGACTGGGATCAGGTGGACAGAGACATACGTGCTGAGTCTTCGGTCGCCATTGGGGCTGTGTCTGTCTGAAGTTGTTCGCTGTGAACACTGGAGTTGTGTCCAGGATGTGACCGAAAATTGACTTGTTGTACAGGAGGCGTGGTGCCGTGGTTTTGCGATGGTGCGGGCCTACGTGGGATGTCGGGTTGATGATCGGTGACTCAAAATCGTGAAGGGTTGAAGATGTCAAAGCATCTGGGATTGGCACAGGTGGCCCGAGGCATCTCGCCTCCCAATGAGACTTTGACGGGGTGTGCGGGGGTCAATTCATACATGTCGAGCTACTGTTTTCGGTATTCTCACTGCCCCGCACTAGCCCGATGCAGGCGATTAGCGGGGGAGGTTTCCACCCCAGCGATTGCATAAGCCAAGTCCCCACCAGACCCTGAACACCGCTCTGGCACCTCCCCTCCCCCCCCTTCTCGTTCGTATAGCTCCAGCTAAGAATAATTGCCTAGCCATGATGCTCTTTCCTATACCTCTGCACTACCCTCCCCCAAAATACTCATCACCATGGAGCCGGCCATTGACATAGCGACAGGACAGCCCCTGCCAGCCGACGCCATCCAGCGCATCCTCTTCCTTGCCCCCGCCGTCCACGTCTACAACATCCCGCCCCTCACCAGCAACAAGGGCCACACAGCCTCCCACTGGACCGCCGACGACAACAAGCGCCTCATCTTCACCGCCCGCCTCCGCGTGCTCGAGACCGCTTGGGAAGACGACGCCTCCGCCGGCCGCGAGAAGATCAAGGTCGACCTCGTCCTCGAGGACCCCTCCACCGGCCAGCTCTTCGCCGCCGCCCCCTACACCGCCCCCGCCGTCGTCGAGCCCGTCCTTGACAGCTCCCGCTTCTTCGCCCTCCAGGTGCGCGACCCGTCCGGCCGCAAGGCCCTCCTCGGCATAGGCTTCGAGGAGCGCAGCGACGCCTTCGACTTTGGCGTCGCGACCCAGGAGGCCCAGAAGAGCCTGGGGCTGGACGCCGGCGCCGGCGCCGGGGGCCAGAGCGCCCAGGCCGCCGCGCCCGTCAAGGAGGAACAGAAGAGGGACCTCAGCCTGAAGGAGGGCGAGACCATCACCGTCAACCTCGGCGGCAAGTTCGGCCGCAGGCGGCCGCAGGCCCAGCAGCAGCAGGACGGGTCGGCGTCTTCCGCAGGGCTGTCGTCCTTCTCCCTGCCGCCGCCGCCGTCAGCCGCGGGCGCCAGCTCGAGGGGGAGTGGCTTGCTGCCCCCGCCGCCACCGAGCGCCTCGCAACAAAGAGAGGAGAGGGAGAAGAAGCGGCGGTCTGCGCAGGACCTGGGCTTCGACGACGGCCAGTTTGGAGAGTTTGCGTAGTGTCCTCCTCTGTATGGCAACATCTCAAGACGATATGGCGTGCGTGACACAAGCCTTGAACCTGTTCATGTTGAGACCACACAAGCTATATCATGATGGACGGCTTCAATTATGATCATGACTACGTACACACTGGACGTCCGACCCGGCTCACACGAGGCTTCATATTGTACGAATCCCATTCCAACCGACGCTATGCCACTCAAGCCGGGCTTTTATGCTCGAGGATGAAGACAACCTCGTCATCCTCGTCTTTGTCATACACCGCCCAATCAGTACCGTTCATTCTGTGTTTGCTCTGCCCGGCTTCCTCTTTGAACGCATCATTGCTTTCAGACCCAGGCCACATGCACCTCAAACTAGGCAAGCTTAGTCTTCTGTCGTGCTTGGTTCTCCGGGTTCCCGCATCATGTGAAGCGGAAACATGTCCTTTCGGTGTCTCCAGGTCTTCGTACTCGAATAGCAAATTGTGGTTTCTCAGGATGTCTCCAAAAGACACGAGATCGATCAGTCCAGCGCCCAACCCATGGCCAGTTCCTTCGGTGAGCGGCGAAATTGCCTCTTCACTTTGCAAAGGGAGGGGGCGTGGTTGTTGCGACAAGTCGTACTGTGGGAGCTGGAAGTGGCCCATCGGGACGAACTCGGGCGATTTCGCATCCAGCCGTGCTCCCACGGTGGGCGCCGAGACGCAAGGAGGAGAGGCAACGGGACTCGACACCATCGGCGTCGTCATGTCGCTGACCGGCGAGTCCACGGTCTCCCAGACGATCCACGGCGGCAGGATAGAGACGTTGGACGCGTGTCTTTCGTTCTGCACCTGCATCCAACGCTCCCGGCTCTGCATCTCAACAAAAACTTCGCCAAGCCTTCCCAGTATGGCCTTTTCCTGCTCGGCTGCCTCTGCGATCTTGCTCTTCAGCAGCGATGCCTGCTTCTTGGTCTTGCGGCGTTGGTCGGGGGGATACTCCCCGTTCAGGGCATCCTCGACAATCGCCAGTCGTCTCATCAAGTCTCGACATCGTTGTTCCTGGTTCGCCCGGCAAGCCATGAGGTACGACTGCTCGCCACATAGCTGCTCGATCGATCGGGGGGGCGGGAGAACCAGCTTGCTGTGATGCCCTCGTGTATCAACAAGGAATTTGCTGGATATGGCTCTTCGCTGGCTGATGGTTGTAGAAGACTTTCTCAGAAAGGGTCTTGATGGTGTTGTCGGGTTGAAGGGCCCGTCATTCATCAGGCCGTTCATGTGCAGCGAGGTGAGACGGGGGCTTGGTGACTTCTTCGTGAGGTATGCCACGGGGGCATCTGCGGCATCGCCGACGAGGGTAGCATCGGTGCTCGGGGTGGTCGACATCCGGGGTGAATCCATAGGGTCAGCTCATGGACTGAGGGGCCAGCAGAGAGGAACACCAAGTATGGTGTGATCCAGCCTAGAGCATATATGGACCGGGCAGGTCTGAGCCATCTGAAGTTACTCGAGCGGATGACAAGGTTTGAGACCGCCCGAGGTCAAAGGCATCAGCCTCGGGCAACAACTGTGTGCCAGCTCTGTCTGGTGCATGGCTGGAGACAAAGACTGGGAGGATCGAGCTGGCAGTCCAGCTTAGAGCTGGGGCCAGCAGGTCTCTGGTGGTGGCGCTCCATGAAAGCAACCCGGCGGCGCGGATAATCGACATATAAGAAATCATTGCCCTGGTGTTCAATGAAGTTGTGAATAGCCCATTGGACTGCGTTGGTGGGGGGAGCGGCTCCCCCAATCGGGCAGAGCCCAGATCGGTCGTGCGTGATACGAACCAGCGTAGCCCTTTGTTTCGGGCTTCAATATCATGGCGGGCCTGCAGCCAGTCATCGTGACGGCACACTCCGTGGCCAGTCAAGAAAACGCGGAGGACGCTCCGGGTTAGCGGGTCAGTGATGTTGAAGACGAAGGGCGATCAAATAATAAATCCATCGTGCTCGGGATGGTCACAGAAGCGCCACAACCCCGCAGCTTCTGCCGCTGTGCGAACCGACGAGACCTCTTGATCCGACACAGCTCGATTGATTTCATGGTAGCGGAGTGCCTCGTTCGAGTCTTGGCTTTCAGCTTTGCCTCCTTGCCTCCGCCTTGGCTTGCCGACGTGGGCATCTGGGTGGTTGTGCTCCATGATATTCGCGAAGCAGTCCCTTGATACAGTAGTGGCCGAAGCCAGCGTTCGCCTTGACAAATGTATAAAAACATCATGTTGTCAGAAACGTGGGTTCCACAGTGTGATATGAAAATGGTCTGGTCACAGAAACCAGTCAGAGGTCCCAGACATGGGCGACGTCCAGCGGCGGTACAAAGAAGTGGATGGATGACTTGATCAATTGATGACGGATTGTGTTCTAGGTTTCCTTGTCATACACTTCGAAATCGAGGCCCGGACACAGAGGCGCGGGTAATAGAAACCGGATCAAGAGACAGTCACTAACCGTACGCTTTCCGCAAAATCGCCGTTACGCCCAGCCTCCCCTCTCAGCACGCACAACCATCCGTCCGATCGAGAACAGCTCACTTATGCAGGAATCAACGGAGGCGAGAGCACGACGCTGCGGTACCGCAGTTTGAGCGAATTCTCTAGACAAGCTTGCTTTAAGGTTCTTTAAAGCATCAACGCCAATTTGCTACAATTGACGAGATCGTGATGGTCGGTCGTACAATACAGCTTACTTCGGCGGGTTAGCCAGAGGCATCATTGTCCTAAGCGCTGTAGACAAGCGCTAGCGACCATCGCCCAGCCAGCTTGAATGCAGTACGCATGTCGGAGGGGCTTCCGGGGGGTGTTCCTGTGATAACCATAGAATGGGGAGGTGGTTATCTTTTGGCTGGCCCAAAGATTTCTGGGTCCATGTCTGTTGTCCAGCTCTGAGTGTGATAACACAAGGCAGAAACAGTCAAGCCTTCTGCACGCGTATGAAGGAGGAATAGCGCTGGCGGTCTGTGAGGGTAGTACGATATCATGGTGCGAAGGCTCCGCCTCCCCATCGAGGAGTGCCAAATTGCATGACTACCTTAGGTACCTACGGTAGGCATATGACGGTAGGCTCTTTGATTCGCATTTACGCGCTGAGAACTTGATTAAGCTCCGCTGTACCCGTCCTCTGGAAACCATCAATTCTCCACGGCAGGCACACTCCTACGTGGGCAGGCGACAACAAACCGCAGACTCCTTCCATTTCTCTACATCGGCTATCAAGACGAAAAAAACGGCTAAGATGGAACGACGCTCGCATTTACCGCCACCAACAGCAAGGCGACTAGAGACGCTCTGGCCGATCGCCGTTGGCGGTTTCACTGACTTCACAAACCGAGATGACTGAGGTCGCAACAGCGTAAAGCGCAGTAGAGCGAAGTATCGTAAGATCGCCTTGACACCCCGGCTTGCCGAGCTAGAACGCCAACATGACACAGCATTGCTATTTTCTCCACGATGCCGCAATTTCCTCTACTGCCGACGCCCGACATACAAAGCTGCTCGCCGCCTCACACTGTCGATGAGAAGGGCGAGATACTGTGAAGACGAATTGACGGGCGAGACATCCACCTATTGGGCGGTGTTGGAGTGCAGATGGATGGTCGCATCATGCATCGCCTGATAAAGTGTGACAACCACGGGCTTCCTGCATGTAAGCGCCAACGTCTCTCAAAAACCAGCCTTGCGTGACCAGCGCCCAAGGCCTGATCATGCGTCCATCAGGCGCACCCCGCTCCCCAAGCCTGCATGACGCTTTTCGCTTTTCCTCGTTCTACTCATGGCTACCTTACGGTTCATCGACCCCGGGAAATATCTCAGACACCACCGATCACGATCACCACCATGTCAGACCCGCAACAATACACGGTTGGCTGGATTTCCGCCCTCCCAACCGAATCTGTCGCCGCCCAGCAATTTCTCGACGAACGACACGACGGCCCCGAGCACGTTTCCCGACACGACAATAATGTGTACGTGCTGGGAAAGATCGGGCGTCACAATGTCGTGATGGCGGCTCTGCCGAAAGCCGAATACGGGACGACAACAGCGGCAACGGTGGCGAGGGACATGCTACACAGCTTCCCCAATGTCCGCATCGGACTCATGGTCGGCATCGGCGGCGGTGCGCCGGGGCCAGAGCATGATGTGCGGCTGGGCGACGTTGTGGTCAGTAGTCGAGACGGAGGCCAGGGCGGCGTTTTCCAGTACGACTATGGCAAGACAATCCAGAACCAAGCGTTTCGGTACACACAGGTTCTAGACCAGCCACCATCACTCCTTCGAGCAGCAGTTGGCGGGCTGGAGACTCGATACGAAGCTGATGGGCATCAGCTTGAGGCCCAGGTGACTCGGATTCTAAACATGAAGCCTCGACTCCGGAAGAAATACACGCGGCCGCCAACAACAAGCGACAGGCTCTACCGTTCGGGCGTTGTGCATAAGAAGTCAAGCCATAGCTGCGCCGAGGGTTGTGGAGATGACCTAAACAATCTAGTGTCTCGACCGGAACGTGGCGAAGAAGACGACGACCCGGCCATCCACTATGGCCTTATCGCCAGCGCAAATCAATTGATGAAGGATGCACACATACGGGACAAGCTGGTGAAAGACAAGGGGGTGATCTGCTTCGAGATGGAGGCAGCGGGCCTGATGAACCACTTTCCGTGTCTGGTTATCCGGGGTATCTGTGACTACGCCGACTCGCACAAGAACAAGGAGTGGCAAGGCTTTGCGGCGATGATGGCGGCGGCGTATGCTAAGGACCTCCTCTCGATCATCTCGCCGGATCGCATTCTCCGGGAGAAGCCTATTCCTCATGTAGTCTCAGGTGTGTTTTAAGTCGTTGTTAACATGTAGCCACGCTCAGTTCCAAGAATCCATACTGATACCTAGCTAGACCCTGTGCTTCATGAACTTGTATCCAATACTCGTGAAGCCATCGCAGACCAAACGCACAAGCAAGACATCCGATACGAGAACGAGAAGCAGATCGAGTGTCACCGAGTTTTCAAAACGTCCAAGTACGAAGATTTCAAGAATATCAACCCTGATAGAGTTCCAGGCACATGCAAGTGGGTGTTAGCGCATCCCAAATACGTTCAGTGGCAACAAAATGCCTGCGACGACCTCCTCTGGATCTCTGCCGACCCCGGTTGCGGTAAGTCTGTCCTGGCGAGGTCTCTGGTCAACAATGAACTTCGGAGCACAAGCAATCACACGGTGTGCTATTTCTTCTTCAAGGACAACGAAGAACAAGACGGCCTTGCAACGGCTCTGTGTGCTATTCTTCACCAACTATTTGGCAGCCAGCCACAGCTCTTATGCCACGCTGCAAACGCCTTTGAGAAAAACGGAATGAAGCTGCAGAATGAAGTGGACGAGCTGTGGCGCAGCTTCCTTACTGCCGCCACCGACGAATCTGCGGGCGCCGTGACCTGCATTTTCGACGCACTGGATGAATGTCAAAGAGATGATCGCATGAAGCTTATACGGCTGCTGACAAGCTTCTATGCTCGGCATGGATCAGCACCAGCGGTGAAGTCACAAATGAAATTCCTGGTAACTAGTCGCCCGTACCGCGACATTGAGTCTGGTTTCGGCGACATACCTTCTAAGCTCCCGTCGATTCGGCTGGCTGGCGAGGAAAGTAACGCGGACATCAGTGATGAGATCAATCTCGTCATCCGCCAGAAGATACAAACGGCCGGCGACCAACTGCACCCGGATCGGGAAGTACGAGATGCCTTGCAATCGAAGCTACTAGCAACACCGCATCGAACTTATCTCTGGCTCCACCTCGTATGGAAGACTATGCTCGATAACAGAGGCATGCGTACCAAGAAAGCGTTTCTGAAGATGATCGACACGCTCCCATCGACATTGGAAAGCGCGTATGAGGATATTCTCAGCAGACTGGACCCTGATCTCCGGAGAGAGGCAGAGACCCTGCTTCACATAGTCGTGGGCGCTCGACGGCCGCTTACGGTCTTGGAGATGGATGTGGCCTTCCAACTGGCCACAGACTCGATGGACGCTATTGCACAGCACGACCTTGAACTGAATGCCGACCGCGTCAAGTCAGATATCCGACAGCTCTGTGGGCTCTTTGTGTTCATAAGCGATAATCGAATCTATCTAATACATCAGACGGCGAAAGAGTTCCTGGTTGCAAAGGAGAACACCAAGAACTCATCTAGGAACTGCTGGAAACATTCACTTCATTTACAGGTCTCCAACCAGATTATGACGCGACTTTGCATTCAGTACCTTCTCTTTTCCGACATTCGAGATGACCATTGGCGCGAGCGCGAGAAAGGATGGGAAAATACTACTGTCTTCGACGACTTCCCGCTGTTGGAGTATGCTTCGGTGAACTGGCCAGCGCACTCCCAAGCTATGGGTTCCGCAGACGAAGGGTTGTTCAACCGCATGTTGAAGCTATATGACGCCCATATCAAAATATTCGAGTCCTGGGTATCAATATTCTGGATGGCCAATCATCGTCACGATATTAGAAATGGCGTCAAGCCAGCGCACATTGCGGCGCTGAATGGCCATTTTAGGGTACTGGCAAAGATGGTACAAGAAGGCACAATGATAATCGACGAAGTAGATGGCAGGGGCAGGACCGCGCTCATTTGGGCAGCTCTGCATGGTCACGTCAGGGTCGTCAAGCTACTATTGGAAATTGGGGCGGACATCAACGCGCAGGGCGAGTTCAGCAAGCTCTTTCTGCCGCCTCTGAAAGAGGCCACATTGAGATTGTCAAGCTGCTCTTAGATACAGGGGCGGATGTCAACGCACAGAGCGGTGCCTTCGGCAACGCTCTTTCTACCGCCTCTGATGGAGGCCACATTGAGATTGTCAAGCTGCTCTTAGATACAGGGGCAGATGTCAACGCGCAGGGCGGCTACTACTATAACGCTCTGCAGGCTGCCTCTATTGGGGGCCATATCGAAATCGTCGAGAAGCTTCTAGAGAAGGGGGCAGACGTTAACGCACAGGGCGGTCAATTCGGCAACGCTTTACAGGCTGCCTCTGTTGGGGGCTATATCGAAATCGTCGAGAAGCTTCTAGAGAACGGGGCAGACGTTAACGCACAAGGCGGTCATTTCGGCAACGCTCTACAGGCCGCCTATACTAAAGGCTATATCGAAATCGTCGAGAAGCTTCTAGAGAACGGGGCAGACGTTAACGCACAGGGCGGTGAATTCGGCAACGCTCTACAGGCTGCCTCTATTGGGGGCTATATCGAAATCGTCGAAAAGCTTCTAGAGAACGGGGTAGACGTTAACGCACAGGGCGGTCAATTCGGCAACGCTCTGCAGGCTGCCTCTGTTGAAGGCCATATCGAAATCGTTAATAAGCTTCTAGAGAACGGGGCAGACGTTAACGCACAAGGCGGCTACTACGGTAACGCTCTACAGGCCGCCTCTATTGAAGGCTATATCGAAATCGTCGAGAAGCTTCTACAGAATAGGGCAGACGTTAACGCACAGGGCGGTCAATTCGGCAACGCTCTGCAGGCTGCCTCTGTTGAAGGCCATATCGAAACCGTTAATAAGCTTCTAGCGGGGCAGACGTTAACGCGCAGGGCGGTCAATTCGGCAACGCTCTGCAGGCTACCTCTATTAAAGGCCATATCGAAACCGTTAATAAGCTTCTAGAGAAGGGGGCGGACGTCAACTGTCCTGATGCCTTGGGCCGTACCCCGCTCTTCTTTGCCGCGAGATATGGGCAAACTGGCATAGTTCGCGTTCTACTCGCCAACTTGAGTACGGACCATACTGCCAAGGATTGGTGCGGTTGATCATCACTAGTTGCTGCGGTGAGAAATGGGCACGGGGACATCGCTGACATGTTATTGTCAATTGATAACAGCTCAGTAAACGACCAGGATGTCTTTGGCCACAGCCTGATATAGTGGGCGCGCCGGGGCGAACACGCCGATGTTCTTCGACTTCTACTTCATCACGCGGGGGAGGAAGGCAGGTCTATATATACAGGCAATCTTCCTATAGATGTAGAACGGACCCCGTTTGATGCAAACCTAGCATGGTGTGATGTCTGTACACTGACCTTGTCTTACGGAACAGGGTTTGGCTGCCAGACATGTTACGGTGGAGCATACGCTGTTTGCAAAGATTGCGTTGCACTGGAGTTTCGGTGCTGTGATTATTCTCATTCTCTCGTGGCTAATGATAGTGATTATGATATCACGAGACTGCTGAGACAAGATTAAATCCAATAAGATGATCATATACGAATCGCGATCGTAACGTTGTAGCTGGCCTGCCGATGAGGAATGTCTAGATAGGTCCCCCGTACAAATGAACCTCCCCGGGCATTATCTGTCAGATACTCGAAGCCTCATGTATTGTATCTGTCTCTTCTGGGCAGGATCCTCATATCAAAAGGATCTCTTCATGGGTGTAACTTCGTTGATCCTTGTTCTGTACTGGTTCTGTCAAGAGACAAGCTTGACCCCACTCCTTCACTACCCTGTGGACGGACCGGTTGAACACGTTCATGGTGGGTCACGACATGATTTGTTCTGTGGGAGGGGAAGAGGGAGGAGGAAGGGATACAAACGAGTGCACCCGTTGGCCATTTGTCCGAAGATCGCAACCGTACGAACCCGACAACCCCCCTTGAAACACATGCTCGGCTGACGGCAGAATAAAGGGACTGTTCTTGTTATTGAAGCTGGAGGACTGCAAGTGTCTCTCGACTGATATTTGGCAATCTCGCTGAGTTCAACCATCCCAGGCACTCATGGGCAAGCAATGTCAGCATCCCCGGATATATCGGCCGCCAGCATCGGAAGACGTACGACTGGAACCACCGCACCGTACCCCAAATCTCACTCGACGGGCAGACACGTCCATTTGACCAAGGCCGAGTCCTCGGGGGAGGCTCTGTTCTGAACGGCCTTTGCTGGACTCGAGGTCCTGCCGCCGACTTCGATGGCTGGGAGGAGCTCGGGAACCCAGGCTGGGGATGGGAAGGCATGTTGCCGTACTTCAAAAAGGTTCGTGGTCATTATTACTGCTTAGAAAATATCGCTGACATCTGCAGTCCGAAGACTACGCGATGAACATGAGTCGTATGAACCGCGACCGATTCAACATCAACCCCAACGCCACCAGCCACGGCACCCACGGCGCGATCCACGTTTCCTACCCGAGATATTTCTACCCTCAGTCGAGAAATGTTCTCCATGGCCTTCAGCAGCTCGGAATACCTCTTCTGGCTGACCCAAATGTCGGAAACGCAGCCGGAGCCATGATTCTTCCTTCGAGTCTACATCCGAAGAACCAAACCCGGGCGGATGCGCGGTCGGGTTACCTAGATCCAGTTGTCTCTCGGTCAAATCTGCACGTTCTGATTGAGCACACTGTAACGAGACTGGTCCTGGGACTCCCCGACCGCATTGGGTTTCAAGGGGGCAAGCGCCGTGTTGTAGGTGTCGAGGTGAGATGTACCCCTTATTCTGTCGAGCTGTCTCCTATGAGGTACGTGCCTTAGCTGATGTGTGTTAGCTGTCGTCTGGACCGAATGCCCGAAACATCACCGTCAAAAGCGATAGAGAAGTCATACTTGCAGCCGGAGCAATTCACTCACCTGTTCTGATGCAACATTCGGGCATTGGACCCCGTGACGTGTTGGCGTCATTGGCTATACCGGTAACAGAGTCTCCTGAACCGCGCGATATGGGCGGCATGTGTTGACAAGTAGCAGGTCCAGACTGAGCTTGAAGGTGTTGGAAATAACTTTCAGGATCATGCGATGATTGGTATGAAGAACAAATGTGAGAAGACTCGCCAGATTTCTGCGACAGACTCACATCGGCACGGCAGATCCAAACTCTTCCCTTTTCACGTCCCTGGATCTCAAGGATGACGTTCTTGACAAGTTCACGGAGATGTACCTCGCGAACAAGACCGGTGAGTATACGTTGCCATCAAGTCGTCATTATACTGACAGCTCGACAGGCCCCCTGACTGCCCCCATGATCAACACTGTCGCTTTCCCCAGCCTTCGCTGGCTGACACCACACTGGCGCAACATGACGATCAATACCTCCAGCTGCGAATTTCTCCCGCCCGGAACTCCATCAACCGTTCGTGCCGGCTATGTTCGCCAGAGACACCTCCTCATGTCCCAACTCGCTCTTCCCACTGTGGGAGCCTACGAGCTCATGGCGACATCCCACGGCGCCTTCTCTCTGGCTGCCCAAAAGCCCCTGTCCCGCGGAACCGTTCGACCAGTCTCCAACTCGGCTTTCGACGAACCCGCCATCGACCCTCGCTACTGTGCGGACCCCTTTGACTGCGAGGTCCTCGCTCTGGGCGTACGGATGAGCGCTAAGCTCCTTGAAACCGATGCAATGAAAGAGCTATTGCCAGTTCCTGACCATCGTCTCGTCAATGTAAATGACACCAAGAAACTAATCGGTACTCTGAAGCCCCTCGTGAGTACGGAGTTCCACCCCTGCGGAAGCACGAGCATGCTGCCACGCGAACTCGGCGGCGTGGTTGACCCAAACCTCATGGTGTACGGGACTTGCAACCTGCGAGTTGTCGATGCGGGCACCATGCCCATGGTCCCAGGGGCGCTTATTCAGGCTGCTGTATATGCCATTGCCGAGAAGGTATGGCCGCCTGACCCAACGATGCTGAGGGATAGATGAACTGACATTCTCCAACAGGCAGCAGACATCATACGAGCCGTAAACGTTGGCCCTTCAAACTGTCTGCCTGGACTAGCTCCCAGGCCGGTAGCGGGGCCGCCTCAGAGGCAATGATCCTGAAGCGATGGACTCCGGGTTGCGTTGAGCGAACTTGGGCAGACCGGAAGGGATTTTGCGGCCGGACAGATTCATGATGCAAGTCGATAGAATCATAGTGAAGGCCTATATAAGCCTGTTGATCAGTGCAGTGCGGGCTTCGTACAAGTGATATCATCAAAGCCTGACTCCGTTCGCCGCCGAGATAATCGCACAAAGTATCATAAACAACATGGCCCGTGCCTGGCCTAGGAAGTCTCCTCAGCCCACTGCTCCAGCCTGTCGACCAAGTCGGCCTTCTTGCCCGCAATACTCAGCCCCTTTGACGCGAGCAGGTCCTTCAGATCAACCACGACCATCTTGCTGAGCCCTCCTGCACCTGCCGCGGCCCGGATTTGAGCATCTGTCATTCCCGAGGCAGAAGGTTTTGACGTGGAAGCCTTCGCTTTCTTTGCTGGCTTGGCCTCGTCGGCATCGTCCTCTGCCTCGCGCTTGAACTTGTTCGTCTTCATCACCGATTGCGTTTCCTCCTTGAGCGTCTCAGCCCAATCTTGCAGGTATCCGCCTGACCTCTTGTTGATCGCCCTGTGCTTGGGCAGAGTGAGGTCCTCCGGCACCTCCGGAACCTCCTCATCGAGAGCTAGCGCTTGCAGAATCTTGTAGTGCCATTGCAGTCCGGGGTTTGGATATCGCATCGGGTTGTACATGGCTTTGGGCAGTTGGAGTTGCTGCACGATAATCCGCATCTGGTCAACGAGCTCGTTCGAGGCACGGGGAGGTTCCGTGCCGTCCGTGGCCGGACCACCACGGAGGTCGTCGGCAAAGGGGAGAGGGTAGATCCAGAGGCCCGCGGGGAGGTATGGCGTGGCGTTGCCCTCCTCCGTGCTTTCGTGCGAGGGTATGATGGCGCTTAAGACGGGTGTCGCATTGGCGCGGATGATGCACCAGGCAATGGCAACCTTGTTGGACTTCAGGAGCTTCTGCCACAGAGCCGAGAAGACGCGGGTGGAACCGACAAAGTCCTCTTCGCTGGGGAAGATGAACGTGGACTTCTTGACGCTAGCCCAAAATGGAATCTGAGCACGGGTTTTGAAGCCGATGATGCGAATGATGGGCGGACCAAAGTCTTTGGCGCGCTTCTGGTCTTCGGGGGAAAAGTATATGTACTCGCCGCCGTACTTGTACGCCTTCTTGGTCTCGGACTTCTCGACCGTCCGGGCTGTGTCTTCGGAGATGCGGGTGGTCTCGCCGGCGACGATCTGGGGCTTCTCGCCATCGAGCCAGACATAGCAGCTGCGTGCCGGTTCTTGGCGGTGGAGTATATTGTATCCCTTGATAGAGATCCTGAGACCGGGTGCGATCTCCAGAGGGACGCTTGAGAAGAGGGCCCGTTTTGCGACTTGCTTGGAGTTGATGTTGGAGATAAGAGAGTTCAGGAGAGTCAGCCCATCGGCCGTCTTTGAGTGTCGTACCTCAGAATGATTGGCCTCGTCACTTGAATCGCGGTATATTATATCCTGGCTGTGTCAGTGATGTAGCAATGGCAAAAGTGGGGCTAACTGCTCACGTCATAGAACTTGACGAGGTCAAAGTCGTTATCGCCACGCGTAATGGGGAACAACTCGATATTGACCCCGAGATCGTACAGGTCCTTCGCACGGACAGCAGCTGCTGACTTGGCCGCCTTGTCGGATGGATGTGGGCTGTCATTATCGGTAATGATGAACAGACGACGGCTGCTGTAGTTTGCCGCCTTGGTCGTGAAGATCTGGTTGGCGCAGAAGAAGACATTGGCCATCTGCACTTTTTCTGTGGTGGAAGGAACCAGAATCCCTTCCTCATCCTCGCCGTCTTCGACAAGAGTCTTGAGGGCCTTGACGTCGTCGGCCGCGGGGATGTCCAAGTCCGTGAAGAGGTAGCAGTGGGGGTAGCCCAGTCCACCGCGCCCGCCATGCTCTTGGAACTTGGACTTGTCTGTGCCGAAGAACAGGATTCCCATCATATCCTTGGGACTGGCGATGATGCGTTGTTGCATGAGTTGATATGCACACTTGAGGGCTGCCTGGACAGGGCTGTCCTTGTCGGCCTTTTTGGAGGTTGAGGCAGGCGGTTGCTCCAACATTGAATCGCTCACATCAATTGCCAGAATAATTGCGTCGTTCTGGGCCTTGTAGTCCTTGTAAAAGTAAGCATCAATGCATGTGGTTGATACTTTGGGGCACCTACATTCTCAACCTCCTCATCAGCCTCATCCTCCTCCTCCCTCTTGTAGTCTTCTCGGTCTGCCATAATTTACGATGCTTGAACAAGCAGAGCGATGGGTATGATGGCGATGTGTGTTGCGGACCAAAAGAGTGAAAATGAATTGATGGAATTGACGGCTCAGGTCACCCCCCGTGCTTGATCGGACGAGCTCCAGGCAGACGCGACCAGGGGTGAGGGACCGTGTCTAGCCTGGGAGACCACACGCGCGATCACGTGCTGCTTGTTCTTGGATTACGTCGACTGTGATTCGCTCGGCAGCTGGCCATTAGAAGAGTACTTGTCATCGAGCAGGTTCCTAACCAAGATCGTAGGTACTGAGCTAGGACCTCGGAGCTCCATTGGACTCGGCATGCCTGCGATCCGACACGCATCATGACGCTTGGTGGGACAGTCTAGAAAGTCTGCCCATCTTCCATCGCCGAGGCAAGCAACCAAGTATAAGCCCAACGTTCAACAAGCACCACGTCAATTCTCGAGTACTATTTGCAGCGATACTTGTCCATTTTGTCTCAGTACATTTTTATTCACATCAGTCACTCGTTGCCAATCATGGCCATGCGACGCTCGGCTGCGCAGCTCTCCAAGAGCTTGTCGCAGTCGACAGTAGCTACGCCGGCTCGGAATCTCATTCTCCCTAGGCATCTGGCAACCCAATCCCGGAACCTCGCAACGGTGCCCCCCGTTACGCAGGATGCGACGGGATCCAAGGGCCCTACAGCCATGGTCTTCCTCAACATGGGAGGCCCTCAGACGACGGATCAAGTGGGAGACTTTTTGAGCCGACTCTTTGTAGGCTTTGCCCCTTCTCGCCTGTCCTGTGTGTGACCATCAGCTGACAATCGCTCAGGCGGACGGCGACTTGATCCCCCTCGGCCGATTCCAAAGCTACATTGGCCCTCTTCTCTCCCAAAGACGGACGCCTAAGATCCAGAAGCAGTACGCCGAGATTGGCGGAGGCTCGCCCATTCGCAAATGGTCCGAATACCAGAGCGAGGAGATGTGCAAAATCCTCGACCAGATCTCCCCCGAGACGGCACCGCACAAGCCCTACGTCGCCTTCCGATACGCCGATCCCCTTACCGAGGAAATGTACAACCGCCTGCTGGACGATGGCTTCGGACGGGGCAAGGGAGGCCGCGCTGTCGCATTCACCCAGTACCCGCAATACTCGTGCTCCACGACAGGAAGCAGCATCAACGAGCTCTGGAAGTGGAGGCAACGGCTGGAGGGCAAGGACGCAGCCTCCGGCGTTCCCGGCGACGGCACCATCAACTGGAGCGTCATCGACCGTTGGCCGGTCCATGCGGGTCTCGTGGAGGCGTTTGCGCAGAACATTGAGAAGAAGCTGCTCGAGTACCCGGAGGAGCGCCGCAAGGATGCCGTCCTGCTGTTCTCCGCCCACAGCCTGCCCATGTCTGTGGTCAACCGAGGCGACCCCTACCCGCCCGAGGTTGCCGCCACGGTCTACGCGGTGATGCAGCGTCTCAAGTTCTCGAACCCCTACCGGCTGTGCTGGCAGTCTCAGGTCGGCCCCTCAGCGTGGCTGGGCCCGCAGACCTCCGACACGGTTGAGGGGTACATCCACAAGGGCCAGAAGGACCTTGTGCTGATTCCCATCGCCTTCACTTCCGACCACATCGAGACGCTGTACGAGATCGACAAGGAGGTCATCCCGGATTCGGGGCACCCGGATACCGTGAAGCGTGTCGACAGTCTCAACGGAAGCCCCGTCTTCATCCGGGCCCTGGCCGACATTGCCAAGGCCCACCTCGACAGCGGCGTGGCCTGCTCTCCCCAGATGGAGCTGAGGTGTCCCGGGTGCAAGAGCGAGCGTTGCGCCGAGTCGAAGAAGTTTTTCAGCTCCCAAGGCCGCGTGTTGGGAGCTGGCGATGTGGCTGTGTAAGTGGGATAGAGGGAAAATAAGGCGTGTAAATGATGTGTATAAGTATGTAGGGTCACGGAAAACCGGGTCTTTAAGGACCCCGGCATGGAGGGTCGAATGTCACCCCTATTTCACTGTTTATTCACTTCATGGCTCTGCGGAATAAAATGGCTCGCGCAAATGTTGCTGATCAAAATGCTGGCGCGGCACATTCGTAATTCGAGGCGCCGCGTGCTTAGGTATGGTGATGGTATGGGTGAGATGGAGCGGCCGGCGTTGTGGAGTAGGTGCCGCCAGCACGGTTGAACAACTATATGCACTGTGTCCCGGTTTTCCTCAGCATCCATGATGCACTGTTGCTGTTCAACGAACCTCCATAATTGGATCGACCGTTCAGATGGACCGGAACCCCACCGCCTTGCTTCTTGAATATCGAGCAGAATAAGCCACTTCTCCATGTTTGTCCGTAGAGCTGTACACTCCCCGAGCACTCGTGCATTTCCCGGCATTGTACGACGGACCATGAGCTCCCAGGACAGGATTTACTTTGGCCCGTTCGAGGTGACCGACCAGGCAAGTCGGCCGAGCAATGCTAGCTTCCGTCGTCCCCAAGTAGGGGAACCATCGATTAACAGGCCCAGGTCTTCCTTCGGACGCCCCATTGCTTTGCCGTCGTCAATCTAAAGCCTCTGCTCCCCGGCCATGTCCTCATCTGCCCGCGCCAACCACACAAGCGCCTCACAGACCTCTCGACCCCTGAGGTGACGGATCTCTTCACAACGACGCAGCGCGTCCAGAAGATGCTGGCGCAGCACTACTTCACCTCGGATGCTTCAGGGGAGCGCTCATCGCCCTCGGAACCGGCACCGCCCGAGGCGGGATCCTTCAACATTGCCCTCCAAGACGGCGCGGGCGCGGGGCAGACGGTGCCGCATGTCCACGTGCACATCCTGCCGCGAATCCCGGGCGCCACCAGCAAGGACCCGGGGCCCAAGGACGAGATTTACGAACAGATGACGAGCGAGGAGGGGAACGTTGGCGGGGCCCTGTGGGATGCGGCGATCAAAGAGAAGGGCGGAAGGCCGAAGCCAGGAGGCGCTTTTCCTCACATTGACGACAGCACGCGCAAGCCGAGAAGCATGGAGGAGATGGTTGCCGAGGCCGAAGTCTACAAGAAGGCACTGCAGAGGATGGAAGAGCCCTGAGGGGAATAAAGCATCAAGCGTGACATTTTGTAGTATTACTTGGTAGAGGATGAGATGCGTGGTGTTGAGAGATGTTGATGACCGACACAGTGCAGTACATGGCTCGAATAGTATGCACCGTGTGGGGAAAACCACTTACAGGGGCAGGGCGCCAGACGCGTCGAGGCGCGACGCGCCGCGGGACACCTCCAATTTGTCTCTCCTACGACCCAAGTATGCCATTGCCGACCCAGACCTGCAAACCCGACACCCCAAACTCGACAATTTGATCTGCTTGCCATATCAACCCCGCTGCAGACCTGATGTCCAACCCGAAACCCTCGATTCTCCCCTGAATGACAGTCGCCAACATGCTCACCGCGTCATCCCCGATCCACTACCCGGCGACATCCTCCCCTCCCAACTCAAAAAGACCCCGGCCTACGCAGGATGGACCTCCCCGACCCAAGCCCAAGGTCCAGAGCGGCTTCATGATGGACGACGACTCCGACGACTCAGAAAATGAGGGTGACAACGGACCACCCCTGAAGAAACTTTTGACGAGCGCAGCCCACTCCTTTCTTCCCTTCCAACAACGACCATACGCGGCACCAGAAGAGAGCTCCACTGCTTTCGAGACAGCTGCGATCAGTGATTCCGCAGCGGCCACGATAGAACCCACGATTCCTCGTCTTGACAGCCTCGCCTCCTATCATGGATCTCAGACGCCCGACCTGCTGCCCTTCGACGACGTCGATTCGTCACGCAGCACGAACCGAATCTACACCATCCGCACATGCGCCGGCAAGGCCGTGACCTTGAAGCAGCGCACATCCACCACTGTCGACTCCTACGAAACCATCATCGCCGCGAGGACAAAAACAAAAGAAGGCCGGGCGAAGCGAGGCTACTACGGCGTCGACATCAACGAGCTGAAGGACGCTGCCGCGCTGGAGATAGAAGAAGCACGATCTCGCCCCTCAGCTGCTCCGTCTGCCCCGCTAGCGTCCATCGAGACAGTCGAGACCGGGAGCAGGAAGGTCAAAAAGTCCCTCCTGTGGACCGAGAAGTACCGAGCACGGACGTTCATGGATCTCTGCGGCGACGACAGCACAAACAGGACCGTCCTCAGGTGGCTTAAGCGGTGGGATCCCGTGGTCTTCCCCGGTGCGACGAAAAAGGCCCCCATCGTGCGCAGGCCGGTCACGAAGGACCCTGCCGCCGAGGAGAAGCCGCACCGCAAGATCCTCATGCTGACGGGACCCCCTGGACTCGGAAAAACTACACTGGCGCACGTCTGCGCCAGACAGGCCGGCTACGATGTCATGGAGATCAACGCCAGTGACGACAGGAGCCGCGACGTGGTCAAGAACCGCATCAGGACGAGTCTCGGAACCGAGAGCGTCAGGAACGTGACCAACAGAAAGACGGGCGGCGATGGCCAACAACCAAAAGTCGCCCGCCCAGCCTGTGTCATCGTTGACGAGGTGGATGGCGCCGTCAGCGGATCAGGTGCGTCTGGCGAGGGAGGTTTCGTCAAAGCGTTGATCGACCTCGTGCTCCTGGACCAGAAGAACTCGGGTGCCGGAGGCTCCACCAATTCGAATTACAAGAAGAAAAAGGGCGATGACTTCCGCTTGATGAGGCCACTCATCTTGATTTGCAACGACGTCTATCACCCTTCCCTTCGACCTCTGCGACAATCCGGCCTGGCAGAAGTCATCCACGTTGGCAAACCCACCATTGAGTCCGTCGTCACACGGCTCAAGACCGTCTTCGACAAGGAGGGTGTGCCTTGCGACAAGGATGCCGCGCGAAAGATCTGCGAGGCGGCCTGGGGCATGGCTACCGGCACCGACGCGAAGCGAGGCGCCCAGAGCGGTGCCGAGGGCGACCTGCGTGGTGTCATGGTCGTGGGCGAGTGGGTCGCCGGACGGTACAGGGCTGCCGCAACGAGTGACACGCCACGTCTGACACGCCAGTGGCTCGAGAAGCACGTCGTCCAGGACCTCTCCAACGGAGCAGGCGGGGCTCGCGGTATGGGCAGGGGCAGCGCCAAAGACATCGTCACGCGCATCTTCCAGGAAGGCGGAGGCTTCCCGAAGGCAGCCCTAGACACTTCGAAGGCGACGAACAACCAGCACGAGCAGCCCAAAGCCCAACTCGGATTCGCCGAGTACCAGAAGAAGCACTCCATGGAGCGACTTCAGCAGATGATCAACACCAGCGGCGAGATCGACCGCATCGTGACCGACATCATGCTGGAATACCCGAACCGGGAGTTCAACGATGACTCCTTCCTCTCCAAGCCGAACGAGGCCTATGACTGGCTACAGTTTCACGATGCATGCTCCTCGCGCCTCTTCTCGAGCCAGGACTGGGAGCTGGCGCCGTATCTCGGCCAGCCCGTGCTGGCCTGCCACAGCCTGTTTGCCTCGCCGAAACGGCACGTCGTCGCCGCGGGCTACGACAAAAAATGGGGCGCCGCAGCCGACGATGACGCGGCGGCGGTGCCCTTCTCCGGGCCGAGGGCAGACTTCGAAGCCCGCGAGGCGGAGAAGGAGAACCGCTCCATGCTGCAGGCCATCCTGGCGCAGCTCAGCCCGACGCTGATGCGGTCCTTCCGCAGCCCCGAGGACGTCGCCGTCGAGTTCCTGCCGTACCTTGTCCGTCTCGTCTCGCCAGACGTCAAGCCCGTCGTGGTGGGCGGCGGCGGGGACCAGAAGGGCGTGGCCAGCGTGCGCAAAGACACGGAGAAGGCCATGGTCAGGCGCGCCGCCGAGATCATGGCGGACGTCGGCATCACCCTGCAGAGAGGCAAGATCGAGACCGACTCCCTCCTCAACCGGACGCCGCAGTGGGTCTACCGACTCGAGCCGTATGTCGCCCACCCCTATTTCCGTGACGGAGAATTTCTCGCTAACGAACAAGCAGGGACCTCGACAGCCTCGCCGTCTTCGAGACGGCCGCGGCGGTGCTCGCGACGCAGGCGCCGACGCGCTACGCCGTCAGACAGGTTCTCGACCAGGAACTCCAGGCGAGCGTCGTGCGGCGCGAGAACGAGGCGCGCCAGGCGCGCTTCCAGGGCGGCAACCCGCTCGGCAATGACGTGCCGACCACGCGCGTCGAGAAGGAGAATCTTGAGCAGAAGCGCCTCAAGGTCCTCGCGCTCGCGAACCGCGCCAAGAAGGACTTCTTCGGGCGCGTCGTCGAGGCCACGCCGCTGCAGGAGACTGACGGGAACGGCGGCCCCGGACAAGCGGTGCGGGAGGAAGCGGTCAGGATCTGGGTCACGTATAATGAGGGGCTGAACAATGCTGTGAGGAAGCCTATATCTTTGCAGGAGCTGATGAGGGGGATGTAACAACGGCGTTGGTCTTGGGCATGATGGGAACTTGGTTAATGCAAAAGACACAATATTCATCAGGGAGTTTCTTCGCAATGCTCCAGTCCAGCATGGTTATGTTGGGTTAAGGATGCCTGTGCTTGCAGGACTATGACGTCTGGCTTGTTCATGATTGATGTGGAAGACCCCTGAACGTTCGCACTTACATGGTCTCCCAGAGCCCTACAGGGCATGACTTCCCCGAGCCCTGAAGTGGCATCAAGCTGTACAAGAAAATCGACTTGTGCTTGTCATTTGAACCCATGTATCCTGTCTGTCTAGCATGGTCCCCATGTAAGTCTCCACGACCCAGCCGAATAGGCGCCGTAAATGCTCCTTGTCTACCGCGTAATTTCAAAGTCCGTGTTTGCCGCTCCCGTAACGCCTCGTGCTCACACCCTTGATTGTACAAAATAAAGGTCCACACCCATGATCAACCGCTGGCTGCAGTCTGCGGCTCCGCGCCCGCAGCACGCCGGCCCTGCTCCCGCAGAAGAGGCTCGGTCTCGCCCGCCGGCTCTTCGTCTTCCTTGAGGTAGACTGTCACACGATTAGCGAAGGTCAACGAGGGGGTAGCAGACAAAACCTACCATGCGGTCTAATCACCCACGTGGCGACGAAGGCCAGCGAGAAAAGGCCGACCAGGAGCACAAAGATGGCCTGGCTGAACTTGCCGACAGTGACGGCGAACAGGCTGTTGAAGGCAATGGGGCCTACGACCCTCGACAGCGCCTGGAGCAGTCCAATGGCACCCAGCAGCTGGCCTACTTGTTGGGGAGGCACATGCTTTGTCAGGGCGGCTTGGATGGTGGCGCTGCCGAGCCCGCCCAGGGCGGTCAGCGTGCCCGAGAAGACGAAAACGGCCTCGGTGCGCGCAAGCATGTATCCCGTCGATCCCAGGATGTCGGACAGGAGGGCGACCCGCAGCAGCCAGCAGTCCAGGGTGTCAGCGCCGTGGTTGGCGTCCGATGTGGCTTTGCCCGACTCTCGTTCACGCCTGGCGTTGGGGCGAACGCGGAAAATGTAGTTGATGGTAGGTAGGATGGCGAGCAGGACAAACACCCGCACCGAGGAGAGCAGGGAGATGAAGCGGGAGCTCTCAACGGTGCCCCAGCCCCAGGTGTCACCGGACTCGCAGTACAGCAAGATGACGGTGCCGGCGCTGATGGCAACACCCGTGATCAGCATGTCGATGGTAGCAAAGGCCACCAGGTTCCTGCGCAGAGCGGGCGAGCTCCCTGCCTTGGTTGGCCAGAGGGCTTTGAGGGGAGCCAGCACGTTGGCCATGTGCAGTGGGGCGAGCCAGGTGCCGCGGGCACCGAGGTTTTCCAGCTCGTCAGCGTGCTCCTTTTGCGCGCGTACTCTGCGCTGCTTCGAGAGAGACTCCGGGACAACGAAGCCGACGAACAGGAGGAAGAAAAGGTGGCAGACCAAGAGAGTGTAGAAGACGGAGAGCAGAGTGCCAGTGGAGGCAACCAGATAACCTGCCAGAAGCGGACCGACGGCCAGGCCGGTGAAGAGGCAGGCGTGGAGTCGACCGATGACAACAGCACGCTTCGAGGGGGGTGTGCAGTCGCTGGCGTAGGAGTTGCTGAGGATGCCGCCGGCGGTGAAGGAGCCGGTCAGACCGTCGCAGACAGCGGCGACGAGGAGCCAGTTGTAGTGAACCACATCGGGGTACTTGGCGCAGAGGATGGTGATGATTTCCGCCAGAATACCACCGATGGACGCGAGCGCCAGGAAATTGGTCCGGCCGTAGCGATCCGACAGCTGGCCGAACTTGGGGGCCGTAAAGGCGGACAAGATGCCGACGGTGAGATTGATGGCCATGGTGAACATGGAAACGCTCTTTGTCACTTCGGGAATGAAGCACTGCGGGTTGTCGGCTCCAAGAACAACGGGGATAAAGGTGAAGTTCGGATCCAGCAGCGTTTCGTCTGCGAAGTGCTTGCGGCAAACCAGGTCGACGATGCTGGTGGAAGCGCATGGTCAGCGACGTGAGGGATACCAACTGGACTTGCGCCGCTATACGTACAGGTTGAGTTTGGGTACCAGCATGCCACCAAAGGCCATCGCAAAGATGAAGAATGGACCGAGGAGCCATGAGACCTAGAGAACGTGGTCAGCGACTGGCCACTCCATTGGGGGACGAACGAGTCCGTACAGAGGGGGTCTGCCACCAGGGCAGGCCTTCAAAGTCGGCTGCCCCATCCCACCCATTTGCTCTCGTCCCCGCGTCGTTCTCTTCGGTGTCGTCGCGAAGGAAAGGACTGGTCTCGTTCAGGGTGTTCGCCGGGTTGAGTGGCGATCCGAGGACCGGGTCCTGTTCGTCGGCCACGACGGCTGCGTACGTCTTGGGGGCCGGCGTCATGATTTCGATGTGGTTCGAGACGGCCAGCAGCGCGATTCCGGGGTAGAGAGAGGGTCGGCAGGGTTATATCGGTCCAGTCGCGCGAAGCTTCAAGGCGCGCTAGATGGCGCAATTCGCACGGAATGCTGTAGTGCGGAGGTGGGGTTTCTGACGGTATTCTGCGTCCATTCCATACCACGATGGGGCGACACAAGTGGCGGCGAGCAAGGATGGCCGGGCGCGGTGGGAGAGAGAAGACGAGGGAGCATCAAGGCACCGAGGAAGCGGAGGGCGGGGACATATCATGGAAGTTGACCTCAGCGATAAGAAAGGCCAGGCCAGGCGTACGATGCAGTGTAGGTCCAAGTGCTCCGGGGATGGATCCGCGTACCAAGTAGGTAGCGCGCGAAAGGCGGGCCAGGGTTCGTAGGCGTGGACAGACAGGGATCAGCTGCGGACTTGCGGAGGGGTCAATGCTTCGTCGTCTCTGCCCGTGCCAGCCACAATTCGGTTCCATTTCCGCTTCATCCCATTGAAAGCCTTCATTGATGCGCTGGTGTGGGTTTGGTTTTAGGTCCCGAGTTGTGACAGCTGTTGATGCCTTTGCCGGATCAGAACCAGCCTCGCCTTCCTGGCAACAAGGCGAGGCTGGTTCTGATCCGGCAATCGTCCGTATGTGAGGCCTCAGAGGCCAGCATCGTCAACGACGTGTCATCCAGCAGGACATCCGATGGACGATCATTTCGATGACGCATTTCATGTGCAGTGTGTGTCACTGGTTGTCTGGTCTGTCGGTCACACGTGGTGCGTCGCGTTGGCGTGCCTGGTGCGGTTCGAATTGGGGATCCTTCCGAAATGCATTTCTAAGCCGCCTGGCCACGTCCCCGTCCGCGGCATCCCGTCGGTAGCCACCCATCAGCCACCAGTGTGCCTGGCCCGACCTGCGGTGCAACGTTCGGGGCCACCTTGTTCGTGGCGGGATGGGATGGGATGGGATGGGATGGGAGGGACTGGTGGGTGGGAGAGACTGGTGGGTGGGAGAGACTGGTGGGATCGTAAATTGTGGAGAGCGAGAGCCTCTCTCTAGTGTCATATCTTGATAGTATGGTAGCTCTTTTTGTATCATATGTGCTTGTTCATTAATTCCACTTCAGCTCCTGTGCGCCTAAACGAAACCATCGATGCTGGCGCCTTACGTAAGGCAGCCATTTCCATCATCACGTCCATCTTCATTTTCTGTCTGCCACCAGCTCTCAGCCTGGTCGTATCCCACCCTGCACCACCATCTCCCCTCCCCACCGCCAATATGCCCGTCGTCAAGGGAGGCGTCTGGACCAACATCGAGGACGAGATCCTCAAGGCCTCCGTCTCCAAGTATGGCCTCAATCAATGGGCACGCGTGTCGTCCTTGCTGGCGCGCAAGACGCCCAAGCAATGCAAAGCGCGATGGAACGAGTGGCTCGACCCCAGCATCAAGAAGATCGAATGGAGCAAGGAGGAGGACGAGAAGCTCCTGCACCTCGCCAAGCTCATGCCCACCCAATGGCGCACCATTGCCCCCGTCGTCGGCCGCACCGCCAACCAGTGCCTCGAGCGATACCAGAAGCTCCTCGACGAAGCCGAAGCCCGCGAGTCCGGCAGCCTTGGCCTGACGGGCCCCGAAGGCGCCGAGACGCAGGCGCCCTCCGCCGACGACGTGCGACGCCTGCGGCCCGGCGAGCTCGATCCCGACCCTGAGAGCAAGCCCGCGAGGCCCGACACGATCGATCTGGACGAAGATGAGAAGGAGATGCTGAGCGAGGCGCGCGCGCGTCTTGCCAACACCCAGGGCAAGAAGGCCAAGCGCAAGGCGCGCGAGAGGCAGCAGGAGGAGTCTCGTCGCTTGGCCTCTCTGCAGAAGCGCCGCGAGCTCAAGACGGCCGGCATCAACGTCAAGATCGTCACCCGGAAGAAGGGCCAGATGGACTACAACGCCGACATTCCCTTTGAGAAGAAGGCCGTGCCCGGATTCTACGACACGGCCGAGGAGCTGGTGGAGAACGAACGGGCGCGCGAGGCCTTCGACCCCCGAAAGCAGCACCTGGCCAACAAGCGCAAGGGCGACGGAGACGACGACGGCGACAGCAAGAGGAGGAAGAAGGACAAGGACGGCGCCTCGGCCTCGCACCAGGCTGCCATGAAGGCCGGTCAGATGCAGAAGATCCGGGAGGCCGAGCAGAGCAGCAAGAGGCGGGCGCTCAACCTCCCTGCCCCGCAGGTCAGCGACGGCGAGCTGGAGGACATCGTCAAGATGGGCATGATGGGCGAGCGGGCGAGCAGCATGGCCAGACAGGCCGAGAACGATGCGACTCGCGGTCTCGTCAGCGAGTATTCGACGCTCAACAGTGGCACCCCTATTCGCACACCACGCGCGCCCGCGCAGGACGACCACATCGCCAACGAACTCAAAAACATCCGCGCCCTGACGAACACGCAGTCTTCGCTGCTGGGAGGGGAGAACACGCCTCTGCACGAGGGCACCGAGTCGACAGGCTTCGACGGCATCGCGCCGCGAAAGCACGTTGTCGCCACACCCAACCCCATGGCCACACCTCTGCGTGCGGGAGCGAACGGCGTCGGAGCCACCCCAGGCCGGCCAGGGCAGACCCCCATGCGGACACCTCGAGACAGCTTCGCGCTCAACGAAGACGGTACCCCGCAGGTCGGAGCCACGCCTCGCGACCTCAAGATGCGCGAGCTGGCGGTGCGCAGCCAGCTGAAGCACGGCCTCGCCTCGCTGCCCAAGCCGAAGGACGTGGAGTGGGAGCTCGAGCTTCCCGAGGAGCAGCAAGAGGTCGTCCTCACCGAGGAGGAACTACGAGAAGACGCGTCTCGTCGTGATCGCCGCGACCGAGAGACTCGCGAGGCGCTCGAGGCTCTGGAGAGGAATCGCAGGACGCAGGTCATGCAGAAGAGCCTGCCGCGGCCGGTCAACGTCAACATCCCGGCCATGATCTCAGTGGCCTCCAGGGTCGAAGACGGGCCGGAGAACCTCATCGCCAGGGAAGCGGCGGCACTCATCGCGCACGACGCCACCAAGTTCCCCATTTCCGGCGCCAAGGTGAAGGGTGCGGCGCCGCCACTGGACGTCATCAGCGACAGCGATCTGGCTGCGGCGCGTGCGTCGATCGCGGCAGAGACGACCGAGATCCCGAGCTTGTCGCAGATCCAGCAACATTTCGAAGGCCGGAGCCGGAGCTCGTTGCTCCTGGGTCTCGGCTGCTACGACGACGACGACGAGCGCCATCAAGAGACGGTCATGCGTGCTGCTTTCGATGTGAGTGTCCCTCGAATTTTGAGATTCCGTCCAACCCGTTTCGTTGCTAACACTGCGCAGACTGTCCAGGACTCGATCATTGCCTCGGCAGACCGGGGCACCAAGCTCGAGACGAAGCTCAAGCTGCACCTCGGCGGCTACCTGAAGCGGCAGGCGCTGCTGAGGGACAAGATCAACGGCGCGCACGAGGCGCTGGAGAAGGCGACCAACGCGCTGAGCGGGTTCAAGACGCTGGCCATCTCGGAAGAGGTGGCCATCTCGCGCCGTCTGGAGGCGCTGCGGGAGGAGGTGGGCTTCGTCAGCCGGCGGGAGCGGGAGGCGCAGGAGATGTACAGGCGCACGCGGGAGGAGCTGGACGGGCTCAGGCGGGAGGGGACGAACGGCGTCCACTGATGGCCGTGTTGGACGATAAGAATGTACAGTACGGGGCAGGCGGCTTTGGTTCTCGCGCAGGGATCGGACGGTGGGTTGCTTTCGCCACGGGTCTCGTGTCGCCGAGGAGGCTCGGGGTTCTTTTGTTCGCGCGTGCCGGCGCGTAATAGCAGGTCAAGGTGGCAGAGGACGGCGTTACAATGCGTTGACTATCATTACCATCATTACCACTACTATGTGACATTGTGGTGCCATGACATGCAGACATGTCGTACAATTTACTTCAAATAGGAGACGCCCCATATACGTACGCAAACTATTTTTTCTTTTTCAAACTCCAACCCCTCGACCCGCACATCCAGACCCAGACTCACATGCGGAGGATTTAAAACCGCTTCGACGCCGGACATACGAGCCAGCAGGCCGGCTTTCGAGGCTTAACTCACTTTCTCTGCCCCAGCCTCGGCATCCTCACAGGCAGCAGCACGCACCAGGAGACGAAGGCCACGGCGACGCAGCAGAGGAAGGTCAGGCGCAGGGCGGCCTCGTAGCTGAGGACGACCTGCTCGCGGGCGGGGTTCTCCAGGGCGGCGACGGTCTCGACGCTCTCGCGGACGCGGGCGATGATGTCGTGCTTGTGGGGCCCTGTGACGAAGCGGGCGAGGTAGGCGACGAGGGCGTTCTGCATGACGAGGCTGCTGACGGCGATGCGAGGACCATGCCGAGGCTGCGCCAGAGGATGAGGGTGCTGGTGACGACGGCCTGGTCGCGCTGCTCGGACACGGCGAGCACGGCCATGAAGGTGCCGGGGAACTGGAAGCCCTGGCCCAGCGAGTGCGGCACGAGGATGAGCAGGTAGGCGACGGGCGGCCAGCCGCGGCGCAGCGCGGCGAGCGCGACGGACCCCGCGAGGAAGAAGCTGGCGCCCGTCACGAGCGGCCACTTGAGCCGCCGCGTGCGCGTGATGAGCAGCCCGGTGACGGCGCCGGCGCTGGACGAGACGATGGACGGGATCGGGATCACGAGCCGGAGCCCGGAACGACGTCCGCCGTGTCGTCAGGAGCACGGCCTGGAAGTAGAGCGGGATGTGAACAGGAATGGCGTTGGTGAGGAACCGACGCGAAGAAGTTGCCCGAAGATGAGGTTCGCGCGCGCGGCGACCGGCCGCACCAGGTGCAGCGGCATGATGGGCGGCCGCAAAGCGACTGGCTGTAGAGGAAGCCGGGGAAGCCCACGGCGAAAGATGGCGAGCGAACGCGATGACGAAGGGGGTGCGACCCTCGGGGTGGTCAGCACGGGAGGTATCACGAGGCGGGTGGTGAAGGTGGGGGGGGGGGGCGCGGGCGACTCACACGGCAGCACATTTCCTCCGAGGTTCTATACGGCCGGTGCGTCAGTCGAGGGATCTTCCACATATCATATGCCGAGAGAGATACTCACCAGACCTAGGACGATGAACGTGATGGACGTCGTCAGCAGGAGCGAGCCCCTAAAGTCAAAGGCCTTGAGGGCCTCCCAGAAGGACTCGCGCTTCCCGACGATGCCGAGGTGGGAGGGCACGTAGATGGTGGCGACGACGAGGCAAATCAGCAGAGGCAGCACCTGGACGCCAAACTCCCACCGCCAGCCGAGATGGTCGGCCATGGCGCCGCCGAGAGCGGCACCGAGGGCAGAGCCGATGCCGTAGGTGATGTTGAGGTACGACTGGTACTCTCCGCGGGCCCTGGGGGTGTCAGCCTCGGGTCTGGAGACTTTTTTTTCTTTTTTTCTTTTTTCTTTTTTCTTTTTTCTGCCTTTTCAAAGGGGGAAATAGAAACTCACTCGATGGTCACCATGTCGCTGATGATGATGCTCCCCAGGGTCATCATGCCGCCGGCGCCCAGCCCGCAGGCGGCGCGCGCGAAGATGAAGCTCGTCATGCTCGTGGCGCAGGCGCACCAGACGGTGCTCAGGGCGAAGATGAACATGGTGATGAGGTAGGGCGGCTTGCGGCCGACCGAGTCGGAGATGCGGCCCAGCAGGGGCTGGAAGCTGGTGGAGGTGAGCAGGAAGGCGGTCGAGAGCCAGGAGGCGCTGTTGGAGGCGTTGAAGTAGGACGTGATGACGGGGTGGCTGGAGGCCATGATGGTGCCGTCGAAGCAGGCGATGAAGTTGGTCGAGAGGATCATGCCAAAGATGCACCAGAAGCGGCGCCTCGTGATGCCGTTGAGGAAGGGGGACGTCGGGCCGTCGTCCTCGTCGTCGTCGACATCCTCTCCGAGGAGAGCGTCCTGCTCGCCGTGTTCGGAGGTGAGGTAGGGAGACGACGAGGCGCCCCGGCCGTCGACGGCACGCCCGCGCTCGGCCTGGTCGAGGAAGGATCCCGGGATGGAGGGACGGTGGCGGCGGTTCCGCGTGGTGCTGGACCGCCGGCTGGTCACCGAGCTGTAGCGACGGGCGCCGCGCAGGAGAGGGTTCTCGGTCGACTCGGGCTCGAGGAAGCCGCTGGACGTGGGGACGGATTTGGCGAGGAGAATGTCAAAGTCGTTGGGGTCAATCTCCCCTCCGTCGTCTACGGCTTCCGAATCACTGCGGCCGTCTCCGCTCGGAGGCACTGCCAGATGGCCTGTCGCCGACGACGCCGGCGAGTCCTGGAGCAGCGGTGTGTTTTCGTTGGCCCCGGGCGGCCTCGATAAAGGCGACAGGTCGTCGCTGTTTCTCCTCGGCGCCATGGTTCTCTGGGAAGTCAAGATCTGGAGAATAGAGATCTGCAGAAGGGAAAGAATAAGAGCCTGATCGGCATGCGTTTGGGTTCGTAAATATTCGCAGAATCGGTATAATAAAGGCCAAGGGGGCGATGAAGGTCTGGTGTCCTGAGCTAGAGCCTTGCCGATCGGTATATATTTTGGGGGATTCGACCTGGACTGCTGCGAACGTGAGGATGCTCTGGTGAGTCACGAAGGGGCTGAGGAGGTGCCGAGAGGGTGTAGGGCCGTGACCAAGTCGTCCAACGGCGGTCGAGGTGAGACGCGATCAATGGAGGTTGGTTGGTGGGTGAAGCAGCAGGTAAGACTGAGATTACAGTGGGCAGCAAACAGGATGATGTGATGAGGTGCGGGGCCGGCACCGGAGCCGCCAGCGCCCGGCGCCCCCTGTTGGCTCGGCTCCAGCGCCGGTTCCGCCGAACGACCGGAGGCGGACCGGACATGACTGCGGGGATCTCAACATGGCCGCGGACGACATAGACTCGGTAGCATGGCACGGAGACATGAGACAGCATGGCCAGCATGACAGACATGGTATGTGAAATTCGATCATCTATCCTTTTCCTTTCCGCAGATCCATGAGTGTCGCCAATCGCCAGAGAAATGCACAACCTCCACCTCCTCCTCAGCAACGCCTCTCCTACTTCCTCGACGGCCGCGCGTTCTTGGCCCGCTTCTTCTCTGCCTCCTTGCGCGCCTTCCGGATGTCCTCGGCCCCCTTGATCTCGAACTTGCTGCCCGCGCCGTCCCGGAAGCGGCCGACGCGCTTCTCCTTGGCCTCGGCCACCCGCTTCTTGCGCACGTGGTAGTCGTCGCGGTACTTGTCCGCCTCCTTGGGCGCCTTCTCCTGGTTGTGCTTGTACCGCACCCCCGTCGGGATCTGCGGCGCGTTGCCCTTCTCCAGCTCGCCCACCCGCGGCTTGCCCAGCCGGTTGGCCTTGCGCCACTTGTCGTACCGCCCGCTCTGGAAGCTCGCCGCGATCTTGGTGCCGCTCTCGCCGCGGATGTACTTCTTGCCCTTGGACCCGTCCTCGTCGTTGGCCCGCGCCACGTACTTGTTCTGCTTCTTGTCCCACCGCATCCCCGACTTGGCCTGCTCGCCGAACTGCGCCTTGCCGCCGTCGTCGTTGGTCAGGTTCATCGCCGCCTCGCGCGCCTGCTCCACGAAGCTCGACGTCTGCGTGCCCGACGAGATGCCGTACCCCCGCTCCTCCGCCGTGTTGATCGTCCGCGGCGTGTACCCCATGAAGATCTCCTCGTCCCGGTATGCGTTGGCCGCCTTCTTCCTCTTGTCGTCCGGGTTCGACACCGTCACCTCGAGGCCATCGTTGGAGTCGTCCGAGTCGTACGCGTCGACCATGGCCGAGAGGTCCTCCACCTCGTCCGCCGATCCCTCGGCGCCCGCCTCGGCGCCGTCCAAGTCGTCCATCTCCTCGTCCGAGTCCAGTTCCTCCGCCTCCTCCTCCGCCTTGCCGCGCCGCGGCGTGATCCTCTTGCGTAGCTCCTTCATCACCTCGGCCGCTTCGCTGTTGCCGGCCTTGCCGCCCCGGCTGATCTCGAAGATGGTCTCGTGCGGCCTGTAGCCGCTGACCTTGGCCATCAGCTCGGCACGCGCCTGGGCGTCGTCGTCCTTGAGCTCGGCGAACAGCGGGTGCAGCTGCGACCACGGCTTGCTGCCGACGACCTCGCGTGCGCGCCGCGCGCTCTGGCTGGACGCCGAGTTGCGCGTCTTCAGGTACAGCTTCTCGGCCTTGAGCGACACCTTGCGCGTCGCCTCAATGTCTTCGTTGTCGCCCAGGACCTTGGCCAGCCACTCCATGTGCACCTCGATCCGGCCGCGGGGGAGCGCGCCCACGACGACCTCCTCGTTGTAGGACGGGTTCTCGCTCTCCCGGCCGACCACCATCTTGCGGCCCAGGAACAGCTGCAGGTCGAGCAGGTACGGGGCGTCGAGCTCCCGCACGATGCTGTACGCCCAACCGCGCTGGCCGGCACGGGCCGTGCGGCCGACGCGGTGCACGAACACCTTGGGCTGGGGCGGGAAGTCGTAGTTGATGACGTTGGCCAGCACGGGAATATCGATACCGCGCGCGGCGACGTCCGTGACGACCAGGATGTTGGAGCGGCCGTGGCGGAAGTTCTCCGTGTGTATCCTTCGCGCCTCCTGGTCGAGGGCACCGTAGACGTAGGACACGGCGAAGCCGGCCTGGCGCAGCAGGCCGGCCAGGTACTCGACGTGGTGCTTGGTGGCGGCGAAGACGATGGTCGAGTGCTCGGTCGGCTTGCCCTTGCCGCCGGCGCCGTCCTTGCCGCGCTTGCGCTTCTTGTTGGGCTTGGCGTCGAGGGGCATGCCGTCGGGGGAGCCAAGGGGCATCTTGATGACGTCGTGGAGGATGTGCAGGAGGGAGGCCTCCTTCTCGGCGCCCTTGACGCCGAAGAAGGCGCTCTGCAGGTCCGGGGACACCTTGGTCTCGATGTCCAGGCGCACGAGGGTGGGGTCCTGGAGGCCGGCGCGGGCAAACTCGACGAGCGAGGCGGGCAGGGTCGCGGAGAAAAGCAGGCTCTGCCTCGAGGGCGGCAGGGCATGGAGAATCTCGGTGAGCTGGGCGGCGAAACCCATCTCGAACAGGCGATCGGCCTCGTCAAAGACGACGTACTGGATGGAGGAGAGGTTCAGGGACATCTCGACCTTCAGATGCAGGAAACGGCCGGGGGTGGCGATGATAATGTCGGGGTTGGCGGACAGCAGGCTGAACTGCTCGTCCATGCTGTCACCACCGACGACGAGGGCGGCCTTGAGGTCGGTGCCCTTGTTGAAGTCCTTGACGACGCGCAGGGTCTGGATGGCCAGTTCGCGGGAGGGCGACATGATGAGGGCGCGGGCGCCGAACTTGGCGCTGTGCGTCTTGAGGCGCTCGATCATGGGGATGACGAAGGCGGCCGTCTTTCCGGAACCGGTCCTGGCCATGCCGACGACGTCCTTGCGGTCCATGATGAGGGGGATGGTCTTGCGCTGGATGGGCGTGGGCTGGGCGAAGCCCTTCTTGGAGATGGCGCGGAGGAGGTTCGAATTGAGGCCTTGCCGTTGTTAGCTACCATGTCCTCTGATATATGTAACACGTGTGTCCTGGCAATGGAACACATGTCCTGGCAATGGAACATATATGTCCTGGCACTGGAACACATATGTCCTGGTCATCATGCGGCAGTGGGGAGGCTGCTTACCCATGACCTGGAAGCCACCGCCCTTCTTGTTGACCTTGCCGGTCATGTTGGTGGTCTTGCGGTTGGCGGCGGCCTGCTTGAGGGCGATGAAGGCCTCGTCGCCGTCGTCGCCATCGTCGTCGCCGTGGAGGATGTCGTCGACGTCAAAGTCGAGCTCGGCGTTTTGGCGCTTGCCCTTCTTGCCATTCTTCTGGTCGGCTGCGGTGGTGTCGTCGTCGAAGGCGAAGAGAGAGTCGCCAATGTCGTAGCCGCCGTCGGACGGCGTGGGGGATGCTTCGCGGCGAGGCATGGTGACAATACGAGAGCCGTATCAGGAGCCGCGATGTCTAGAGGAAGTCTAGAGGAAGTGGTTCGACCAGATTGAAGTCGTCGACATGGGCCTCGAAAATTTGGGCGGCAGAGGCAGTGGCAGGCGCGGGCGGGTACCGGACGCAGATGCGGCAGGCGTCGTCGGCCAGAAAAATTCTTATCGCGACAATCTAATCGCAGCTAGTGCGGGACAAGCTCTTATCGGGGGCGCCCGCCTGTCTCGTCTCGCCTGTACCGCCGATGACTTCAGCGCCTCGATAGGTGCTGTACTGCACTGCACTGCACCACTGTACCTAGGTACATACCCTGGGTGGTCTGCCTCTAACTCCATCTCTTTCTTTCTTTCTTTCACCTCCCATCGATCTCTCCATCCACCACCATCTTTACCCCCCATCAGGTCCCTCGCTCTTTCGCCCTTCCCCCTTCACTCCCTCATCCTGCGAAGAATGGCAAACGAAGACGCAAAGGAAGAGGCCGATGCGCTCGACGCGCTCGAGCTCGAGGCCAAGGAGTTCGACAAGGTGAGCATGAGCACGCGACACCATAGCCTCGCCTCCCACCGTACCAGCATGTACTGACCCCCCACCTCCCAGGATGCCGAGATCGACAGGATCCTGAAGGCCTTCCGCCTCGACGCCTATGCCGTCCTCGACCTGCAGCCCGGTGTGCCCGACTCGGACATCAAGATGTGCTACCGTAAAAAGTCGCTCCTCATCCATCCCGACAAGACCAAGAACCCCCAGGCCCCCGACGCCTTCGACCGCCTCAAGAAGGCCCAGACCGAGCTCATGGACGAGAAGCACCGCGAGCGCCTCGACGAGGCCATCGCCGACGCCCGCATGCTGCTGATTCGCGAGAACAAGTGGACCGTCGACAGCGACGAGCTCAAGACGCCCGAGTTCGCCAAGATGTGGCGCGACAAGTCCCGCGTCGTGCTCATCGACAACGAGCGCCGCCGCCGCCGCCAGATGAAGGGCCAGATGCAGGAGGAGGGCCGCGAGCAGAAGAAGCAGGAGGAGGAGCTCGACCAGCGCAAGCGCAAGCGCCAGCACGACCAGGACTGGGAGGCCACCCGCGACCAGCGCATCGACAGCTGGCGCACCTTCCAGAAGGGCAAGTCGGGCGAGGGCAAGAAGAAGAAGAAGATGAAGCCCATCGGCTGACGTGCTTCTCCGTCTTGCTTCTCATGCGAACGGTTCTCATGAACAGAGACGGTATGCGAACGGTTCTCATGAACAGAGACGGTATGCGAACGGGTCTCATGAACAGAGACGGTATGCGAACGGGTCTCATGAACAGAGACTGCATGCGAACAGGTCTCATGAACAGGGACGGTATGCGAGAAGGTCTCATGAGCAGAGACTTTATGCGAACGGGGTCTTCAGGTTTCTTGGCGAAAGGTGTTGGGGGATGCATCATTTTTGTGAGTTTATATTGGACCGCCGCCGCTATGTCCCTAACCAGCCGTCTGCAATGCTCAGTCTGTCGAATTACGCATCGCGTCCCCGTCATGATGGCCACGTCGAGGTAAGTCTCACCATCCAACCGTGATGAGCCGCGCCCGCAAGGGGCTGTTATGATTATGCAAGTGATATAGGCTGTGTGCATCGCTTCTTTTGCTGCTGCTACTAAGACACAAACGAAAGACCCTGCCAGATCTAGCCTCCCGGCAGCCGTCGAGGCCGCCCCTGCGTGCCCGTCAATTTTAAAAACTCCGTCCTCGTAGACCTTAGGCCCGCGGCTTGTTCTTCTTCTTGTACGAGATGAAGCGGGCCAGGTTCAGGACGGCCTCGTCGGCCCTGGTCCTCAGCTCCGTGCTCGTCCGCTTGTTGATCGACTTGACCATGGTCTTGACCTTGTGCTGTAGCCCCTCCAAGTGCCCCAGGAAATTGTCCTTCCAGAACACCTCCTTGTCGCAGGCGGCGTCCTCGTCACCGTACATGTCGAACAGCTGGTTGAGCGCCTCGATGACGTCCGCCGGCGCCGTGTCGGGTAGGGACGAGACGACGGTGAGCAGGAACACGCCGATCTCCCTGTTGAGGTCCACGGGCGCCGGGTCGAGCGCCAGCTGGCCGAGCACGCCGACGCACTTGACGCCGAGGCCCTGGAAGGGGTCCTCCTCGTCCTGGCCGTCCGCCTTGTCGCCGCCCTTGTTGTCGAGCGTCTTGGCCGCCTGGTACAGGGCCATGAACTTCTTGTGCTCCTCGCCCTGGAAGGGGATGCGGCCGCCGGGCAGGGTGCGGGCGACGGCCCACGCGAGGCTCGTGACCTGTGACGCCAGCTCGACGTCGGCCGTGTTGGCGGCGAGGACGGTGCCGATGGTGTTCTCCCAGATGGCGCGGCCAGCGGGCGTCCAGACCTTGAGGATCGAGGCGTTGACGTCCTTGGAGAAGTCGAAGCAGGCCACGGACCACGCGATGTTGTTGAGCGCCGACAGCGCGGGGCCCTGGAGGTCGGCGTCGCTCGGCGACGTCGAGGGGTTCGCGAGGCGCATGATCTCCGGCACGGCCTTGTGCACCAGCTCGCCGAGCGTCGACAGCTCGTCCGAGGCGTCGTCGTCGTCGTCGCCGTCCACGCCCGTGACCATCTCCATGTCCGCCTGGATGTCGCCAATGTCATCATCGTCCTCTTCCTCCTCTTCCATCTCGTCCTTGGCCTCGTCGCCGTCGCCCTCCATCTTGGAGTCGTCCATATCCTCGTCGTCCTTGGCCTCGGCCTCGTCCTCCTCCATGGCCTCGTCGCCGGCGCCGCTCCGCCCCGCCGCGGCCTTGCCGTCGCCGCTGGCCATCGACTCCTGCAGGCTGGTGCCGATGGACGCCAGGATCTCCAGCGCCAGCTGCAGGACCTCGGCGGGCTTGGACCACTGGCAGCTGGCGGGCAGCTCCGGCTCTGCGGCGGCGCCGCCGCCCTGCAGCGCCGACGAGAGGGTGCGCACGAGGGTCGCGTCGGAGAGGTCCTTGTTGCCGGGCTGGCCCTCGTACCACTTGAGGGCGGCGAAGATGTTGTGCAGGACGCCGCAGGCGAGGACGCGGCCGGCGCCGGAGGCGGCGGGGGCGGCCTGCAGGGCCAGCAGGGCGGAGAAGGGCTTGGGGTCTGCGTCGGCGACGATCAGCTCGGCGAGGCGGCGGTTGTCCTCGACGAGGGTCAGCAGGCAGGAGAGGGCGTCGAGGCGGACGCGGGCGGGGGCCTGATCGGCGGCGACGGCGACGAAGAGCAGCGTCAGCGTGCCGGGGCGGCCGACGACGGCCTCGAGGATGTCGTCCTGCGCCTCGGCGAGCGCCGTCACCAGCGCCAGCAGCGACTCGACCATGCCCCAGAGGGCCTTCTGCTCGGCCTTTCCGGCCTTGGCCCCCTCGGACCGCAGCGCGTCAACAACCTGCGATGTGTTAGCTGGGCCTCATGCACATGCCGTGTTTGTTCGGCACATCAAACTCACCGTGTTGGAGGCAAACTCGACGGCCTCGAGCACGTCCGAGCGGAACAGGTGGACGCAGAAGTCGGGCTCCTCCTCCTCGGCCAGCAGGCGCAGGATGTCCCAGCCGGCGGCGCGGCTCTCGAGGCTCGCGTCGGTCAGGGTCTCGCTGAGCACGATGTGGACGATCTGCTCGCGCAGGAACAACTTGCGGCACTTAGCATCGGCGACGACGCTGGCGACGGCCGCG
The DNA here is from genome assembly GCA_000732205.1 of Verticillium tricorpus MUCL 9792. Lineage (NCBI taxonomy): Eukaryota > Fungi > Ascomycota > Sordariomycetes > Glomerellales > Plectosphaerellaceae > Verticillium > Verticillium tricorpus. The sequence continues at coordinate 283,087 of JPET01000011.1, read as the reverse complement.
GCCGCGGCGGTGCGGCGCTTGGGGTCGGCGCTCTGCAGGTCCTTGATGACGGGGAGGACCGACTTCTCGCGGAGGGCGGCGAGTTCGGGGTCGGAGGGCGGCTTGGGGGTTTTGGCGAGGGGGTCCTTGCGGTTGGGGCGGACGCGGTTGCGACGGGCTTTGGCCATTTTTTCTTTCTTTTATTTCGTTCTCTCTCTGTGAAATTATGTATGTGGTTGCGTGGTGTCTGATGAGATGAATGCCTGGACGTCAGAGGAGATGAGTGTGGTGTTGTGAGTGATACGTGGGGTGTGGAGGGGTCGTATGTGATAGTGAAATCTCATCGTGACCGACCAAGTAAAAATGCATTATGCATTTTGCACCCTCCGTGTGGCTCCACCGCTGTGCCGGGTCTGTCCCCACTGTTACCCGCGGTCTACTGCCGGTCGCCGCGCCAAGCCGGGGCCGGGCCTTGCATCCGGCTCAAGGCTAAGATAATCGGAACGCCGTAATGGGGGAACGGTGATGGGGGCACATATGGCAATCCTTAAATTCGTCAACTACATGTCCGCTCCTGAAACTACGTCCCTTGATGGCCGCTTACGATACAGCACATGTCTGTTCAGACAGCCTCCGGTGGAGCGTCTGCTACGCCCCCCAAAGACCCATCGTCACACGGCAGGATGGCGAACCAGTCCCTGTCCTTCGCCCTCGACATGGCAAAGCTAGAGCAGCACGCGAGACACTGGTAGTCACAGAGCACCGTCAGACAATTTTTGCTGCGAGCAGTCACGAGTGTGACGGCTCTGGCGACGTCCGACCGCACTGACGGCGCCAGCATGAAAGCCTGCGTCGTCTGCGTGCCGCCGTCGTCACTCAAGAGCGGGAGGGGAGCCTGCGGGTCCGCAGGGACGCCGACGCCGCTCCGAGTGGTATCCTTGGGGTCCTTGGTCTTGGTGATGACCACTTCCCAGGCATCGGAGAACAGCATGAAACTAGTGCGAGTCGGGCGGACGTTTGTTGTCAAGGACGGATCGTGGCACCGGCTGGCTGAACGGTAGCAGTGCACTGTGCCCCTCGCCCGCAGCGCAGTTTCCACCACGTACGCGGGCCCTATGAGCGGCGTGTCGTGGCGCAGGCTGGCCTGATCGGCCAGCGCAAAGTCGACTTGCAAGGACCCGATCCGCTGCGTGATGGCGAGCGATACCGCCCAGAACGGCCAACCAGGATGATTTTTGGAAACCACGGGAGACTCTGTCGCATCCTGAATGCGGTCATACAACGCGCCTTCCAAGTCGATATGGCCTCCAACCACGTGCACACGCCCGAGGGCCTCGCGATCCAGAGTGAAGTCTCGAAGAATCGAATAGAAGACGCACACGCCTCCAGAAGACAGGGCGCTCACGTTGCTGCTGCTCCCCGCTTTGCGGCCCCCAAAGAGCATCATGGCGCTCTCGGCGAGCTGTCCTTGTGTAGAGCAGGTGACGATGCGGGCCGTTTCCGTCTGCCGTATGAGGGCCTGCCCCGGTGACCCGACCCTCTTCGGGCTGTCAACCAGCGCGTTGTGGGCGTTGTGATACACCCATTCCAGACCGTCCCTCCTGAGACCCATCTCATCGGCCACCTCCATACCCGACACCATCTGGCACACAATGACGACCGACTCAAAGACGGCCAGCAGACACAGGCTGTCGAGGCTGGGTCTCGACCCACTGCCGGAGCAGATGTTGCACGCACAGAGCTTCCTGATCTGGAAGAGGCTCTGTATGTACATGATCTGGGCAGCCTGGAAAGACAGGGCCAGCTGTTCATAGCTGCGGCGTGCCAGGGGTGCCAGTTCAGGAAACCGCCGGACGGAGAATCGGATGAAACCTCGGCCGCCAGATTCTTCGAAATAGTTTCGGGTCTGCACGGCGTGATAGATGTCCATCTCCGGTTGCTCGAACGACATTATGCCGGAAAATATGCGAGCCGCGCATCCGAAGGCGCGACTGACAAGATCAGACGCCTCCATGAGCTCTGCGAACTCCAGGCCATAGGCCTCACCCAGGCACTCATGCCACGAGAGACGTCCGCCACTGAAAGGAGTCCCTTCGATGCACAGCAGCTTCGCGATGCCCAGCCTGTCCTTCAAGTAATAGGTCTTGCTGGCCAGCGTGAGGGCCTGCGAGGGCGATGCACCGACGTGCGGAACATCGGCGGTCTGCTTGCTCAGGTGGATCAACAGATGCGGGCGCAGATCTCCTCCCGCCCCCGGCGACCTGTAGATGGTGTTGCCCTTGGAGTCTGATATGCCGACGCCCAGGTCGTACATCCACTCGGCAATGGCTGCGAGCCAGCCGGACCCGAGCCCTCCTTCGACCGTCACGAACTCGTACTGGCCACGCCTGAGCATCCCAAGAGCCAAGAGGGCCCCGGCCATATCCTTTGGCGACGGGCACTCGGTTTCGAGAAAGATGCCGCTGCGGCGTGACTCGAGAGCCTCTTGCAGCCTCCTGCGACGAGGGACGAGCCTCACAAAGGCGTCGACGAGGATAGGAAACTTGGACTGCGACAGGATGCCGTTGCACGCCTTGACAAGCTGCTGCCATTCGTGGAGCGAGGGCACAAAGCCCGAGGGCGGTTGGTAAGCGAGCACAAGATGGTGCAGCACCGAGGCAGCATAGTCCTCATGGAAGCTCTCTCCCAATGCTGCACACAGGGCCAGGAGGCTCCTCCCCTCTGCGGTGGCGCCCAGGGTGCGTGCCAGGCCACGGATGCCGAAGCCGAACCACAAGACGCTGCCGATCGACTGGTAGCTTGCGAGATGGCTGAGGGCGTCTTGGACGTTGCGCTGGCCGGACTCGGCGAGGGGCAGGTGTCGGGCGACCTCCTGGCCGACGACGATGGTGAAGGGCTGGACGCCCGCGGCCATGAAGCGGCTCAGCACGTCCATGGTGAAGTGAACGGAGCGGCTGGACAGCCCGACCCAGTCCAAGGAGCCCTGCTGTGCGAAGCTGTCGCCAGCTGAGACGATATCTTGACTCGGTGGCATGATGGAGGATTGCTCGTAAGGCTGTCGTGCGTGCGTTTGCTGTGGGTTCGTCCATGATGACGAGCAAGATTCGGCGTCATTATAAGCTCTGTTGGATCACGAGATAGGCTTGATGGCGTAAGGCTGCAGAGGCTGTCCAGGTTGCCTTGTGAGGGGCAGTGCAAACACAGTTCAGCTCGTCTTGGGACGACAACATGAAGGAGGCCCTGGCCGTGCCACATCTGGATTGGCGCCGGAAGATGCACTATAGGGAGGCATGATGCACCTTAGGGAGGCATGATGCATCTTTGGGAGGCATGGTGCTGGACCTTAGGGAGGCATGCTGCTGCACCTCAGTGAGGCATCATGCCGGACCTTAGAGAGGCATGCATGTATCCAGGTACCTCCTCACCTGGACGTCCCAGGAGGCTGCCATCGAAGGCGCGATGACTCAGCAGGGTGGATCGTCGAGGCGCTACGCCCATCGATCGGCGCCATCGCTCATTACACAGCAACCTACCTGTTACCTCATGCCCATACCCACAGACATACCCACAGGTAGACCCTAGCGGAAGCTCGTGTCAGTGCTCCAGGCACCCATCTTCACTTCCCCCCTGGCCCAACACCAAAAGGAGGGCCGTCTCCGAACGACACGATCGAGCAGAACTCGCCTGCCGACACCTTCCTCTCCATTCGAAAATGTGAGACCGCATCTCGCGTCTCCTACCGACAACAACACCCTCCCTACCGCGCGGTCCCTCCCTACACGACGCGAGCCCGCAGAGGACGAAGCGACGAGCATGCCGGGCGTGTGGGCGCAGCTGCGGTCCTCCGTGTTCCTCAGCGATGAGGAGATGGGCAAGAAGGACGACGATCACCACCAGCTCGCCGGGACCACCAAGCTGCGCGGCCCCCATTGGCAGCCCGCGACGACCACGCCGCCCCGACGACTGCTGAAGCGCGTGGCCATCCTCTTCCTCGTCGCCATTGGCCTCTGGTTCGTGTCCGGCGACATTCTCCTCGACCTCGGCCATGGCGACCACCGAAAGTCTCGATACAGCTACGCCGACCTCTCGAGCGCAGCAGACCCGGTCCCCTTCACCCAGCATGGGCCTCGCGTGGGCAGTGCCAAGACGGGCACCACCTCGACGACAGCGCAAACGCCCACGGCGCCAGACCACTCCTTCAACGGACCCATCAAGTTCCACGACCTCGCCGTCTCCCTGCACGGCATCTCGCACACCAGGGGCTCCCTGGCGGTCAACCGGAACGTCCTGTTCATGGCGGCGAACCTCAAGACGGCGTCGACTCTGCTGCCCCTGGCCTGCGAGATGGGCACGGGACTGCGGAATTATGTCCACTTTGCGCTGATCAGCAGGGATCCGATCGAGCTCGACGACCTGAAGCAGCTCAACGGAATCGACGACTCGTGCGGCATCTTCTTCCACGATGCGCGGCCCGACTTCGCCTCGACCTCGACCGACGCCCGGCTCCAGCAATCGACCGCCAGGGCCCTCTTCCACATCAACAACTACATGCACCCGCAGGTCGTCATCATCGACAGCACCGACCAGGAAGAACCGTGGTTCAGGAAGGGCGCGAAGCTGCAAGGCGACTTCATGGGCATCCCCGTCATCGAGCTGCCCGAGAACGCGGCGAAGCGCCTCGGGTGGCTGGCCAGGCTGGACAGCTCCTCCCTGGCCGCCTGGCACAAGGTCAGCGTCGACATCCTCATCCACGCGCCGCCCACCGGCTCGGGCAGCCTGGGAAGACTCCTCAAGTCCCTGAACGAGGCGGACTTCACCGCCGGCACCATGCCGCACTTGACCATTGAGCTGCCCCAGGAGGTGGAACCGGCCACGCAGCGGACGCTGCAGATGTTCCGGTGGCCGCCCGCGCGCATGGCGCAGAGCTACGGCAACGCGCAGATGCTGTCGCTGCGGCACCGCATCCCGCGGGCGCGGCTGACGGAGGAGGAGAGCGCGGTGCGGTTCCTCGAGTCGTTCTGGCCGCGGGCCCCCGAGCACTCGCACGTGCTCGTCCTCTCGCCGCAGGTCGAGCTGACGCCTCAGTTCTTTCACTGTAAGTTCCTCCTCGCCCCATGATGACCGTCGTCGCATCGGGCTAATCCGTCTCCAGACCTCAAGTTCACGCTGCTCGAGTATCGCTACTCCCGGCCGGCGCTGTCTCAGCAGTGGGACCGACAGATGATGGGGTTCAGCATGGCGCTGCCGCAGACGTACATCAACGGCAGCCAGGGCTTCGAGGAGCCGGAGCCGCTCGACCCGGAGCAGCAGCACGGGAAGGGGGGCGGGTTCCTGTGGCAGGCGCCCGACAGCGACGCGGTCCTGTTCCTGGGCGACAAGTGGGTCGAGCTCCACCGCTTCGTGTCCCAGACGGTGGAGCGGCAGCACGACGCGTCGCCGCCGGCGGCCCTGGCGGAGCGGGAGGTCAGCAGGCAGCACCCGGCGTGGCTGGAGCATGTGCTCCGCCTGTCGCGGGCGCGGGGCTACCTCACGCTGTACCCCGGCGCGGAGACGGCGAGCGTCATGGCGACGGTGCACCGGGACCTCGCGCAGCCGCCGGAGGAGTACTGGGAGGACGTGGCGGCTTCGGCGGCGCCGGGGGAGGGCGTCGTCGGCCTCGACAACGACTCGCCGGCCGGCCCGCTGGTCGGCATCCTGGACACGCTGCCGGGCAAGGGAGATCTGCTGGCGTACGTGGAGATGCCGATGCTGGGGTGGAAGGGCGCCGTGTCGGACCTGCAGGAGGTGGACCGCTCGGCGCGCGAGTTCGCGGCCATCTGGCGGCAGAAGGTGGGCCGGTGCGATCCCAAGTCGGAGGAGGCGGCGGAGCAGGTCATGGGGCGGTCGAAGGACCTTTTCTGCGAGGGCAAGGACCGGGTGGCGTGACGGCGAGGCGCGGGGCGGGCTGGACACGAGATTTCTGGGTTTGGTTTTTTTCACGATATACCCCTGGGCTTGAAGAGGAGGGAACAGAAGACGACGACGGGGGCGATGACGGTCACGGCGCGGGCACGGCATAGCACAGAGCATAGGCTTGGGCGAATGAGAAGAGCACGTCATATTGCATGAACTACCTTATCCGGTGTCCGGTCAACTGGTGCCCGTGTCGGTGCTGATCTTGGCGATGACGAGGAGCACGACGCAGGTGCCGATGATGCACACGGCGACGATGCTCAGGAGCTGCGCGTGTCAGCGGGGGCGGGCAGCGGGGGCGGGCAGCGAGCGGCGGATGCAACGAGGCGCCTGGAAGGGGAGACAAAAGGGGAGGGAAGAGGTGAGGGCAGAGACAAAAGGGGAGGGAAGAGGTGAGGGCAGAGAGGAGAGAAAAGGGGCCGCACCAGCTGCGTCTTCCACCCGGTCTGCACGATGGCGGCCTTGCGGCTGTACTTGTTGACGGTGGAGATGTAGTTGCCGAGGCCGAGGAACAGGCAGGCGACGCTGAGGGCCCAAAAGGTGGCGCCGAGGGGCCGGGCCATGCGCAGCTCGAACTCGCTGGGCTGGGTCTTGAGGTGGAAGGACAGGACGATGGCGACGGAGACGACGGCCATGTAGACGCTGAGGCGGAGGTAGGAGAGGAAGGTGCGCTCGTTGGCGCAGTGGTCGCGGGCGTCCGACGTCTCGTTCTGGAAGAGCAGCGGCGCGAAGACGGGCCAGGTCCAGAACGAGGAGTGGCGGTGCTCGGGCCGGAGGTGGGCGATGTGGATGGGCGCCGGGAGGGGGATGCAGGTCGCGGAGGCCGTGAGGTCCTCGTCGTCGATGTTGAGATCCATGGCGGGCGGAGGGGTGTCGTAGACGGGGCTGAGAGGTGCCGTCGAATGAGAGGCAAGCTCGAGAGAGGGGATGGATGCTTCTCGACGGTGTGAGATCTGACGATGCGCGCCCCTGGTGTTGAGGGGCTGGCGATGGCGAGCGAGACGATTGCGCGATGGCACGGGATCGACCAAGATGGCGATGGCGGAGGTCACTCTTTGGCGGAGGACTCATCTAGGCGAGGACTCATTTGGCTGAGCATGTCATTGGGAGGTGCATACTGATGAGAGAGTCACGGGGTTTACGCACTGTACTTTGCCGGTGGCTAACATACAAATACAGTGCCAATAAGGCAACATTCGATAATGCACATGACCTGCTGGATCTTGTTTGCAAATACATCTTCTAAATATTCTTTTCACAATTCAGATCAATTTTACTCACTTTGTTCCTGTCTGTCGCGAGCCCAGGTCCAAACCATCACTTGTCCGCCTCCTCGACTGCTCGGCCAAAAACAGAGGTGCAGCGCCCAGGTTGAACCTCGGCAGTTCGCTAGCGTCCCACCCCCCCTGTGCTCCCCCCCAATCCCCAGTCCCGGGCCGCTTCCACGGTGGCCCACGACACGCTGAGTCGCCCGACCTCGGGAGCTGCCGACCAGAGATGCCTTAGACATCTGACAACTGCATCATCATCAACCACATCGCCTCCCCGCCTCCCCCCCATCTGTTCCTTCACAGGCTTGCACCGCCCCTTCATTCTGCCATCAATTAATGTAAATATACCCTTCTCTTGAATACCCGACACATAGCTCGACACCGCCTCTGCCTCCTCCGACCAACGAGGGTATCCTCTTCCTCCCATCCACCACTACCGAACGAGCCCCTAACCGAACGAACCCCCGATGGCGCGCTCCCCGGACACGACCCTCCCCGTCATCCCCCTCGCCCGGGGCACCATCCTCCTTCCGGGCATCACCCATCGCGTGCCTGTGTCTGCCTCTCGCCCCGACATTCCCGCCCTCCTCGCCAACGTCTACACCCGTGCCGCCGCCGCCGGCCCCAACGAGCGCATCGACTCGGTCCCCATCGCCTGCGTCCCCGTCGCCTCCCCCTACGTCGGCCCCAACGGCCAGCTGCTCATCGAGAGTGCCGACGCCGTCGACGAGTCCCAGATCAAGCAGATCAACCCCGGCTCCGCCACCAAGGATGACCTCTTCTACTATGGCGTCGCCGCCCGCATCACCGGCATCGAGGGCCGCGGCACCGCCGAGTTCGCCCTGAGGGTCGAGGGCGTCGCCAGGATCCGCGTCGAGAAGGTCACACAGGAGCGCCCCTACATCGAGGCGAGGGTGAGGCACTACCCCGACGTCGTCACCGCCGACGCCCAGCTCCAGGAGCTCTTCGGCCTGCTGAAGCTGCGGTCACGCGAGCTCGTCCTGACCCTCCGAATATCCTCTCTCCTCCCCATGCCCCGCAACTCCGAGAACCAGGGCCTCTCGCCCATCATCATCCGCCGCCTCGAGATGTTCATAATGAAGAAGGAGGTCAAGGACGCCGGCTCGCTGGCCGACTTCATGACCAACATTGTCGAGGCGTCCTACGAGCAGAAGCTCGAGGTCCTGGCCGCCCTCGACATCAAGGTCCGCATGGCCAAGGTCATCGAGCTGCTGGACCGCCAGGTCGGCGGCCTGAAGAACAACTTCAAGATCACCGCCTTCACAAACGTGCCCGTTCAGGTCCTCGACAAGCTCCACGACAGGTCGCCCAGGAAGCGCGGCACCGGCCCCGGCGGCATGCCCGTGCCGCCCAACGGCTTCTTCCCCCCGGGGGCCAATGGCATGATGGGCGGTGACCAGGACGAGGACCAAGAGCCCAACGAGCTCGACGAGCTGAGGAAGAAGCTCGACGCCGCCAGACTGCCCCCCGAGGCCGCCAAGATGGCCGACAGGGAGCTGAGGCGCCTCAAGAAGATGATGCCCGGGAATCAAGAGTTCCAGGTCACCAGGACCTGGCTCGAGGTGCTGTCCGAGATTCCCTGGTCTGCCACGACCGACGACCGCCTGGGGCCCGAGACCCTGGTCCGGGCCCGGAAGCAGCTGGACGATGACCACTACGGCCTCGACAAGGTCAAGAAGCGACTTGTCGAGTATCTTGCCGTGCTGCGCCTCAAGCAGTCCGTCAACGACGAGGTGGATGAGCAGATCAAGAAGGCCGAGGAGGAATCCGTCGCCCTGAGCGCCGGCAAGGAGACGGAAGAGAACCAGCCGGCGAACGACGCTGACCTCGAGGAGAAGGCCAGCAACGCACACGCCAAGCTGGATGTTTTGCGGTCCCGCCGCATGACCGACAAGTCGCCCATCATGCTGCTCGTTGGACCCCCGGGAGTCGGCAAGACGAGCCTGGCCAAGTCCATCGCCACGGCCCTCGGGAGAAAGTTCCACAGGATCTCTCTTGGCGGTGTCAGGGACGAAGCTGAAATTCGCGGTCACCGCAGGACCTACGTGGCGGCCATGCCTGGTCTGATTGTCCAGGGACTGAGGAAGGTGGGCGTCGCGAACCCCGTCTTCCTGCTGGACGAGATTGACAAGCTGGGCATGTCCAACATGCACGGCGATCCGTCGGCCGCCATGCTCGAGGTCCTCGATCCCGAGCAGAACATCAACTTCACCGACCACTACGTCGGCATGCCCATCGACCTCAGCAAGATCGTCTTCATCGCCACCGCCAACAGTCTCGACTCCATCCCGGCGCCCCTTCTCGACCGCATGGAGACCATCTACCTGCCCGGCTACACGACGCTTGAGAAACGTCATATCGCCATGCAGCACCTTGTGCCCAAGCAGATCCGCGTCAACGGCCTTGGCGAGGACCAGATCAACTTCAACAAGGAGGTCGTCTCCAAGATCATCGAGTCGTACACGCGCGAGGCAGGCGTTCGTAACCTGGAACGCGAGATCGGCTCCGTGTGTCGCGCCAAGGCAGTGGACTTCGCCGAGGCCAAGGACGGCGGCCAGCTTGAGACATACCGGCCCCAGCTGACGGTCGACGACATCGAGACCATCCTGGGCATCGAGCGCTTCGAGGAGGAAATTGCCGAGACGACCAGCCGGCCCGGCATCGTCACCGGCCTGGTCGCGTACAGCTCAGGGGGCAACGGCAGCATCCTGTTCATCGAGGTGGCCGACATGCCGGGTGACGGCAGGCTGCAGCTTACCGGCAAGCTGGGCGACGTCCTGAAGGAGAGCGTCGAGGTGGCCCTGTCCTGGGTCAAGGCCCACGCCTTTGAGCTGGGTCTCACGTCGGACCCGGCGATCAACATCATGAAGGAGCGCAGCATCCATGTGCACTGTCCCTCGGGGGCCATCCCCAAGGATGGGCCCAGCAGCGGAATCGGCCAGGCGATTGCCCTGATCTCGCTCTTCTCCGGCAAGAGCGTCCCGCCGACCATGGCCATGACGGTAAGCCCCCAGCGCCATTCAGCCCAGGCTTTCGTGACAGCTGCTGACGTCCTGTGTAGGGCGAAATCTCTCTCCGTGGCCGAGTCACCGCCGTTGGCGGCATCAAGGAGAAGCTCATCGGCGCCCTTCGCGCGGGCGTCAAGACGGTCATGCTCCCCGCGCAGAACCGCAAGGACGTCAAGGACCTGCCGCAAGAGGTCAAGGACGGGCTCGAGATCCTTCACGTCAGGTAAGCAAACGCCACCTCGCCTCCTGAGGGGGGCGGCGACGCCCCCTCCCCCGTGTTTCCGACGTCGTGTCACCGTCCCAGCTGTCTGGTGTTTCTCCGTGTCACTAACCCATCTCCCTCGCAGTCACATCTGGGAAGCCGTCCGACTTGTCTGGCCCGAGTCGCAGTGGCCCGGCCTGGAACACTACGCTGCCATCGAGAGCCGGCTCTAGGCCCCGGGGGGAAAGGAAATGTCAGCTCGGCGCGATCGAGCGTGTTGTCGCGCGGGTTAGTCGGCGTTGGACCGTGAGCTTTTAGCGTTGGGATCGTTTTGTCTCGGGCCGGGTGGCAAGCTGGCTGGCGTCGAGGTGTTGGGGTTTTTGCTTTCTTCCCGCTGACGAGCCTGCAAAATGGTTTCACCTCGCCCCTTGTCCATCTCTCTGTATCATCTACACGCACGTCTCTGGACGTGTCGAACAAAATCCAAAAACTTGGCCACCCAGCCTAGCGTGCCTCTTTCGTCGTGTGTACTCCCTGGCCACCCAGTCTGACGTGCCTCCTTCGTCGTGTGCACTCCCTCCCTGCCCACCCTTTTTGGTCGGTGTCCCGGCTAATGGGGCCCCGTGTCTCGGTCCCGCGACCGCCATCCCACGTTGCGCCCGCGGGAGGCTCAGACTCAGCAGACGCCCTCTCTCTAGTTCCAAGGCGTGACATCGCCGCCGCGCACGGCATTGTCAGAGGTAAATTGCCCGAGGAGGGCATGCGGGCGCTGCTGAGGGGGGGCCCGCCCTCGTTGCTCGCCAGCGAGATCTCGTGGCACGGTGGCACTGCGTTCGCCGGAGGAAGCGAGGAGAATTGTCACCAGGAGGGGGGGAGGTGGTGGTTACGTGACGGGATGAAGCGGGGGGTTGCTGGAACGTTGCGCGCGGCCGGGAGGGAGGCGTTCAGCTTGGGATGAGCGGCGGCGGCGTTGCACGGTCTGATCAGGGGAGCTGAGCGATCTCGATGCTTGCGCCTCTCGCGATGCCGGCTGTCTGCTTCGTTCGGAGACGTGGATACTCGAAGCGGGTATCACGGGCTGCCGTCTACGAGGGGTGATGGTCAGCGCTTCCTCGCATGGAGGGCCGGACTTCGCTCCGGCTTTCCAGGCGTCTGGATCCTGCGTGACGCAAGAAATGCTGCGGCAGGATGATAGTCTTGGCTTGCTGGGTTACGTCGGTCTGTGTACTCTCTAGTCACAAGCACTAGGAGGCTTCTTTCAAGCTCGGGCTGGTCAGGTGGAAGACGTCGCTTGCCGCTGGTGACGGGGCTCGGCCGCTGCCCGAGGTCGGCGGTATAGGACGTGGTTATCCTGGAGCGATTTCGTCGACGCGTTGTCGGGCTCGCGTAGAGATTTTCGCAACCGTGCAATAGTGCCTTGGAGGGTCAGGTGTTTGGTCGGTGGACAATATCAGGTGGTTTCCCCAAAGTTCCACGGATCGGCAGAAAGGGTGACAAGCCACTCGCACGTCGTCCGGCCAGGTGATGACGAATATCACGATATCCGACGCAAGACTGAAGAGTCGTCAACGGATGTTGTGATTTAACTGTGCAACACCAATTAGACATGTGTTTCCGAGTCCAGGATCCACGCAAGAAAGTCGGGCCTCGCCCTTCCGGTCTGGAGCTCCATCTCCAACCCCGAGTCGGAGAGCGGCGGGCAAGCGGTATGACGGAACCACCCGCTTGGACTTCGACTGGGCTCCTCGCAGAACAGTGAAACATTGCGTGTGAGTCGTGATATGCCATGAGTGTAGCAGACGGTAGGACTCTTCACAACGGGACGTCCGGTGGATGGTTTTTCCGTACGCAGCCGGCTTCGGCTGTCGTTGTGTCCTGTTGCACTTGTTGCAGACTGTGAAAGCGTGGATGCAGTCGGGACGTTATGAGCCATTCTTGAGCTCCGTCATAGGCAGACAGTTCTGCGGCATCATGCTTTTGATTTGATCACCAACCATCTCGGACGGGCATGCGTCTCTTCGAAGACTAGAGCTGCTGGGGCGTTGAACCGGGCATTGCTACCTTCTGTGTGTGGTGATATCGTTGATTCCGAGAAACGCGCAGTACGTTTTCTTGGGTCTATTGATATTTGTTATGAAAGCTACAGGCTCTGCAGCGATGGTAACCTTCCGAATCTCAAAGTCCGGTGAGACCTGCAACCCAGGTTGTTGAGGGATCGATGCCACGTTCGGGTACCTGAATTGTCACGCATAAACTCCTTGCCAGTAACAAACGAGGAGTGACGACCCCGTCCAGGATACCAAGACAACAGCACAGAGTCGATCTGATCTAGAAGCTCCGGGCTTGACAGGCAGTCGCGGTGAGACGACCATCTGGCTCGATGCGGCCGGAACAATATGGACGTGAATGACCTCCCTCCAAAGCCAAACACAACGGCACCCGGTCCATCCCGGATAAAATCTCAATAGCTTCAAAAGAAACTGAAAGAGAATTCTGAAACTGGTGAATGAGCTATTCGTCGGGTCGTGTCCGTGATTCTTTGCGCCTCGGGACGGGGTGGAGGCGCTTGTGTTCTTGAGCAGTGTCATGGAAGGATATCGATCAAGACCAACACAGCGCAGGCACATGGTCTCAATACTGCCTTGTTCCAGCCTCGCCAGATGCGGCATTCCTCAATGGCTTGAAAAGGCAACTTGAGCCCTTTGCGGTTGTCGCTTCATCAGTCTCATACACAGCACGACCAGGGATCAAAGTCCCCGATAAGCGACCCTCCTCCAGCGACCCGTTCCGCGGAGCAAAACACATGCGATACGGAGAATTTATTGTCCCATCATCCTAGGCACGGGAGGATATTGTCGTTGCCAGGGGACGACAGACGGCGGGGCCGGCTGCCGACAATACGAAGAGGATGGTTGTCCCCAGCAGGCCATCCTGTCGTCCGACGCGATTCGGTCAGCTCCATCCAGTTCTGGGTCATGAAAATGTTGGGGCCGCCTTGTCAGGAGCACATTCTGATCGTCCACGCGATTATGTCAATGGCCTGCACACGCCGGAGTCGGTCGCATGTGTTTGATGGCCGACTATGTGCTCCTTGGCATCCTGGCAATCAACGAAGCCTCGGTCAGAGTTTTCCCGAGCGAGGAGTGAGTCGAGTCGGTGTCGTCCAGTGCAGGATTAGACTGAGATTATTTGCAGAATATCCTGCTTGGAATACGTCGAGCCGGACAGTCTAGTATCTAGAAGCTTCGTCATATTCGCGGTGCATCGTGGCTAAGCTCCCGGTGCCAATCCCATTCGGGACGACTCGCTCATCGAATTTGAACTACCAGCCTTGAAGCGATGCTCCCGAATAACATGCTCTCGGAGTTGGGACCAGGGACATGATGGTTCGGGAGATGACACCAGCGGCCGTCCTGGGGTCTGCCCTGGTCACTTGCCAGCGGTGCTAGACTGCGAGGCCCAGACTGTCGACGCATCGTAAAAATTTGTCCGGTCCGACGCTCAATCCAGGTTCCTCCGCCGCCGTGTAAAGTGCTGGCCTCGTGTAGACCTTGAAAAGCGTGGCAACGTGTACGTGCGAATCGTGGCTTGATGACGATGGCAAACCGCCTACTGACCAACAAGGTTGGCGGAAATGAAAAGGACTCGGTCTAAGAATTAGCGGAATGTCTCTTGTTTGATGCATATTATCTGAACATGTCAGTCGCACACCAAACCCTTCCCACAACCCTTGATCTTCCCATTCTGGTTATGACCTGCAGGGTGACAATTTCAGAAGCCAAGAGTGAAGTGACTTTGGGCGTCTTGATATGGCATCGACGACTGAAGTCTTGCTGAGGCGGGGGGTTGGTGTACATGGTGCCGAGGCGCACCCCACTCGCCCTGCACATCCCAAATTTAGTAGGACGATTCTGAAGTGACAGTCGTCACGGGAGGCGCTGGCAGACAGACGTTGTTGCGAGGTTCGTCCGCCGGTAGGGGCCGTTCATCATACACACCCTTTACCGGTCCCTCGTTATCCGGTTGCTACCAGCCCCCTGGTCAATCTTGCTCATGTTGGCCACCTTCACGACCTTCTGACCAGCGTCATGTGGTGCATTTGAGGACAGCACTGGCCAGGGGCTGGTGCTCGGCTTCCTAGCGCGCCTCTTGACGCCAGCGAGGTGGATTGTTGTGCCGGTCGGACGTGGCGTTAGAGAGAAGACCAGGCCTTCACTGACCTCTGCCGGCCTCGCGATGAGATGGGAAGCACGAGCCAAATTGGCGTGGTGACCCCCAAGCTCCACGAGCACGCCCCTGGCCACCCTTGTCCCGATGATATTAACAGGGGTCAATCTGCTATTGCCTTGGATCGAGGTACCACAACAGAAAAGCAAGCATGAACGATCGGCTCATTCTCTCATCTTTTCGTCCGAACTTTCTCGCATCCAGAATGGAAGTGGGTGTGGGCTCTGGGACCCTTGGCCCGCGTCTGTAATAAGTAAGCGACGGCGGGACATAATGACTGGCATCAGTTCCCCGTCGATTACTTCTCGGTGCAGCGGTATCGCTAGTCATCTCTTGCCGGCTGGGGCTGTGGGTGGTAGGATGTAACGGTGCCCAAGATGAATGAGGTATGGGCTCAGCCCAGAATGCCAAGGGAACTGGACACGTACGAGATCGGCAGCATAAGCACACGGGCTGATGACGCGACAGCAGACGATTTCCGACGTGCCGGAACCGTTAACTGCTAGGTTGATGATCGCGTTCCGTGCGGGCCTGAATGGAGCTTGGGCCCTGACGGCGAGATTCAAGGCGTCTGATCGTCTCAAAGTATCCGTACCCGTGAAGATCCAGGTCTCCTAAGGTCCCTTGCGTACGGAGAGAGAAATTCTCCGGCGGGCTGCCCCCGGCGGTGAATGACACGTTGTTTGCGAGCGCATGAATCTTGAGAGATGATGCAAGCCCCTTGACAGCGAGACATGCCCATGGGCCTTGGACGCGATGGCTCGGTTATCACATTTCGAGTCCACAACTTGTGATCTCGGCCTTTGTTGCTGTAAACACGCTCAACGTCGCCTCTTGCGGCGTGGCGCCAGGCAATGCTTTCTCAAGCTGTCGCCGTGGCTTGCTGTAACGACTGCTTAAGAACAAATTGCTTGGACTTGTCGGTGCCATGCGGGAACTCTAGTCCCAATCAAGGACCTCCTAGCCGGCGGCACTGCAATTTGTAGGCAGGGAATTCGCGTCCCGCTGCCCGTGTCTGCACCATGGTTGTGCGGTGCTGCTCTCCATGATTTCCCGTCTGGCATTGGTCGACAAGTGTGCGAAAAAGCACTCAAGCGAGGCCTTCGAGTCAGCTGGCCAACCTTGGCCTTCCGGGGTCCGCAGTCGATGCCCGGATACGATGTCAAGGCCCGGCGCTTGTCACGGGGTGGCCGCGGTAACCGAAGAGCGACAGTCCATTCGACGGGGCGATCGAGCTTTCGAGACGGTTCTAAAACCAAGTTCTCGTGGCGTGTAGGCCGACGGCAAGAGAATCGTCGTACATGCGATGTGGTGTGCATTGCACGTGGAAGTATCTGCTACCTGGACAGGCCAGATCGTGACACACAGCAAGCGCCGCGGAACGGCGAATGGTGCCCCAGTACGGGACTGCGACTTCACCCCATCACGATATTATGGCCTAATGCCGATGAGCCAAGGAGACTGCCCATGAACGAACCAGGCGGGGCCTTTCGACAAAGCGGCGCAAAGCGGCGCATCAGAAGACAGCCGCCCGCGGGACCCCCGGCGGTTGTCGTGCTGGCCTGCCTGCAGTATTGCATGCGGTGTGCGGTTGTCCATCCTCGAATGGTCTAGATGAAGGCGAAAGTTTGGCTTGTTGGCAGGGTTGATGAGCGGATGAAGCGCTACTCAAATGAGGCTCGGCTTGCGACAGGTAGGCCGCCGGTGATTAAAGGTGCTGTGCAGCATACAGGATGTCCCTGGCCGGGCGCACGCTGGGAGCAACTAGCCCGAGCATCGTGAGGTGCAGGGGCGTCGGGGAGGACAGTGGTCAGCATGGAGAAGAAGGTTTGGCGCCGAGGCGAGGGATGTGACGGGGCGGTCGGCGGAGAGATGGAGAACGGAGCCTCCATACTGGAGTCTAGAAAAGCCCCGGCGGGAGCGAGGGAGCAACGGCTGCGATGGAGATGGGAACATGACCTGTCAATATGCAGGGAATGTCCCGCACAAGATGAGAGGGCTTCGTGCACGCAAGTGCGTCCTCGGCCGAGTGATGAGGGTGTCACGAATTCAGGTGAAGTGGGGGGAGGTAATGAGCGGATGATTAATTGGAGCATGGGCGTGCTCTCTGCTGGTCGTGCTTGCTAGATTTGCGACAGGGCTTGCCCTGCTGCGGCTTTCTGTCGATATTGCCCGTCGCTGCCGCTCGTGATGTGGTTGCTGCATTTGGGTAGGCGTCATCATGGGAAGTGCAGGCAGGAGGTGATTGATGATGATTGTTCAGAGGGTGCCTGCCCGTCGTGGTTGCCAATTGTAGATGGACCTCGTCGGTTGGCAGCGAGGAGGCGTCATACCAAGTACGTGCATCGTTCTTTCCCCCACTAGAACCCAGGGCCGACACCTGTGCCAGGAACCCCCCGAGTCCAGCGCACCTGCCATCTGATCAGTGTCGATGCCCTGTGCTTGCCAGTGCCCACTGTGCCCACTGCCACGAGCGCTCCCGCCCGTCCACTCGGAAGCCCCACCGAGGAGAGACAAGTGCAGGCCCCAGGTCAGCTAAGATAACGGCAGGGCGATGAAGACCTGCCCCACCGAGGTACCAACAGGTGCCTGGCGGCAGTGGGGGCCTGGGCCAGACCTTCCTTCCACCACGGACAACGCTATGTGCGGTACAAGCGCTTGTATCTCCGGAAGGGAGGGGCCAGGCCAGGCACAGGCCAGGCACCACCACGGGATGGATGGACGGGCAGCACGGTGATCTCGAGTCTCCAATTTCGAGCGCTAACGAGTCCCGACTGTCTGGAGGCGTCACATCGCTCATATCGCAGCCCAATGCGAGCCGCCGCACTGAGCTTCACCCCTCTCGGACCGGCTGCCTGTGCGCCTGTTGCCTCGCCTCGGGATCGGATGGACGCATCGAGCACCAGCCTGAGCGTGGAGGCCGATTAGCCGCTGCACCCTCCCCTCAACAACTCAAAGGCCCGTCGCCTCGATCTCATTCCCTGTTTTGGTGGTCCAGGGTGGGTGCGGAAACCCAGCCGAAGCAGACGGGACAAGACGAGACGAGACGAGAGGGTGGGAAGCAGGGCAAAAACACCTCACCTCCCCGGATCCAGCTCATCTCATCTCATCTCATCCCTCGACACCCCCGGCTGCATCCAGACCCCTACCTCCCGCCGGAGCCTTTCGCTGAGATGAGTCAAGGACAGCTACATCATCTGCACACTCAGATCCCTGATGCCTCCGACGCTCTGTGTCTGACGTACTGGACACTTCCTTGCCTCACCAGAATGGACGCAAGCCCTGCCTGTCAGCGTCTCAACTCGCCGGAACGATTTTCGAGGCCTGCTCCGACCAGTCACACGAGACAGGAAGGGAAATTGGCGACATCTGCTGACCTCTGTTCAATCGCGGACAGTCCCCAACACCACGAGGATTCCCTCCTTGGCCTTGCGCAGCCATCTCGAGCGGCCTCGCCGCTGCGGCGCTTCGCTTGCCCGGCTCGGCATCCACCTCTGCAGCCCACTGAGGGATGTCACACATGGATGCCCGGCTTCACGAGCTTCCCCCAAATTATGTTGCACCAATTGAGAAATACATGCTTGGGGACAGCCTCGACTCATCGAACCTGCCGAAAGCTGGGGCTGCTATTGTACCCGAACGCGACCGGGCGGGAGAGTTGGGAAGGCCACTACCACTCATCGACGCAGTGATCTCTACATCACTTGCCCTCCGCTCGAGCGCGTCATGCATCAGGGCCGTCTACTTGCTTAACGTACCACTTCGCCAACCCACCAGCTTGCGGCGCAATTCATCGAGGCTGCGTACGGGACGCCTTGACCTCCTCGTCTGCCAATCCACCCACACGTACCGAGACACCCACTCCACCATCCCATCTCGTGCAGCTCGCTCATCTCATCCATGGCGGCACTTTGCCGAGCCGAGATATCCCTGTTACATCGGACTGGCAACCCTTACTCACTGGAAACCCCGGAGTTTGCTACGCGTGATAGGGGTGGCACTAACCAACACTACATACGCACCACGATACTACACGGACGACCGTGCAAAGCAGGGCACACCACCTTCTTACCTGCGCACCTGGTCCAGATCTCCCCCTCACACAACTTGCAGGAAACACAGGAATGGCCACCTCGCAGACCTCGAAGCATTCGAGTGGCATTTACCTCCACGGTGTCTTTTTTGCAAGGATCATGGCTCACCGTTCCCATTACCAAAGAACGCGAAAGGGCGCTTGCGGGGTCGACTGACCGCCGTCGTCCACCTATTCTGGTATCTTGGTCTGCCTCTCGTCGAACGCCCCCGGCCGGCATCGCCGCGCTTTGCGCTGGCGTATCCTGCCGAAGGGCCCCTGGCTATGGCCTGTTGGCATGCATCATGACCTACCCAGGCCTCCGGCGCCGCCTGCGGTTGCAGGATCGACGACTTGACACCTGCCTGACAGGTGAGCGCTGAGACATGCGTCTTAAAATATCAGGAACAAGCCGGAAGCCTGAATGCCCTGGCACGTGAGGGCCATGGGAATCTGAATCTGTCGCCGGGGTTGGCCTCCCCGTTGGTGATGCAATCCGCCATGGCGCCCATTGGGAATACCCACCTAGCATTCCTGTGGGTACAACCCTTCTTTGGGCTCAGACAATTCGTACGATACACAGGAGGGAACGGAGGATTGGAGATCGGCGGCACATCAAACGAGACCCTGTCATCTCGGCAGCGTTCCTGAAAGAACTGACAGCAACTGGCGTTTCTGGGCGACTGTAGTATTGAACGCAACGAACTGTTGACCGGCAACATGTGGATCAATCCAAGCCTTGTCGAAGAAGGACGTCTTCGTTGCTGACACCATAGTCTCAGGTGGCAGGGTAGGCCTGCAACATCACCGTTAGTCCTCAACCTGCCTGATTCCATTGAAAGACCCTTCGAAGCTCCACTACAGCGAAATACCCACCCGCATGATGTTCACGAGATAATCCCGCCGGGACAGGCGTTACGTCATCCAATTGTCGGACAGCCGCTATAGCTCAGTGGTTAGAGCATCGCACTCGTACTTGTCTTCGATATGCGGGGGTCGACGGTTCAACTCCGTCTAGCGGCATCGCCTAGAACATTTTTGCTTCTACTTCAGAAATAGCACCATCCAGGTTATGTGCTGCGGCAAGACTTCCTTTCAATTTTGGTATTTCCGATATTTTAGAGCCATGCATGAGCAAGATGGTCTCAGATGGTCGCAATACTTCCGGGGACGATCACACGCGAAAACGAGTCAGTAGAGGCATGCACTGTGACGTCCTGAAGCACGTAGCTCTCCTCTTCGGTTTGGGATACAACCGACCAAAGAATCGACTCATCTTAGCTGAGTTGCTGACTCGAGGTACAGTAAACAGCCAAGTTTGGTTGACATCTCACTTTAGCCGGCGCGGACACACTGCTGCTTGAGACGTTGAAGTACGCACAGGCGTTCCTTTTAAGGACACTGTCTGATCATCCCTGTGTACCGATGCCGGCACTTGGTAGGTTACTGACCTTTTGTTTAGAAGGCCGTGTCCCAGCAAGAGAGTTCAGAGCATAGCCTGAAACACTGATGGCTCGCTTGTGTGGTGCGATCAGACGAACACCACCAACAGAAGCAAGTAGCAGGGTGAGACATATGGCAAACGCAAAACAAAGCCCGACTTGTTAGCGAGGCACGCCATGTGCATGCCGCGTGTATTAGACTGGTGCTGATTTCTGGGAGGCCGGTAGAACGGGCGATGTGATGACTGGCTTGCGGAATCCTCATCGGATTGGCCGGCGCACCGACAAAGCTGGCAGTTTACGTCCCAATCACTCAGTCTTAGGTGGATTCCGCTGCCGATGATCGGGTTCGACGATCCGGTCCAGACTCGACAAAGCCTGAACATAGTCGCCGCTCGCGTTGCGTGGACCACCAGCATGGGTCAAAGAATGTAGTGGCGACGCCACCGGCGGCTTTTAGCCGTTACCGCCGCAGTGTGTGGCGCTCTGGTCGAGATGAGGTGCCCACGTCTCGCACGTGTATCTCTGTCGGCGATGTCGAATCGCTGCCGAGTCTCGCCGGGTGGCGCGGAGTCGAGTATGTCGATTTCAGGTGTGACTGGGCCCCCAGACACGACGATCTTGGCGGGAAGGGAAGTTCGATTTGTGAATCTGCTGATGGGCGCGTTTAGACACTGCAGTTGATTGCGGATACGGACCCATCCATGACATGGCAACCTTGCCTTGCGTCCAGGCATTGGGGCCGATGGATTGATAGGCGGGAGGGACGCTTGGGACGCAGGGAGGCAATAAGGGGGGTGGATATGTGTGAAGGGGACCCTGGAGGAGCCACATTGTACACTCACACCACCAGCCGGAGGACATGGCATCTCCGTGCTGAAGTGCGATGGCATGGCATAGCTGACGAGCATGAGATGAGGATGTCACCGGTAAGCCCGAAACGAGCGCGGCAAAGATCAGGGAAAGATCGCTGCCGTTTCCCGACGTGTGTTCCGTCAGGTGACGTCCCAGGCTGACCGGTTCGGGTGGAGAGGATCACGAGGCGATAGAACCGGCAGGGAAATTCCAGCCGCGTTCGACACGATGGAATACTGGGCAGAGGCTGATGGGTTGGCAGGCCTGATTGTTGACTGTCACTCATCCCCATGGCGTGAGGTGAGCGGTGACTGAGCCACACAAGCACCACTTGAGCTGACCCGTCCTGCAGGGCTGCGGCACGGAGGCATCGAAGTACCACCCACGCACGGTGACAGCAGATCTGGCGGCCCTGGCCCCGTCCTCGTCCGTGTCCGCATCCCCGTCCCCTCGTCTAGCGTCTAGCGTGCCTAATTGCACGCAGCAGGCGGCAGGTGAGAGGCGAGGCGTGACGAGAGGCGAGAGGCGAGGATGGACAGGCGAGAACAAGCTTGAGCGGTAAGGTATGGCAGGCAATATCGAAACCACGCGTACCTTACGTTAGCCTCTCGGGCGGGGAGGCGAAAAAGGAACCTCGTTGCCCATCATGGGTCAATCATTACCAAGGTGAGTCGGGCGATGGAGTTACTGCGACAGCTCTTGAAGCAGATTCGAGACTCGGCAGAGCGGGCCTGATACAGCGACGATCCCCACGCGGTCGACGGCTAAGTTGAGTGATGTGCGGGCGGGGAGAGCGAATCACAGGAACACCAGAGGGGGGTGGGAGACGGCAGAAAGAGAAGAAAAGAGGCTTTCGGTACTGTATTCGCCACGGGAGGAGGGGTCTTCACGGCTCTAGGCCGCCTTCCACCAGCCAGACGTGGCCATGCCCGCCTTTTACCGGGCGGTGGCTTGACGGGCGATGGGGCAGACGTCTAGGTCCGGGTTCACATGTTGTCGGCGGTGGTCCTTGCTCTCGGGCGGGTGCCAGGCGCGTCGCGGAGCAAACAGATCTTTACTGACTCTGCGGATGAATGAGCGTGCGGCGAGATGGATGGGCCGTCTCGCCTTACCGTACCTCACCTCACCTCACCTCACCTCACCGCACAGCGTCTTGGCTCTGGGGGTGAGGGCCGGCAGGGAACCCAGCCACGAGCCAATGGTGAGCGGCCAGGATTGGCTGGGCGTCCCTGGGTGTGCTTGGGGACGGCAGGGATGATGGAAGCTCGATGGACGCCGGAAGCTGTTCTCATGACACTGACTGGCTGGCCCGTTTGTTGAGCTGTGAATGCTGCATTCCGCGCCTGCCTGCGCCCCGGCCTGGGGTCCGAGTCTCCAAGCCACACGCAACCTTGGACTCACTTCCTCTTTGCCTGACGAATGCAGAACACCTCCGCTTGAGCATGGAATCGGGCAGGTGGTAGTGGAGGGGGACGTCCTGGACATGGTGATCGATCCGTCCTGATCGTACCCAGGCAGGTTGAGCCCGTCGCCTGACCAGTGATTACGATGTGTTCGGCATGGCCGTGGGGACCTGCCGCTGCTAATGCGCTGCGCATGCTGAATGTAGCCTGTAGCCAGCGCTAGCCCCTCCGCTTGGGTACCTACCTAGGTAGGTACCTACCTTGAGTTGCCTGCCGTCCCATGCCTTGTCGTAGAGCAGGTGCTGAGTGCCACTCTCTTGCCTCTGTCGTTGTGGTAGCTCTCTGTTTCTCTCTCGCGGCGGTGGCTCCTACCTACCTACCCGCTTGTGAGCAGCAACACCGATGCATGCAAGGGTAGTGCGGGCAGGCTCCAGTCGCCCACGGCCAAACCATGCCGTCTCCGGCGATGGCTCCTCCTTTCCTGCCTGCGGTGTGCAGCCAGAGGCAAAGACGAGGCAAGGCAAGGCAAGGCAAGGCACGGCAGGTGCATTGGGTTGGGTGCTGACGGGCAGAAGGCTCCCTCCCGCCCACCAACCATCCACAGCCAGATGGTTTGCGAGTGCCTGACAGGGAAGCACAGGGCAGCAACCTCAGACGGACGGTCAGCGGTCAGCTGTCAGCGGTCAGCGTCAACGTACGCACTTTAACAGCACACATGGCGAGGCAGCAGGAATCTAGCGCTGCAGCGCATCGCCCCCGTCTGCAGGGCCCGGGCCAGGGCCAGTGCAGGCCCCTCACAGGCAGGTGCAGGCAGGTGCAGGCACAGGCGAGCTGGTACGTGCAGGCGAGGCGCTTTAGCAGGGGCGCGACTGGGCTCGTCCATCCCATCTCGCGATCCATGGAAGGGTTGGGATGGATACGCGATCTTCTTTTTTCATCCCATCTTCCTCATCGCACCCTCCCCAAGCTCCGAGCTCCCAAGTACCAAGAACCCAAGCCCACAGCCGCGAGATGCCACCACGAGCCGCGTCCCCAATGAGAGCGGCCCCCAAAAAGTTGGGGTACTCCCGTCTCGGTTCGGTTCGGTTCGATGCCTTGCCTGGCCTTGCCTGAGGTGGCCTTGCGCGCACCCGGCATGCACACGCAGAGGACATGCATGGCGTTGAGTGCAGTGTTGACAAGGCGCGCCTACTGACCTGCTGAGAACCAGACTCCTACTACTCTCCTGCAGACCGTCCGCTGTTCCCCCGTGGTACCGGTCTTGCCCTCGGCGCCCGCTCGTCGTCATCGAGACGAGAGGGGCAGCAAAGGGGAGGAGGGGCGCTTGATGAGAACTTCAGAAACAGTTCTGTATCAAGTCATCATCCCTTCTCATTTCTTTCGGTGCTCCTCTTGGGATCCATCATTGCCCCATCGGCACTGATCGACGGGCACTTTCCCTCCCCACCCAGAAGTGCCATGGTGGCATCATCGCTACTGGACACATGCAGAGGTACTGCAGCGAGCGTGCTGTACATGCTCTGCAGCTGCTGCCGCCGGCGGCTGTTAGATCACTGAGCAACAGAGCGCGCGCGAGCGAAGAGGGGGTGTGGGAGAGAGTGTGAGAGTGTGAGAGAGGGAGAGAGAGAAAGAGAGAGAGAAGGAGAGAGAGACAGAGAGAGAGGGCTTGCCTACGTGGGCCAACGATGATTTGCACACCACCACCCTCCTTCTGTCGCCATCTCCACCAATGCGCCTTGTCTACGACCACGAGGCCTGCAGCCCCGTGGCTTCACCCATCGCTCCTCGATCCTCGTCGCATCATATCGACGTGCCAGCTATCGTTCGCCGGATCTGGTTCCAGTCGGTTCGGTTCGGTTCGGTTCGAGCGGTCGAGCGTGGGCCGTCTCGAGCGTTACAGATCCAGGCCACCATGATCACGACCAACACTGCTGCGACCATGAGGGCGGCCAAATTGCATCCACGATCAAGCCTATCTATCGCCACAGTCTTCACCCAGAGCACCACACCACCACACACCACGACGAGCGCCCATCCGCGTCGTTCATCGGGGGCATACCCACACCCACCTGGCCACCCACAAATTTTCGTCCCATCTTTCGACCAAGGCCGATCGGCTCACACCTCACACGCTCCCTGGGCACCCCCTACCAAGTGTCCCCCCTCCCCCCCTTC
>JPET01000011.1:240056-252257 GCA_000732205.1 Verticillium tricorpus MUCL 9792 | reverse complement strand
GGGGGGGGGGCCGCAGGGGAGGGGGCCCGTCGGAGGTTCCTTTGTGTGTGCGGGTGCGCGCGTGTGTCTCTCGGAGAGAAGGCGGCCAATGGGGGGTTTCTCTGCCGGTGGGGTGTTTCTTATTTTGGAGCTGGAGCTGGTGGTGGTGGTGCTACTGCTGGTGCTGGCCTTACCTGCAAGCAAGCACATTCGAGCAGAGGGCATGGAGGCGGCGCCATTACGCAAACTTGACGGTGCAGGACGCCGGCTTTTTCTACCGTGCTTGACGTCGGCGTCGGGCGCTGGGATTGGCAGACCGCCTGATGCGCTTGACTTCGACATCAGCAGCCCGCTTGATGGGCGCCGCGAAACGGGCCTCGAGCACGCCCGCCGTGATCGGCACGGGTCACGTCTTCCCTGTCAGCGGCCACTATGCACGCCCGTCACGCTGGCCGAGACACGGGTCACTGCGTCACATCTCCGCTCGACTTCAATAGCATGATGTGGGACATATATGGAAACGTGTTCATAGACTAAAGATACAAGAATCGAGGGCCTTGGCGATCCAAGGCAGTGTTGTACAACAAAGAAAAAACAAAGGAAACGCGAATTCCCGCCCAAAGAAACGTGGATCATACATGACATCGTGAGACCTCAGCCGAGGGGCCGGGGGGGGGGGGGGGGGGTTGTGTCTTCCTTGTTGCTTGGGGTCTGTCGTGTCCGGGAGGGGCGTTCCGCGACGGGGTGGTGTACACGGGAGGGAAGCTGCGGTGGCAGTCCGGGTGGGAGCAGAGGCGCGGGGTTGCGGTGTGGGAGCCTGGCGTGGCTGTTGTTGCTGCGGGGCTGGGGCGGTGGAACGGTACAGGTGAGAGTGTGCGTAACGAGAGCGAGCCGGAAGGCCGAAAACACATGACGCATGTATTGACGGTTCCGAGGAAAGGAGGCGCCGTGTCGATGGACAATGGTGAACGGTGACGACATGGTGATGTCTGTGCAGTCAGCCATGCTGGTGTAACGCTCCGTCACACGGCAGCCACAGACACGGCCACAAGCACGGCCACCGCAGAGGCCTGGCAGCACGGCGCCTAACGCCGGCTGCCGTTGCTGGCGCGGGTCGAGGCGCGGGTTGAGCCCTGGCGACGTCCACGTCCCGCGCTGCTCCCGCGACGGGCCTCGTCCTTGCCGTCGTTATCGTCGGGCCCGGTGCTCGGCGACGACGGCTCCTCCGGCCCCACCGAATCGGAAACGGACCGCTCCGAGTCTCGCCTCACACGCTTGGACGGACCCCTGGCCCTGGCTTCCTCCAGCTGGTCGTCGAGATCGCGCTCCAGCTTGTCGCGGTGCCGCTTGTCGCCCGGGTGCAGCGGGGTCGCCACGGACATGTGCAGCATGTCGGGCAGGTAGAGGCCCGCCCGGTCGACGGGGGTGGACCGGTCCGACTCGACGGTGACCCCGGCGCCGGTGAAGTGACGGTCGTCGTCCTCGTGGGTGGGAGGGGCGTGAGAGTCGGGGGTGGACGGCACCGGTCTGCGAAGGGGTCAGCGGTCATCGGGGTCAGCGGGCAGTCGGGAGCAGAGGGGGGTAGGCGCGCCGGTACGCACTCGGGGCTGCCGTGGCGGGCCTGGGTGGAGGCAGCGTCCGTGTTGCTGCCCCGCACGCTCTCGGATCCATCCTCGCACATCATGACGGGGGATCGGTAGTGCAGGAAAGGGGGTCAGGATTTTCAAGATTCGGCTCGATGAGATTCGCGGTTGCGGTGGTTGTTGGGGTCAGCGTTCCTCCCGGTGTCCCCGCCTGGGGAGATCCGGGGGTTGGCATGTTATATACACTCGACCGACGAACCATGACGCCCGGCACGCAGGGGATCGTCCATTTGTCGATGCCCGTTCGCGCCAACCGTCCCAGAGACGACAGACGTCCGCCGACGACCTGCGCTAAGCGCTTGCTTCTCCTGTGAGCACCTGGGGGCTGTGTTTGCGCCCCCAGCGGTCGCTGACCGCCAAAAGCCACGTTTGGATGAGGCTTTGGGGGCCCAATAGGCGGTCTCTGTTTGGAGGGAACGGCACATTCGTCAGCTGCCGCAAATGCAGTGAAGCTGATTCGGAGCCCAGTGCCGGATGCATGGAGAGGGTCATCAACCCCACTCGACAGGTTCCTGCGAGCACGTGAAGCCAGACGGCCTGGGAGTGCCGATGTCACGGTAGGGTCGCAGCCGGACGTGGCCGTGATCAGACAGACAGCGTCCCTTCCAGAGTGGCGTCCTCTCTGGTTTCCAGTACGTCATGAGACGTCGAGACCTCGCCTTTCACGCTTGTGAAGGGCTGGGGACGGCCAAGGAATCGCGCGCTCGTGTTCCGGGGGCCGGCCCCCACGGTGGGAGGTGTCATGATAAGGCTGAGAGGGAGGGAGGAACGCTCGTCAGCTCGCTTTCGGATCCCCCTCGGATCTCAGCTCGTGGGGGGGTTAACGCTGGGACGGAGTAGGTAGCGAACGGGGCTGCCTGCCCTGCGTCGTTGGTTCTGCAGCTGCTCCAGCGAACCTTCTCCAGGTGGTGAGGCTCGGTCGCTCTGGTTCGCCATCCAGCGACGAGGGGGAGACGGCCAAACGAGCCGACAGGGCGCTCCAGACCGCCAGACCGGGGAGACAAGGCAGTCGCCAAATGCAGATGCGGCGGTGTTGATTTCACGTCGACGGCATGAAATGGAAGATCACGAGCCAGGCGATGACGCAGAGGGTCACGGTGTTCGCGGCGACAGACACAGCCACCACGGTCCGGTTACACCAGCAGACGAGGAGACGCGGGGACGGTCCGAGGGAGAAAACTCTGATCGTAAGGTGCGCAGAGGGAGCCAATCTGACGAGAGTCGTCTCTTCGAGAGGGGTAAGGCAGACTGGATGTCGAGTGTCCTGGCGTCGAGTCGAATAGGTGGACGAGCTGTGGCGGTCAA
Organism: Verticillium tricorpus MUCL 9792; assembly: GCA_000732205.1. Lineage (NCBI taxonomy): Eukaryota > Fungi > Ascomycota > Sordariomycetes > Glomerellales > Plectosphaerellaceae > Verticillium > Verticillium tricorpus. The sequence continues at coordinate 249,330 of JPET01000011.1, read as the reverse complement.
TGGGGGGGGGAGGGTGTGGAAGGTGGAGTGGAGGATAAGATTGGTTGCCTCTCACCGAGCGACACTTTAGGTGAGCAAGGTCAACCAACTCGCGTGGGTCGGCCACGTGACAGCGCGCTGCTGGATCGCGACCCGCGAGAGGCATCAAATCCGCACTGTGCTTTCTACACTTCCGCCTCGCCTTGTCTCGTCTGCCGAGTCCAGCCAGGGTCGTTGTCGAATCCCGCCCTCTTTTGTGAGATCTGATACGGCACGCGGCTCATCCCCTGACTGGTTACGCTCGTCTCCAGCTTCACACCGAGTCACCATCACAGTAGTAGTCAACAGGGTACCCCGCTCTGCGTTCGCCTCAACACCGCGCCCGACGTGAAGCGGGCGACACACCAGTGACCGACGGGATCGACCAGCTGGTTGCTGCGCCCATCTTCGTCGCCTCGTCGTCTTTCACCCTCGTCCGGCATCACCCGAAAGTGTCGTCATGTCCGAAGCAATGGATGTCGACGGTGGCGCCGGCACCAAGAGGAAAGCCCAGGATGAACCCGATGAACCGCGTGCCCCTCAGAGGATCAGAGCAAGTCCGACCCCTACGCCTCGCTCGACTCCATCACGTCTGACCTGCGTCACAGGCTCTTGACCCCAACGTCGTCAACAAGATTGCCGCCGGCGAGATCATCGTCGCCCCCGTCCACGCCCTCAAAGAGCTCATCGAAAACGCCGTCGACGCAGGGTCCACGTCACTCGAGGTTCTCGTCAAGGAGGGCGGCCTCAAACTCTTGCAGATCACTGACAATGGGTGTGGCATCCAGGTGAGTGCCACCTTTGCCTTCCGCCTCCGTCCCGCTGACCCCGTCGGCCTCAGAAAGATGACCTGCCCATCCTTTGCGAACGCCACACGACGTCCAAGATCACCTCCTTCGAGGATCTGACGTCCATCGCCACCTACGGCTTCCGAGGCGAGGCCCTCGCCAGCATCAGCCACATTGCCCACCTGTCCGTGACCACCAAGACGGAGAACTCGGCCGTCGCCTGGCGCGCCCATTTCCTCGACGGCAAGCTGGCACCCGCCAAACCCGGCCAGTCGGCCGAGCCCAAGAAGGTGGCAGGCCGCAACGGCACGCAGATCAGCGTCGAGGACCTCTTCTTCAACATCCCGACCCGGCGTCGCGCCTTCCGCTCGCCGTCCGACGAGTACAACAAGATCATCGACATGGTCGGCCGCTACGCCATCCACTGCCAGGGCGTCGCCTTTTCGTGCAAGAAGCATGGCGAGTCGGGCACGAGCGTCTCCGTTCAGGGGAGTGCCCTCACCGTCGACCGCGTCCGTCAGATCTACGGCTCCAGCGTGGGCAACGAGCTGATCGAGTTTGCCACGTCGGACGATCGCTGGGCGTTCAAGGCCGACGGCCTGGTGACGAATGCCAACTACCACATCAAGAAGACAACCTTCTTGCTCTTCATCAATCACCGCTGCGTCGAGTCGACCACCATCAGAAAGGCCATTGAGCAGGTCTACGCCACGTTCCTCCCCAAGAATGGCCGTCCCTTCGTCTACCTAAGTCTGGAGATCGACCCGGCGCGCGTCGATGTCAATGTCCATCCCACAAAGCGCGAGGTGCACTTCTTGAATGAGGATGAGATCATGCAGGCGGTTTGCGAGCACATCCGTACCAAACTGGCCGAGGTCGACACGAGCCGGACCTTTATGACCCAGACACTGCTCCCCGGCGCGCAATGGACAGACACGGCGGCCGAATCAGCAGTCGACGACGTGGATGTTGCTCCTGCGCTGGTGACGCCGGCGACGAACCGTGCACGGAGGAATTCTAGGAACCTCGTCCGCACCGACACGTCCCTTCGGAAGATCACCAGCATGTTCACCACTGTCACCCCGGCCGATGGGGACGAAGGCAATCCGGGCGGCGCAGACGAAGAGGTCCTGTCGGCGCCCGAGAACGTTCAGTACGAGACGGTCGACAAGGAGTCCACCGTGTGTCGTCTGAGCAGTGTCAAAGACCTGCGAGCTGCCGTCCGCGACGAGATCCACCACGACCTGACCGAAGTGTTCGCCAGTCACACGTACGTGGGCATCGTCGACGAGCAGCGCAGGCTGGCGGCCATACAGGGGGGCGTGAAGCTGTACCTGATCGACTACGGCTTCGCTTGCTTCGAGTACTGCTACCAGGTTGGCCTGACGGATTTTGGCAACTTTGGTGCCATTCGCTTCAGTCCCGCCCTCAATCTAAAGGAGCTGCTCCGGATCGCCGCTCGCCAGGAAAAGGCCGAGGTCCAGTCGCTCGACGAGGACTTCGAGGTGGACGACGTTGTGGACCGCGTGGCCGAGCAGCTGGTCGAGCGGCGCGAGATGCTGCTCGAGTACTTCTCCCTCGAGATCACGCCGACGGGCGAGCTCATGACCATCCCGCTGCTCATCAAGGGGTACACGCCGCCGCTCGTCAAGCTGCCACGGTTCCTGCTCCGGCTGGGGCCCTATGTCGACTGGACGGACGAGAGCGCGTGCTTCGAGACGTTCCTCCGTGAGCTGGCCTCGTTCTACGTGCCGGAGAAGCTGCCGCCGCTCAAGGGCGGAGCCGGCGGGGGCGAGGACGCCGAGGTCGTGACGAGGCGCAAGAACATCCGCTGGGCGGTCGAGCACATTTTCTTCCCGGCGTTCAAGGCGAGGCTGGTGGCGACCAAGTCTCTGATGAAGGCAGCCGTCTTGGAGGTCGCCGACCTAAAGGGGTTGTACCGGGTGTTTGAGCGGTGCTGAGGTGCCGGGTTTGCTCTTGGGGTGGTGCAGCTGGGTTTGGGGTCATGCTTGGTTGTTGTCATGGGGGTCCTGTAATTGCATCTGCGCAGTGAATGCATGCCGCATCTCGGCGGTCAGGCACGAGCGGCATGAATTTCGTGGTGTCTGGCGTTCACAACAAAACGAAGCAAAATAATCAATCACTGGTGATCGTGATCGCCCGCGTGGCTACTAGTTCGACTCTCACAAGTCGTGTGTATGAGGTTGGAGGCTGCCGCTTGTGAAATCCTAGGCCAGCATGGGCTCGAGCTTACCAGCTGCAGATGTTGTTGGCGTTTAGTCTGCTGAAGCTCATGCGGTGCCCGGCAGCATGACTTATACTCCAGGCTCCCGTCGCACAAAGTCCTGATCTTGAAATTTTGACCCTTTTGGCATCCCTGTAAGTGTTCGGATGGGTTTGACAAGGCCAGCCTTCCTTACAGAGTGCCATGCATCGTAACCGGCTTCGCCCATTCCACTTCATGGCTCCGGTGGGGCGCCCGAAGCCTGGGTCGGCACCCGACCTTGATTTTGCTGCCATCCAAATATGCGGCCACTGAGTAGACTCAGTATTTAACTGTCAGCGAGCCATGTCGGAGTGTTCTATCTATTCGGTGCGATGAGTACAGGCGCGCAGCATCAGCCTTGTTTCAGTATGAACATGTTCCACGCGGCTCGCCATCAGCAGCTCGCTCCGAACGTGTCACGCCGCTCGGTTTCTGCTGATCGGTAGTACCCAAAAGATTTCATAGTTTCACAAGCCAGCTGACATTCTTTGGAAAAAGGATCCCGTATGGGTAGCTGGTCATGACAGGCCGTTGTGCCGATTCAATATGACGAGCGAGGCTACCATGGCCAACATCATGTTTAAACCTCAGTGGGCAAGAACGGAGACAGAATTCCGTAGGTATCTTATTGGGTAAAGGCCGCTGTCCTGGTTCTGCCATTGGGCCAAACATAGAGTGTACCGTCTAAGAACCATCACCAGTTGGCGTTGGGGAGAATGTCCTGACAGTTGAGCTCGCACAGTTGAGCTCCCGTGGTGTAGGCCCCGCGCCTGTGACGACCCATGAATGTATAGGCATACCCTGGCTTATTTATCTTGCGGAGAGCGGACACGATTCTGAGTTCTGTAATAGGTATGTGTGTCGAACTAGATTACATAGCTGGCTCCATAGGCTCCTAGGGAATAAGTCCGCGCAAGAGCTGCGGAGAGCCCATTTCCCTGCGGAAGGGGGGCAGATTTCAGATGTTCTACACCAATATACTTACCTACGAGTTACCTGCGGAGAACGCTTTTGGGAGACCTCCTCATTCTGCCTACAAATATGCCTGACACTGGAGCTCTTAGGCATAGCCTGAGCTAAGAATTAGGTTTAGGCGAGCTGTACAGCCTATTTAATACTAATTCAAGGGTACTGTTTCCCCTGGCGAGAGGCGAATAGGAACCTCGGGCTAGACCTAGCCAATTTCAATAGGAAACAGATGTAGCTCTCACCGAACTTTGGTCGGTCAAATGCAGTAGTTTGTGAAGGTAATTAACCTCACTATCTCTAGCCTAACCTGAGGAGATCACGCCCTAGGCGAGGTATTCAGAGGACACACTAGTCGGTCAATTTCCAGTCATGAGCAGCCCACGGCCTTCCACCAGTCTCCCTGGCCAAGTCCACCATTGACTTCCAGGTCCCAAAATCATCGTCAAGGGCGACGAGTCCGTTGTTATTCCCTAGTCCCTTCTGCGTGTGGTCAATCTTTCCTTCTCCCATGAGAAACCTCAAATACCTCTCCGGTGTTGGCGAAGGCTTCGCCAGAACTTTCTCCTTGTACGAGTCGAGCGGGATACTGGACACGTCAATGCTTCCAGCACCGTGCTCCTCCATGATGGCCGCAATCTCGGTCACGCTCTTGCTGTCGCCGCTCAAATGCACCTCTGCCGGGACATCCGCTGGCGGTGACGATGCCAGAATCGCGAGGGCCCGTCCCAGATCGTGCATGCTCGTGTATGAAGTGCTCTGGGCTGGATTGCCGACTGCTTCGTACTTGTCGTGCTTGGTGTCAAATCCAAACCACGGACCAATGGAATCTTCGAGAAACAGACCCGCGTATACGCGGCAGACGTGGAGGTGGGGGATGAGTTCCTGACCCAGCCGGAAGTGTTGTTTTTTGGCATCCCATTCCTCGTGGGCAAAGTCGTGCACATAGTGGTCGACCCCGAACTCAGACGGGAAGTACAGGCTCACAGATGTTGAGGGCAAGCACCGGAGGAGCTTCTCTTTGAAGTGGTGGCCTGACGGGCCGACTCTATGAGAGGAGGTCTTTTAGTCGCCGACGGCTCAGGCTGCGCCACGCGGGTCATGGTAAGGTACGTACGTGTTGATGAGGACATCCACGTCCTGAAGTGCCGTCTTGAGGCTCTCCTCGGAATAGAGGCGCAGCTTCGCCCCCTGCGAGACGAGCTCTTGAGTCCGCGCCGATTCAGCACGGGCTAGAATTATGACGTCATGGAACCTTGCACGGAACTTGGGGAGGAGGAAGGCATTGGCGACCTTTGCTCCTAGATTGCCAGTCGCTCCGGCGATTGCTACTGTGCGGGAGACGGGGGCCATAGTGAAGGGATTTGTGAGGTTGAAGAGGAAGGTGGTCAGCAAAAGGTAGAGCTGACACGGGAAGGTTTAAATGGGCCGGTTCCGGGCGCAGATTGCATCCGAACCGGAGCCGCCAAGTTGGAGCATAGGTAGGTCGGCCGCACGCGGCCTAAGGTAAGCAAGGGCTGACCGACATATGGGAGTGTCGATCAGATGAAACTCTAATAAATAGGCAGGTAAGCAGCCTGGCATCCTGGCACTAGCACCCGAGCCAATGAGTGTCAACGGCCGAGGATCTCATGAGACCCAAGATCGACATGATGATTGAGTAACAGGGCCTATGTCAGCCTTGACGGAGGAGAATGGCATCCGAGGGCCATACTCACTGGTGGTTAATTGAGCTGGTAGACCAGTCAAGACGACTTCATCAGCCCCTGATGCCAATGGCAGAGCGATAGATACTTACACGTCGTTGATGAAATCTGCATCACTCTGCACCTCTCGACGTACCTGTGTAGGCGTAGGACACGCAATGGCAACGAGGAACGCAGAAATTATTCATGGAGGCAGTTTTCTGTTCTTGGTGTTGTCGTTGGGACCCTCCACGTTTTCATTTTTAGGGACAAGTGTCTTGGGGCTTGCAGGGGTGGAGAGTCTGATGGTGCATCTGCTCAATCTAGTATCCCCCCGTGACACGAGAATCGAGGAAGAATTATCCGAAAATCTGCTGCCGTCGATCCATGTTCCTCAAATTCGGCAGAATGCAATCGGTCTTCTTGATCTTGTGACTTCGGGCGGGCGTTTACGTCGCCAGGCTCAGTATGCTGTATTGAGTATCAAGATGGCTGCAAACCCCGCTTTTGCTTACCTTTTACGTGCCAGGTAGTCAGGGCGCTTTACCTTCGGTAGTGCCAGTTTAACTCCTTTGCAGGCAGATGGTTCTCGGCTTCCGGTTCTGCGGCTTGGGCCGTGGGATGATGAGCAATAACGAAGCTAATAGGGTGTATAGTATCTACAATACAAATACGGAGGCAGTAGTCTATTTCAAGGAATTCAAATATTTAGTATAATCAACGTTGAGTAGCTGCTATACTCTATATTCTCAGCTAAGAAGCTTGAGGCTGTTTCCTTGGGGCGACTATAACTAGGCGACTATAACTATGATACATCTACACATGTGAAACTAGATAGGAGAGCTAACTTCGTAGGGCTATAAGGGATTTGTTACGTGCGTTGTTGCACGTAACGCAATAAGCACCTGGCCTGTACGGTCGGCGCAATGCCTACTAAGGGCAGTTCTCCCCCACAGAACTTAGCAAGCAGAACTGTTGGGCGCCAGAGGGTATTCTGGCCTGAGGGCATTCTGGCCTGAGGCCCCTCCGGCCGCCAGAGGTCATTCTGGCCTAAGGCCACTCCAGCCAGATGGGTAGTCCGGTGGCCAGAGGGACTGAAACCCCCTCTGGCCAGAACCCATAGACTAGGAAATACAAGCTTCTTACATACTCCATTCTGGCACCCAACTGGGCCCTGACAAGAACCAAGACTTCTATCCACCTTTCACTTAACACCTATTTATACATATGCCATTTAGCAAGTTTATCAAGACTGCCTATAAGGCACTTAACTTCCAGATGGCTAAACGCTCGTACCAAATGGTAGCAACTAGTAATTCGATCAATCGACAACCTTTTTTTGTTTACCAACGCTAATTAATTATCGAAGACATCACCGAGTAATCACGTCAACCGCTGCCAGGACATCTCTGAAGAGCGCCATTAACATTCGCCATCCAGCCCGACACTCCACGACTTCTAAGTTGTTGAGTGTTGTGACATTCATTCCCCACATGCCCACTTTCAGCACCTTGCTGCCGGTACAGAAGGATCTGTATCACGTCGACCAATACATTGTCCTGAACCAACAAAAATGTCAAGACTGCCTGTAAGGCACTTGATTTCCAGACGGCCAAACGCTCGTACCAGGAATAGTGAAAAATTTGACGTACTCGGTTGGAGCTGACAAGCACGGTTTCCTACTCGTTAGAAAGCCTGATAACTAAGGTAAGGTAGCTAAGAATAACAATCACATCTATCGCAACACCGAACCAAGGGTCCAGAGCTCTCAGAAACAGCCTAAGCTAAAGATTGGGCTCACGCCAGCAGTGAGGCCCATTCAATAATGTGTGTATCTAAAGGGCAGGCCTGCACTACAGTCGAGATGGACACCTACTCGGCTCACCCGCATTCCATATCACGGATGCATGTTCAGCCAGCTGACGCACAGGTCCGGCACTTCGACAGGGCCATTCATCATGAGCAGTCTGCAGTTCTGATCTACGCATATGAACGTTGAACGCCGCGCCGTGTCTGCCGTCCCCCACCAGCACAGCAAAACAAAACATACAACACCAGGTATTCGCTGGTGGTCACCCACCCAACTACTGATCCGGCCCTTACTGGTTTATCTAGGGGAGAGCGGACGGGATCCCGAGTTCTCCAGTAGGTATGGTCGTATGTGCTCAGTGGTGCGTGTCGGCGGTTGATGCAGCATGGTGGTGACGGTCTGCCGGCCACCATGGCCATCTCCCTTGCGCGTCAGCCGCTGACGTACAGTTCGGCACCCGACCTTCTGGCCGGCTTGTGCATGATTTGCTGACGTCCAAGCTGTCGGGATTGGATAGATAGATGTGTCCACCGACAGACCAGCAGCGAGCGTCCCGGAATTCCCCAGCGCGAACACCCACAAGAACAGAGTTGTTTCGTCCTTGACCATCACACAGGGAAAGCACACAATCTCGATCAATTATAGGACGAATTGTGTTGATTCAAGCTCCGCAGCGTCAGCTCTGTGCCATGGATGAAAACCGCATGCGTGCTCGCCAGCAAGAGCTCGCTCTAGAAAGGCCAGCGCCGCTCGGCTTCTGCTTTGGCACCACCCAGTAAGATTGATAATAGCGTCTTCGAACAGCCTGGAAGAATCAGCCAGCAGGGGCTTTTGCGAAAGACTACTGCAACAGATATTCGGCCGTGATGGCAACCGGGCGTCGCGGAGAGGCCAAGTCATGCGGGGCGTGTGAGGCCAAGATCTCAGGCCGACAAGGCAAAATTGGAAATGGAATCCCCTACGTATATTCCTACGCTGTAACCCTCTTCTGTTCGCGCAGTGGAAAAAAGATGCCATGTTTACTCTATTAGAACCTACTTCAGGTGGCGTTGTTGATTGATGTCATGGCGTTGCTGATGGATGTCATGACGAGTTAAGCTCATGCACTTTTACGCCATTGGCACCTTCAGAAGCACAGCGCTGGACAATTGTGCCCTGACCTGTCATCCAGAGGGGGCGCGATTACAAGACCTCCAGCATGGCCGGGGCAAGCTGTTGCCTGATGCACTTGAAATCTTTAATTGACTATCTACGCTGCTCACGGCTACGGGGCCCCACGGCTACGGACCCCACGGCTGCGGCCTCACGGCTGCGAATTCAGCCGGCTGACGCACAGGTTCGGCACGTCGACGACGACGGAGGCGTTCATGCCGCCGCCGCGGTAGGCGTACGTGAATGTGCCGCCCCAGCCGGAGGCGGCGGCGCCGTGGTTGCCGTGGCGGTCGACGACGACGATGCCGCTCGCGACGGCGGGGTACTTGCGGACCATGCGGCGGACGGCGTCGCGGGCGGCCTCCTGGGGATCCATGCCGTTGCGCATGCTCTCGACGGCCTGGTAGCAGGGGAGGAAGCGCATCATGACGTCGCCGTCGCCGGTGGCGCCGCAGGCACCGACGTCGTTGTCGACGTAGGAGCCCGAGCCGACGATGGGCCCGTCGCCCACGCGGCCGGGCACCTTGAAGGAGGCGCCGTTGGTCGAGGTGCCGGCGGCCATGACGCCGGACGCCGTGATGGCCGTCAG
>JPET01000011.1:226167-239919 GCA_000732205.1 Verticillium tricorpus MUCL 9792 | reverse complement strand
TGGCAGGCGTCGGCGCGCCAGGCGTCGCAGCGGGCGGCCATGGCGTCGGTGCCGAGGTCCTCCTCGCGGAAGCCGTTCTCAACCGCAAAGGCGGTGGCGAGGTCGCCGGCGAGGAGGGTGTGCGAGGTGCGCTCGAGCACGGCGCGGGCGACGCCAATGGCGTTCTTGACGCGGCGCAGGGCGGCGACGGCGCCGGCCTTCATGGTGATGCCGTCCATGATCATGGCGTCGAGCGTCGTCTCGCACGACTCGTCGGGGGACCCGCCGAAGCCGACCGAGCCGTCGCACTGGTTGGCCTCGCAGACGGAGCAGCCAATCTCGACGGCGTCGAGGGCCGAGGCCGCCGGGCGCAGGAGGGCCTCGTACGCCGCGTCGGTGGCCGCCACGAAGGGGCCGCCCCAGGTGTTGATGACGAGGGGCAGACCGGGCGAGGGGACCGCGGCGGCGGGTGACACCGCGAAGAGCGCCGCCAGGAGGAGGGTCGCTGAGCCGGGCATCGTGGTGATTGTCCCGAGGACAAAGAGGGGGATCAACCGGAAGCGAGAGAAATGGATGTCGCGACGAAGAGGAGAAACGCTGAGTGACGTTGTGGCTGTCGATCGGGGAAATGTAAATCTCAACGGCGGGCGTGGCGCGCCTCTTATCGATCGGAGCAGCCAGACCAAGACATGGATCGATCTGGCCGGGCATGGCTTGGAGCTGCTACCCCGCGCCCGATATCTCGGACCACGGACGCCGGCAGGGGTCGTTCCCAGCAACCCAGCCGAGAAAACGTTACACCGCGTGGCTAGCCAAGGCCCGCCGATCCTTCGCCTTCCAACCTTCCTGTCTGGGCAGGACCAAGACGCTGTGTCGCTGATAAGTAGTTTGGCTTTGGCCCGGGCCCGACTGAGGAAGCAGTCCATTCCGGGGTGAGATCACCATCGCGGCCATTGGCTCGGTTCATTTGACCCGAACGTGGTGGTTGTCTCGTTCCTGGTTCCTGGGTAGACGGTGTGTGACTAGAGAATCCGTCTGTCTTGCAGCGGCGTGTCCATTTGCGGAAGAGAAGAGAAAAGAGGAGATGCTGGTATTTGCCTCGCCCGTCCTATGCAATGGCTCCCATGCCATCCAGGCGGAGGGAAGATGATATGCTGTTTGATGATATATGCTGTTATATGCTGTGATGTATCATGTGTCATGCGCAAGCTGCTCCGTCTATCCAGATTCCAAACTCCTGACGCCCAGGGCCATGCACGTCCGCCCTCCACATCTAGTTGAGCAGAATGTCGTAGCCGTCCTGGTTGATGCGCACCTCGTCACTGCGCAAGCCGTACTTGCGCCGCACCAGCTCGAAGATGATGAGGCCTGCGCTCGTGCTCGGCACCTGCCGGATCGTGTTCCACCAGAAGCCGCGGTACAGCCAGCCCGCCACGCTGCGGCCCTGCGCCGCCGCGCTCGCCTCGCACTGCGCCCACGTCTCCTGGTACGCGTGGTAGTACACCCGGAAGATGGACGTCCGGGGCGCACCCCCCGCGGCCGCCGCTCTCGCCGCGGCATCCGGGCCTGCGGCCGCCCTCGACGCGGCGTCGGCCCGCATCTTGGCCGTGTGCTGGTCGATATCCTCGAGGTGGTCCCAGTGCTCGAGCTGGAAGTGGGTCAGCGGGTGCAGGACCGCCTGCTGGGCGAAGGAGGCGCCGACGCCGGCGAGCAGCAGGAAGGCGGGCTCGATGGCGTAGTGCGGCCGGATGATGAGGGGGCGGATGCCGTCATCGTCCGCGCCGGCGCTCCGGCTGCGGCTCGGCGCGGGCCGCCGCATGGCCAGCAGACCGACAATGTCCTCGTTCAGGTCGCCGTAGTACCAGGTGACGAAGCGGTAGTAGCTCTGGGCCTTGACGTACTCGAACGTGCTGAAGAAGACGGCGCTGCCGAGGCCGTCCTTGACGAGGGACAGGCCGTAGCCGGCGAAGATGCCGCGGAGGCCGATCTCGCGCAGCTTCTCGGCGCTAAAGGTCCACATGCTCTTGGGGGCCGGGGCCCTCCTGCCGGCACTGGCGTCGGCGGCGGCCTTGGTGTCGGCGGGCAGCAGGTCGCGGTGGTCGTAGCGGGCCTGGATGGCGTCGAGGGGCGCGGCGACCAGGCTCTGCAGGGCGCCGGCGAGCAGGCCGGCGGAGAAGGTGTGCAGGGGGTCCGGGGGCGGGTAGACGGTGCGGCGGGCCTTGGAGCTTTCCTCGTGCAGGCGGCCGAGGATCTGGAGGTAGCTCGTGTAGAGCACGGCGCCGACGCTGACGTTGGCGAGGAGCGGCGGCAGGATCTGGTTGGGCACGACGCCCCAGCCGTGGTGGCGGATGGCCGTCGTCAGCACGCCGGGCGTCGTGCCGCGTATCCAGTCCCACGTGTGCCGCAGACCATTCTGCCAGCGGGTGCTGGTGACGCCTGTGCTCGGCCTGGCGGCAGAGAGCTGCTTCTGCTGGGCGAGGTGCACGCTACGGGCCCAGGCGAGATAGTCGACGCGCGTGCGGAAGAAGGCCTTGACGGGGGCGCGGAAGTAGAAGGCGATGGCCTGGGCGCTGAGAGCCCTGACACCCGCCGCCGACGCCGCCGTGGCCGCGTTGCTCCGCGGGTTCTTGTCTGGCAGCAGGTCGGGGGGCACCACCGGCAGGAGACCCGTCGAGGGAAAGTCCGTCGTCGGGTCGTAGGGGAGGCCCGGTGCCGGTGATGCGCCGTCATCGGGACCGGGCGTCATGGTGGCGAGGGCGCATTCCCATGAGAGGGGGAGTTGGATGGGTTGATGAGTTGAGGCGGATGGTGATGGAGTTTGCTCAAGGCAGCGTACCAAAGTGGAAGGTGAGATGCCAAGGTCCTGGCCGAAGGTGAGCATGGGAGGATGACTAAGGTGCCAGCTCCATCACGGGACTGCACGCCACAAAACGGGGATTTGAGCCACAAAACAGCCACAGGAACAACCACAGAAGCTGTGGCTGCCGCAGCGGATCGCCATGATCACGGTCATGGCTGCTCTGGGCCATAATCTTCGACTCGGCACCTAGTCTCGAGATGGAAACATGTCCTTCGACCGAAATTCGGCACCAAGAAAACACAAACACGAGACGCTCAACCGCTCCAGCACCTCGGTTGCATCCCAGAACAGCGAGCCACTGGCCCATGATCTCCACAGAGAACGGGGCTAGATAGGGGGCAGGCCTCAGAGCCTCAAACCCGTGCCTGAAGCCACCCGACTCATCGGAACCAGCTGCGAGACATGCCAGACGTTTCTAGCGCTGCTGCTGCTCGAACTTGGACCATACTGTGAGACGGGGCTTCTTCATTGTTGGAATCTGGGCGTGGTGATGGCTCCAAACTTGACGAATGCTTCCAAGTCGTGACTGTAGGGCCACATGCAACTAGAAAATACTCGATTCTCCTACCAATCATGCATCCCCGCTTTGTGATTTACATGGGCTTTGGGCAGGATGTCTCTGGCCGTACAGCGAATCTGCAAACATCAAGTATCTAGGGCGGTGCCTGCGCCGGGCGACACGGGTCCAGCGGCTGCAGGTCGAGAGAAGAACGCCCGTCGCGAGGCCACACTAAGACCAGCTACTTAACCGACAAACCTAGAAGACCTTCATCGGGCTAGGCATTTTAGCGGGAGATGACGCGGAGGGTTCGTCTTGCAACGGTGGGCGGACTCTATGTAGCCAGTGGCATGACTAGGTTGCGACAACAGAACACATGTATCATGGCTTGACTCAAACTGTAATGAGGAGGCCTAAAAGAATAGAAGACTTCATACTGGTGTTTGACCGAGAGCTACGTCAAGTGCAAGGACAGTACAGCATGGCTGAATGTTGTCTCGGCAACTTCACGGGAGAATAGTCCGCATCTTAACGTGTAGAGCAAACAGGCAGACGACTTGTGTGGTGTTTACGCAGTAGGATGCGTCCTCGTCAATCCCACAATAATCCTGGAGAATATACGAGAAGGAGGACTTTCCTAGCCTAATAGGAACAGTCATCGGGAGTAACCCTGACCGTCACCCACGCACCATCGAAACATGAGCTGATGCCTCTCGGGACACGCCGGGCGGACATCTGCCTTCGAGTGGTGTCTCCTCTTAAAGTTCTTGAACGTCAGGAAATATCGATCCAGTCCTCTCGGAATCAATGGGCGAATCCTCGTTCACCCGACGGATGTCGTCGCACTCCCCGAGGACTCAGATGGCGGCGCGGTGAGCTGTCCGACCAGGCGCCACAGGCACCTGCAGTCTAGACTCGGATGGGCCCGACTCAGCTGCTCTGGTGAAGCGCGCAGTAGCTCGTAGCTCGGGAGACGGCGCCAGGGGCCCGGATGACGGCCCCTTTTCGGCTGGGGCCCGTCGATAGAATCGCCTGATGGACGACCTGGTTTACCGGCAGTGTAGATTTGTCGTGGTTCTTCTCGAAACCCGCTGACTTTCGACTGGAGACATATGTGGAGGGTTCCTCGCGGGGACGGCCCAGAGGATCGCCGTCGCATTCGGAGTTGGGATGGAGGGCACGGGAGCTGCCGGATGGATCATCATAGCTGCAAGTGGCAGGAGATGTGCTTCTGTGGGCTGGATTCGGCAATGAGCCAGGGCGAAGGCTGTGCCGTGGGATGCCCGGCGACGAGGGAGAGAACCTCCGCGGACCTAGGCGATCCCAGGCAGTCGGTCGCTGGCAGTCGAGACCCGGGAACTCGGCTCGTGGGCAGAGAGCCGGCATGACTCGAGGTTGCGAGAATGGTTTCTTTGATGGGTGGAAAATCGAAAACCCCAGAAACGTGCTGCTGGCAGAGGCTAAGGGCCGTTAGCGCTCGACCAGGGCGATCTCAGCTCCGTGGCTGCGCCCCGTTCAAGCGTCCGATGCTCGACCGTAACGGGCCTTCCAGGGCCAGAGGCGCTTCTTTAGGGGCCCGGGGACCATTTTAGGTGCTACGAGGCCCCTCTTCAGGGACCTTCAGGCCTGGGTGCCTACTCCCACAGGGGCTAGGCTGCCGGCGCTAGCACCACGTGGGAAAGCTTGTCACGACCCTCGTCTTTTCGCTCTCTCCACACACAAATCCCTCCACACACACACACACCACTCTCTGTGCTTCCAACCCCTGTCTGCATCGACAAGCGTCCATGACGACCTCTTATCAACTGCCGCCATCTCCCCCATCGCCCAACTAACAAAACGAGACACGCCATGCGCCCCCACCCTCGCTTCCTCGTGCTCGACTGGGACCATGACAACTCGAGGCTATCGATTCTTAGCGGCAGACCTCGATCACGCCGCCCCCGACATCGCGTCTGCCCCACGGCCACGGCCACGTTCACGTCCACGGCCCATCGAACGTCTCGACATCAGGCCAGGAACAAAAATCCCGGCCTCTCGGATTGGACGCCACTGCGAGAGAGGCACGCCGTGATGGGTCCCAGGGGTGCGGCGCCAGCCCAGTCCAGGCCAAGCTTTTTGACGACAGCCGCAGGGCCAGGGGGCCAGGGCCTTGACTTGACCTCACGATGGTGATGCCGAACCGAGTTCAGCTCGACAGAGGTCGGGCCACGGACCTGGACCGCCTGTCAGTCGAGCCTTTTTGTCGAATCTTTTCGGTCACGAGCGATGGCCTCGTCTGCTGCGATGGGGCGAGGCCGGCTTGACAGATCATACAAGATCGAGCCCCCCGCGAACGACATCCAGGACCCGGCCTCTGATGCTTGGCCCTCTCGCTTCACGCCCTCGTCCTCGCCAGCACCGTCCACACGTGCTTCGACTGCCTCCTTCTGCTGCTGCTACTGCTGCTGCTGCTGCTCGTCACCGCCAGCATGAAGGCTACCATCCTGTCCCTGCTGCTGCTGGGCCTCTGCCGGCCGAGCGCCGCCGCCGAAGGTGCGAACACCGCCCCTCCTGGTATTGCTTGCAGGGCCCGCGCTGCGTCTGCTTCTGCTTCTGCTTCTGCTGCTGCGTCTGCTTCTGCTGCTGCGTCTGCTTCTGCTGCTGCGTCTGCTTCTGCTGCTGCTTCTGCCTCTTCCTCTGCTTCTGCCCCTGGCCTCCTTCTTGCCGTCTTGCCAGGCTCTCCCGCGAGCACCACCACCGCTAACCTCTCGCCAGCCGTCACCGTCGCCTCCGACGGGAGCGGCCAGTTCGCCAACATCAACTCGGCCATCGCTTATGCCCAGGCCAACGCCTTACCCACCGTCACCGTCCTCGCCGGCACCTACACCGAGGCCATCGCCATCCAGGCCACCGCCGCCGTCACCATCGTCGGCCAGACCGCCGACACAGGCACCGCCTACGCCGACAACCTCGTCACCATCACCAACGGCGCAGCCGGCACCGCCCCGCCCCTGAACTTCGTCACCAGCGCCTCCAAGGGCGTCACCTGGAGGAACGTCAATATCGCCAACGCCAACCCCGCCTCCACCGCCGGCATCGCCTTCCTGCGCGGCGCCAGGCACGCCTTCTACGCGTGCCAGCTCACCGCCGCCGGAGGCGTGGGCTTCACCGGCAGTTACGCTTCGGGCATCATCGCCAACTCGTACGTCCAGGCCGCCGACAAGGTCTTCTACTCCTTCGCCAGCCTCTACGTCTACGGCTCCACCGTCACCGCCACCAACAACAACGCCCTGCTCGTCTACAACAAGGGCGCTACCGACACCGCTACCGGCAAGCTGTACAGCTCGACCGTCGTCTTCGACTCGTGCCAGATCGTCCAGAAGACCGGCACCACCAACAAGAACGTCTTCCTGGCCGCCGCCAACGGCGTCGGCTCCTCCGTCGTCTACCGCGACACCTCCATCGCCGGCTTCGTCGCCGGTTCCGGCGTCTACGTCGACGCCACCACCCAGGACTCCCGCAACGCCTACATCGAGTACGGCACCACCGGCGCCGGCAGCTACGCGAACAAGGCCGCCGCCCGCGCCGCCTACGTCTCCCTCGTCACAGACGTCGCCAAGCTCGCGCCTTACGACATCTCCGTCTTCTTCACCTCCGTCTTCCCCACCGTGGCCGTTGGCACCGTCGACTGGGTCGACTCGGCCGTCTTGCGTGCGATCCAGAAGAGCTCGCCCGGATCTGCCACGACCACGTCGCAGGACACCACTACCACGACGACTAGCACGTCCACCACTGCCGCCACGACCACCAGCACGGCCAGCGGTCTGACCGACACGACGTCGACTGCTTCCACGTCGTCTGCCACCACGTCTGCCAACACATCTGCCACCGCATCTGCTACCACTTCTGCCACGACATCTGCTACTACGTCTGCCACTTCGTCCACTACCACATCATCTGACGCGAGCACGACAACCTCGCAGACCGTGCAGACTACTAGCACCACTGTTGTGGACACCACCTCCGCGGCCGCCACCACTACCACCTCAACCTCAGCTTCCCAGTCCACCACGGAGACGACGAGTGCTGCCGCTACCACCACTGCCGCTTCCTGCCTGCCTTCTTCCGTCCCCTCGACCGCCCTGATCGTCGGTCCGGCTGACTCTTCTTGCGCCACGCACAACAGCATCGCCGCCGCCGTTGCTGCGCTGCCCGGAGACACGAGCACCCAGTACATCTACATCCTCGCAGGTTCCTACAACGAGAAAGTCACGCTGACGCGCAACGGCGCGACCATCATCCGTGGCGAGACCACCAATGCCCTCTCTTCGTCCTCGAACAAGGTCACCATCCAGAACGCGTCGGGCGTCCTTTCCAGCGCGGGTGGCTCGGCCGGCACGGCCACCTTTTCGGCCAACAAGTACGAGGCCAAGCTCGTCTCGTTCTACAACATCAACTTTGAGAACTCGTACCCGGCGCAGACCAACTACATCGCCGTGGCCGCCTACTCCAAGGGCACCAAGGTGGCCTTCTACGGCTGCAACGTCAAGTCCACCCAGGGCTCGCTGTACCTCGACTATGGCAACGTTTTCTTCAGCGGTGGCCGTATCGAGGGTACCACCGACTTCATCTGGGGCATTGGCGCCGGCTACTTCTACAACTCGGTCATCGTGTCCAAGGACACCACCAGCACGGGCCAGACCATTGCCGCCAACAGGTACCAGAACGCCTACGGCGGCTCTCAGATTGTCTTTGACGGCTGCGCGGTCGTGCCCACGGACAAGACGGTGCCTCAGCAGGGCACCTATCTTGGTCGGGACTACAGCACCAATGCCCAGGTCGCAGTCGTCAACTCGTACCTCGATGCGCACATCAACGCGGCTGGCTGGAAGATCGGAGCCCCTGCCACGTTCACCGGCACGTTTGCCGAGGCGAACAACACGGGCCCTGGAAGCAGCGTCTCTGGCCGTGCTTCGGTCGCCAAGATTCTGTCCGACACGTCGTCCTACACTGTTAAGAAGGTCCTTGGCGACGATTCGTGGCTGGATTCCTCTGCCGTGGCGGCCCAGCAAGCCTGGCCGGATTCTGTCTACGCCGTGACCGTCGTCACGACATCGACTTCTGCAGCCACCACGACCTCTGCCACGCAGACTGATTCGACTCTTGCCTCGACTGCTACCACTACGACCTCTTCTGCCTCCAACACCTTCACTGTTGCCCCTTCCCCGGCCACCGGAGAGTATGGCACCGTCTCCTCTGCTGTGGCGGCCCTCCCTGCTGATGGCAAGGAGTACACCATCTTTATCAAGGCGGGCTCCTACGAGGAGCAGGTCAGCATCACGCGTCGTGGCAAGGTCACGCTTCGCGGCGAGACGACTTTCGAGAATGACTTCACCCAAAACGCCGTCCACATCAAGTTCAGCCGGGGCGTGTCCACGAGCCTGGGCCGCAACGAGGAGACGCCTGTCCTCAACTGGAAGAACACCAACGCCGACGGCCTGGCCCTGTACAACATCAACTTCACCAACACGTACCCCCAGCAGTCGAGTACGGCGGCGCTGGCGGGTGACTTCTTCGGCACCAACATGGCCGCCTACGGTTGCGCCTTTGACGGATTCCAGGACACCCTTCTCGTCAACCAGGGCGTACAGGTCTTCAGCAACTCGTACATCGAGGGTAGTGTCGACTTTATCTGGGGCTACAGCAAGGCCTACTTCCATCAGTGCTACGTCGCTTCCAACACGCCCAGCACCTACATCACAGCCCAGAACAGACCCAATGCCGCCTGGGCGGGTGGCTTCGTCTTCGACAAATCCGTTGTCACGTACACGTCGAGCTTCGGCTCCAACTTTGGCACCGTGGCTCTCGGCCGGCCCTGGTCGCAGTACGCCGTCACCGTGTACATGAACTCCTTCCTAGACAAGCACATCTCCCCTGCTGGTTGGAGCGTCTGGCAGACCAGCAACCCTCAGACGGGCAACGTTCTATTCGGCGAGTTCAACAACGTGGGACCCGGCAACTGGACTGACTCTCGTGCTTCGTTCGCCACGAAGCTCTCTGAGACTCAGGCCTCCCAGTACAAGCTTGAGAACTTCATCGGTAGCACGAGCTGGCTGGACGCCAAGGCGTTTGCCTACACTCCCAGCTACAGCGTGACGTCTTTGGGAACCACCGACGTGCCCGCGCCCACCACACCTGTCCTGACTCATCCTCCGAGCGGCACCGAGCCTCCTGCGGGCGCTGTTCTTGTCGCGTCGGACGGAAGCATCTCGGGAGCTTTCAACAGTTTGACTGCGGCGCTGGCCAGTCTGCCAGGCGACTCGACCAGCCAGGTCATCTTCATCTACCCCGGAACGTACACTGAGCAGGTGCCGACCATTAACCGCCCCGGATCTGTCATGATCATCGGCTACACGAGCGACGCCCCTGGCAAGAGCTACAAGAACAACCAGGTCACCATCACCCAGACACGCGGTTTGTCCGTGTCTCCGCCACCTGCGGGACACAGCAATGCCGAGACGGCCACGGTCGCCACGGCGAGCTCCAAGATCTCCTGGTACAACATCAATCTCGTCAACACGGAGAACCTGGACGGCGCGACGGCCAGTTACGTCGCTCTCGCTGCCAGCGTGTACGGTGACAAGATTGGCTTCTACGGCTGCTCTTTCGTTGGCTGGCAGGATCCTCTCCTCACAGGCGCCACCGCAGGAAGCCAGTACTACGAGAGCTGCTACATCGATGGTGCCATCGACTTTATCTGGGGCTACTCCAAGGCGTACTTCAAGGGCTGCACGATTGCCGCGAAGCGAGCCAAGTCGGCCATCACGGCTCACAGCCGATCCAGCCTGTCTGCCATCGGCGGTTACATCTTCGACCAGTGCCTGTTCACCGAGGCCGCGACCGCTACCGTCGACCTCAAGGGTCAAGTCTACCTCGGCCGCCCCTACTCGCAGTATGCGCTGGTGGTCATCAAGAACAGCTACCTCTCTGACGTCGTTCAGCCGGCCGGGTGGAAGATCTGGTCTACCACGGATCCTCGCACTGATCACATCACGTTTGCCGAGTTCAACAATGCTGGTCCGGGCAACTGGGAGAACAACTCGGCCGCGCGCCTGGGCTTTCAGTACGCCACACTGCTTACCAGCGATGACTACCCGCTGAGCAAGGTCATGTCTAGCACGGACTGGATCGACAAGACGTACTGGGACCAGATCCAGACGCCGCAGCCTGAAGTCAAGCCCGTCACGCCTGTCACTCCCATCGTGTACGACGGCACCAAGCCACCTGCGGGCGCCTTCGTTGTCTCCAAGACGCCCATCGAGGGTCAGACAACGTACGATACCATCCAGGCCGCCCTGAACGCCCTGCCGACGTCGAACAAGATCACGCCCACTGTCTTCATCTACCCTGGCACGTACAACGAGCAGCTGATCCTGAGCAAGTCCGGCACCACCATCCTCATGGGTTACAGCTCGAACTCTGGTGACTACGCCCAAAACCAGGTCACCATTAGTTTCAACAAGGGCATCGATACACAGGCGGACGCCTCCAACTCGGACTCTGCCACTGTTTACGCCACCGGCAACTACCTGCAGGCTGTCAACATCAACTTTGCCAACACGTTCGGCACTGCATCTAAGTAAGTTCATTCTCTCACGTGAATCTGCATTGACCTGTGTTGACACGCGTCTCTCCAGCTATGCCTCGCTCGGATTCGGCGTCAAGAGCAGCAAGTACGCTTCCCTCTACGGCTGCCAGGTGTACGGAAACCAGGACTCCCTCCTCATCAACGGCTTCCTCTTTGCCTCCAACTCGTACATTGAGGGCAACATCGACATGATCTGGGGTGGCGGCGCCGCCTACTTCCTCAACAGCACCATCGCGCCGAACCGCGACGGTATCGCCATCACTGCCAGTAAGCGCGCCACCAACACGACCGCGGCCGGCTTCGTCTTTGATCAGTGCACGGTCGCGCCCGCCAAGGGAGCCAAGTACACGTCCGTCTCTCTCGGCAGGCCGTGGAACGCCAACGCCCGCGTGGCCTACATTGACAGCTACCTCGACTCGTGCGTCAAGGCCGCCGGCTGGGACCAGTGGACCAAGACGGACCCTCGAACGGCCGGTGCTGTGTTCGGCGAGTACGCCAACGACGGTCCTGGATCGGGCCTGGCCTCTCGTGCTGCGTTTGCCACCAAGCTCACGGCCGCTGATGCCGCGCAGTTCGAGCTGGCCACCTTCTTTTCGGGTGTCACGTCGTGGATCAACATGACCTTGGTCTCCGCCACGCCCTTCACAGCGGGAGCCGTCGTTCTGCCCACGACGACGACGTCTGCCACGACGACGACTTCAACGACTTCGTCAAGCACCACCCCCATCACGACGATGACCGTCTTCACCACCAAGGTGTCGACCCTGAAGGAGACACTGATCACTTCGGTCCAGGCCCTCGACACGGTGCTGACCCTGAAGAGCACGTTGACGATCGACGCCGCCACCACGGTGACGCCGCCGGCTGAGACCAAGACGACTCTGGTCCGTTCTACCGTGGTTGATGTGGCTACAGTCCAGCAGCCGGACACGACCATTGTAGAGCGGGTTACCACCACGGTCAATGTTGGCACCACAATCACGCCCAACCCTGTCGTGGAGACTTCCACCTCAGTTGCGACATCGACCCGCACCGAGGTTGTCACCAAGGCTGCCGAGGCGCGGACGATCACTTCCACCTCCCTTACGACGAGCATAACCACGAGCACCCCCAAGGGTGCGACGACCACGCAGGTTATCCGCTCGACAGCCTTTTTCACCAAGACGACGACGCCGAAGCCGGTCACGGTAAAGAAGACGTCGACCGTGGTCGTCGGCGACGGCAGCGTCACCACCGTAACCGCCAAGGCCCTCACTGTCACTTCGACAGTCTTCACCACCGCTACGACCGTCGCTAAGAAGACGACGACGCTCAAGTGCATCCCGACCAAGGGTCTGTCGAAGCGTGAATTCTTCGAGGAGTCTCACGGTGCCCCCGAGGCCGCGCATATCGAAGTCCGCGCCGTTGGTGATGTGACAGTGACAGTGACGGTCCTTTCCACGTTCAGCGCATATGTCAAGACGTCCACCGTCACACTGGCCGGGAGCACATCGACGACAGAGCTCATCTCGACCAAGACGGTCGGAAAGCCCGTGACCCTGAAGCCCGTCACGGCCACGGAGACGATCGTGACAGTCCAGACGCGGGCCACAACGACGACGCTGGCCGGACGCACTGAGAAGACGACCACCACCGCCGTCGTGTCCGCTGGCAAGACGTCCACGCTCAAGCCCTGGACGGTCTCTGTGCTCGTCCAGTCCACCCGCACCGTCACCGTCGAGACGACGACGACGCTGCCGGCGGAGATTCAGAACGTTGTCCAGACGCAGACGCGCGTGGCCACGGTCGTGCTGCCCCAGCAGACGCAGACCGTGACGGTCCGCGAGGACTCGGCCAAGACGGAAACGGTCGTGCTGCCGGCGTCGACGGCGACGAGCTGGGCGACGGTCCGCTCGACGGTGAAGCCTTCGGGGACGATCACGAACCGGGCCACGATCACCAAGACGAAGACGTCGCAGGTGCGCGCGACGACCACGAGCTGGGTGACCAAGACGAGCAAGGGGGCCAAGGCGTGCACGGTGTAGGGTTGATGTTTGACTCTGGGGGCTTCCCACATTCTCGACTGTCATTATCGGAAAGACTTGATGATTTAGCCAGCGTAGAAGATATACCGATATAATAGAGTGCTTTCACCTGATTCTGAGCTTGAATGAAGAGAAATCACGTCTGGGCCATAAGCCAGCGGGCTACATGCAGCATTTACGGGGAATGTCTAGGAGGTGAAGTTACCAAGGTTAGTTTCCAAACACCACTACAATCATGATGTCTCCAAGTCAGCACTTTTTGTAGTACCCCCACGCCCATATGGCTGCCCCCGGGCCGCAATCCAAAGCTGATCCAGCTCCTCCATGGTCGTCTCGGTCACCGGCCCCCCCTCGACGACCCTGTCGCGCAGCTTGACGCGCAGCAGGTAGGCCGGCGTGCAGCTCCAGGCGTGGCAGAAGGAATTGTTCCTCACGTCGCCGTAGGGACTGGCGCGCGCGTCCTCGGGGTCGAAGGCCTCCCAGAAGGTGTCGGCGCCGGCGGCCAGCATGCCGCCCCAGTAGCGGCGCAGCAGGGCCAGGCACTCGTCGGTGGCGCCGACGGTCGCCAGGGCGTCGCACACGTGGTGCCACAGGTACGGCGTCAGCGGGCGCACGGCGGCGTCGTCGGCCAGGGTGCTCAGCAGGGCGGCGCGGGCCGTTTCCTGCGGGAACGCCCCCGACAGGGCGAGCCAGGCGGCGGACGCGAAGCTGACCTGGCGGTCGGGCCCGGAGACGAACTTGCCGTCGGCCGAGAGGAAGC
>JPET01000011.1:0-225637 GCA_000732205.1 Verticillium tricorpus MUCL 9792 | reverse complement strand
GTCCAGAGGCGGCGGTCGCGGCGCGGCCCGTCCTCGAAGACGGCCTGCATGCAGTCGCGGAGGGTGGCGATGCTGGCGTGGTCGACGGCGCGGAGGACGCCGTCGTCGTCGCCGGCGAAGCGCGGGGCCTCGAGCCGGTGCGACGGCCCGACGGCGCTGACGCAGGCGACTCCCACGTCCGACAGGCTGATCTTGTACTTGGGCGACGCCGCGAGCACCTCGACCCGGAGGTACCGGAAGGCGTGGCGGCGCGACATCTTGACGACGGACGGCGACCGGTCGACGTTGATGACCTCGTCCGGCAGCCAGGAGGTGCTGATCCACGTCTCCACGCCGTCCATGCCCATGGTCACGTCCAGCGGCGACTCGCCAAAGGTCAGCCGCAGCCGGCAGGGCGCGTCCATGTGCGCGCCGCGCGCGACGAGGCGCATCGACAGGTGGCCGACCATGTGGATGCCGAAGTCGAGGACGAAGTCGTCACCGGTGCCCCAGGTCTGGGACTCAAAGTCCTCGATGCTCGTCGACGCCGGCACCGGCCGGACCCCGAAGTAGGCCCCGGCGTCGGGCTCGAAGCGGACGGTGCCGAGGGCCTTGCGGGTCCATCGGTGCAGTGTGGGGTAGAGGTCTTTGGTGTGCTGAACGAATTCGTTGTTCCATATTGTGGAGAGCTCTGGGGGGGTGTCTGTCGCCATGCTGGGTGAGATGGGAGCTTGTGTTGGGTGGTGAAGTGGTCAAGCATAGACGGCAGACCAGGGGTCTTGTCTGCTTTAAGTGCTCCCAAGCCAAGACATGTCACAGCAACTTCGGGATGCGGGAGAAAACTGAGCCGAATCTGGGGCTTCTACCAGGAACGAGACAAGTGCATGCGGGGCGTCGAGTTAGCTTGGTTCTCTGGGTCACTCGGATCCGTCTGTTAGTCAATGTCGGTCTTAGATGGAGCGACAGCCTTGGTCGCCGTCGTCGTCCACATAGCTGTTGACCGGTTGGTGTAGAGTCAAGGTCACGGCATGTGAGAATGGGAGTTTCATTCGAAAATGACTTATCGCGTACAAAAGATTTCAAATGAGACCCCTTCTTGATCATCTGGCGGCGTAAGTCATGAGTCCCATCTATTGCGGGGAAGAATATTGCCACATATGGAAATACAACAAGAAACCCCAGACTTGAGTTTCCCCATAAATTTGTTTTCAACAACGATAATATCCAAGTACGTCCACCTTCAACTCTCACTCTCCACGACAAGCTGAATTTGATAATACATCTCTTTCACACAAATATCCCCTACAACCCAGACCACGTACTGGTTTCCTCCACTCTGAAGCTCCCCTCCAGCACTATACTGGCGCTGCTTTTGCCCACCTGCACCGAGTACACCCCCTTTTCCACCACCCACTCGTTCAGCACCTCATCCCAGAACGACGTTGCAAACCGGTCAAGAGGGATGTGCACCGCCTTGGCTTCTCCCACATCGAGGAACACCTTCTTAAACCCCTTGAGTTCCTTCTTCGGCCTCGCGATGGACGACGTCTTTGGGTCGGCAGCAACGTATACCTGGACAACCTCCGCTCCAGCCAGAGGCCCGACGTTTTTGACCTCGAGAGTGACACTTTCTTGAGACACCTCAAGCCCGGAAAACTCAAACTTTGTGTAAGAAAGACCGTGCCTAGAAGGTCGTTAGCCAAAAGTTCACAAAATATTCCTGCCTTTAGCAACTCACCCAAAAGGGAACAACACCTCTCGGTCGACCTTCTCGAAGAACCGGTATCCGACGTAGATACCCTCGCCGTAGACAACCCGGCCACGCTCGCTTCCAAAGTTGAGGAACGAGGGCACGTCCTGGATCTGCCGCGGAAACGTCAGCGGGAGCCGGCCCGCCGGGTTCACGTTCCCGAACAGCACGTCAGCGATGCCGTTGCCCGTCTCGTTGCCCCCGTACCATGAGTGCACGAGAGTCGACGTGCGGTCAGCCCACGGCAGCATGTTGATCGGGGTCCCGCTCTGCGTCACCACCACCGTGTTCGGGTTCGCCGCCACGACCGCCGAGATGAGCTCGGCGACGGCGCCCGGGAGGTCCATGTCGGCGCGGTCGTAGCCCTCGCTCTCCCAGTCTCTCTACAATGAACGTCAGTCTCGTTCTCTCTGCGTCAACGTGCTCGCGAACGTACCGAGAGTCCTGCGCAGAGGATCGTGGCGGGATTCTCTCGCGCGAGCCTGACAGCCTCTTCGATGGCCGCGTCTTTGTCGATCTGCTGTACCACACCGAGCCTACACGCGCCGCCGCCAAAGTTGACGACCCCGGGCTTGAATATCTTGGAGCTCGGCGCGCTGGCATACTCCACCCTGAGCCGGTAGGAACGCCCCTCCTCAAGGTCTACTGCTGTCTTCTCTTCGCGTGTGCCCTTGCCGAAGAAGAAGCTTCCCCCCACTTGTGCTGAAGTGTTGTCGATCACGAGCTCATCGTCGATGTACAGGTTCGCCGCGCCATACACGGCCATGCCAAACTCATAGGTCCCCTTGACGGGAGGCGAAAAGACCGCCTCGACTGTGGCGTAGAACAAGTCATCCAGCAGCGGGTGCTTGTACCCCATTAGGTGCCAGAAGCTTTCATTGATCGTCACCTCGCTGACGACATCTCTGTCGACGCCCTTCGGAGCATCTCGATAGAACCTCATGCGAGCGCCTGGCTGCCCTTCCGGGGTCTTCCAGTCGCCGAGGCCCAGAGTGGGAACAAAGGCGTGTGCATGCGCACCCACAGCGTAAGACACCTTGGTGTTCTTTCCCAGGTTGCTCACGATGGCATCATATGGTGACACCGTGTAGTAGGGCTCCAGAGCCGCGGACCCGCCGCCGCAGAAAGCCACGTTCTTCAAGCTCGGCCCGATCAGGGCGATGCGGTCCACGTCCTTGCGGAGCGGCAGCACGCCGCCGTCGTTCTTGAGAAGCACGATCGAGTCGGCCGCCAGCTGGCGGTTGAGCAGGCGGTCTTCGGGGAAGTCCCTCCCGCTCTCCTCCGGCGACACGGACACGGCGCTCGCCCGCCGCACGAATCTGAGCATGTTGCGCGCGCGCTGGTCGATGGTCCGCGGGGTCACTTTTCTGGCTGATACGGCCGTGTCGGCGATGACACCGCGCCATCTCGTGGGGCCGGGCATCTCCAGGTCGAGGCCGGCGTTGAGCGCCTTCGAGGTGGAATACGTGCCGAACCTGCGCGAGTTCAAACCGTCAGGCGTGCTTCACGGCAGGATAGGGGCACCATGCTCACCAGTCGCTCATGACGAGACCCTCCCAGCCCCATTCCTCGCGCAGGATGGATTCGAGGAGGTCCTTCGACTCGGACGCGTGCGTCCCGTTCACCTTGTTGTACGCCGTCATGACCGCCCCGGGCCGGCCGTCCGCGATGGCGATCTGGAAGGGGAGCAGGTAGATCTCGCGCAGGGCGCGGTCGGTGACGTGGACGTTGACCGCGAGCCGCTCGTGCTCCTGGTCGTTGGCCACGAAGTGCTTGAGCGCCGCCACGACCCCCGTCGACTGCGTCCCGCAGATGTACGCGCCCGCGAGCTTGCCCGACAGGTATGGGTCCTCGGACAGGGACTCGAAGCCGCGGCCGCCGAGCGGCGACCGCGCAATGTTGACCGTCGGGCCGAGCCAGCAGTGGGCGCCCTTGGCGCGACACTCCTCGCCGATGAGCACGCCGGCGCGTCGCAGGAGGTCTGCGTCCCACGTCGCGGCGAGGCCGGTGCCGCACGGGAGGCACGCCGCCTGCACGCCCTTGAAGAACTTTGTGCCGCGGACGCCGTTGGGGCCGTCGGACAGCCGGACCGAGGGTACGCCGTGTCGTTCCAGGGGGGTGGTGTGCCAGAAGTCCTTCCCTGTTGGAGCAGCCGTTAGTTGAGGGCGTTATGTGAAGGGTGTGAGGATGTGCTTGCCTGCCAGCAAGGAGACCTTTTCGCTGAGCGAGGCCTCCTTGAGGACCTTCTCGACGTCGAACGGCGCCGGCGACAAGGCTTCCGTCTTCGTCATCTTACTGTCTCTGGCGGCCTTGTCTTCGCTATGTTAGATTGCTCTCAAGTCAAAACTGAGTAGAGATTCCATGGAAACCGTTCGTATAGAGCTGTTCGTCCTCTGGGGAAAGGGGTAGACAGCATACGGGGAACCCTTCAGCCCATGGTTGTTCAGCTGGGGCAACTCAAGGGATATACTTTCATCCACCCAGATCGGAATCCCATTTCTGGTTTCGATGGTCACGAACGTGGCGTTCATACATCCATCATCGGTGCTTTCTTGGCCGAGGAGCGTGATACTGCCGTCAGTGGTGAAGGTCTACATCAAGTTGCGCTAGGCCGCGGAGCTCCGCGGCTGGGCAAAAGCTCGTACGGACAATGCGCTAGTTGAACAAGACACCCGGGGAGCGCCGCGGTCTAGCGAGCTCAGCATGGTTAGAGTCTTCCTCCTAGTCTCGTGGTGGCAATAAGCATGCGGGCACATCGCTCGGCTGTGGGTTGCTTTACACTTATGATGTCTCCTATTCCAGACCTATGTGATGCTGGCCAGAGCGCGGTCTAGTAGAACTCTCATGTGTGCCAGCCGGCCCTGGTCCTCACGCCAGAACGGTTCAACCAGGTCCATCATCTCAGCAATACGCTCCCTCCAGCCCTCTGGAATGGCCAGACCGGTCGCTCCCCTCAAGCCGCGGTCAGTCCGAGCGGTGGCTGCGGCAATGAGTATACCAGCATTCGCAGTCTGATTTCGCATCATGAACCACGTCCCTTGATGCCGCTCAGCTCGAATCTGCGTCATCTTCAGCATGCAAATCTGAAGGCAACTCGACGCATATGCAGTGACCGTCTCCCGCAGACGTGGATCGACTCTTTCCAGGGTGTTATTTACGCACAGCCTGAGAAAGGGCCTCGCGATCAGATCCCGGCATGACATGAACCTGTATCGAAGAACGAAGCGCAACTCGTCGGGCTCGGGATCCAGATCAAGGCCTTCTGGCTGCTGGAACTGAAAGATGGACGGCAGAAGACGGTACCAGTCCTCCAGCTGGGTTGTGAACAGGCTTGCCTCCTTGATCATTCGTGATACATGACGGTTATCTACAATCTCATCATTTGTGTGCGAACGAAAGCGGAGCAGCCGGTTGAGCAGGTGTCGTATGGCGAGTTCGGCGAGGACATAGTACCAGGATCGCACAGTCATGTCCGACTGCTGGTCTGGACTGAGAGTATCCAGATCAGGTGGCTGCGGGAAGGAGGACGACAGCTCAATTTCTTCGAGAGCCGATCCGGGGAGCTGCAGCTCCATGCGTAGCTCGCTGCCAGTGTGTTTCCGTCAGTCATTTAATCTGTGAGGCTTTGAGGTTATGGAGCATGAAATGATCAAAACCCAACAAGATGTCTGTCTATCTTGATAGAACCCAGAAGAGAAGAACTTACCACTCGGACCTGAAAATGGTAAAGTAGAGATGCCGCTCTATAATCTCAGCATCCTCGTCATTGGCGACACTCAGTGCGTTCAGTGAAAAGGGGCTATGAATTGTCAGTAGTTGCGGACAGCTGGATTGCTGCTTGAGTCTCACCACAGAGAAGACACAGCGCACCAGGTATTGCCGGCCAGACTGAAGAACTTCCACGCCTTGATAGGCTGAATATTGCACATGTGCCAGATTCTGCATCTCGTTAGCTCTCTCATTCCAGAGGCCGGGTTACCAGTCATCGTACCCCGCGAGACATGCGCATTGCACCGCCAAGATATCGTTCTGGCACGTGGCATTCCCCAAGCGCTTCGCCGCGACGTCGAAAAATCGTTGCGCCAGCTCGGGCTCGCTTCTCAGGGCCGTGGTCGGCTTTTTGGCACCTAGATCCGGCGAAACGGGTGGGTCGTGGCCGACAATGGCTCCGAGGGCGCAGACGAGAGAGATGAGGCACGATCGCGAGGACCAGTCGAGGCCGTTCTCTGCAAGATCAAGAATCGACTCATGTAGAACAGACGGATCCAGGATCGGGTTTTTGACATGGACACCGGTCAGATATTTCGACTTCAGGCGCAGAAGTGTCGGCAGCTCTAGACACGGCAGCTCACGGGAAGGACTCCGGTCGACGCCGCACATCCCCAGAGGCGTGGGGAGATCCTGCACGTGAGGTGCCAAAGGCTTCCACGCCAGGATAGAGTCCAGACCGCAGCCTCCGCCGGGCAGGAATCGTGGCCGGTCTCTGTCGTGGTCTGGGAGTGCGTCCTCCAACTGCGGACTCTCACCAGCGCTAACGGCTGTCGATATCTGCTGCATGGGACTCTGAGGCTGGAGAAAGCCTGGTGAGATAACCGACATCGCGCCATGTCCGTACGCTGGGGCACCTCCCGGTAGCTGGGAAGCATGCCCTTCGAGCAGCCGTGTCAGGTTGTTTACTGCTTCCAGCAACTGCGGTCCCACGCCATGACATCTGAAATAGGTCTACATTCAGTTTCCTTCCTTTCCAAGCTCGTGTATCAAGTATAACAAGGCCAATAAAGATGGTGCTTACAGTGTCGGGACATCATTATCGTAGGAGCATGGTGTTCCGTGCCGTGCGCAAGCACTGCAACCAGGCCGCTGATTATCGCATTTGGACTTTCGCGCGCGGCATCCCTGGCAAGCCGTGCCACCACGCCGACGGTCGGCAGATTGGTCACCGGCTTGACGGACACTCCGACTTTGGGGTTCGGGCGATGGGGCTTGGTCGACTTCAGGAGACTGAGGCCGGGCCCGTTTCCGTGAATGACTCGGCATCCTGCTTGCTAGCTGCACCGTCGGGGAGCGAAGTGACAATTAGCGTGTCGAGGTTGGGGTTTTGGGCTCGCGGAGCTCCGCGGTCCTTTATACCTTGACAACTCAGCAAACGCTAGCCCCTTTTTTGCTAGATTGTGGAGATGTCTTCGAACTTTTGGCGCTCGCAGGAAGTCCAGACCTGGGGTACTCTTTCAGCTGAGCCATGTGCTGTTCCGCTTATACTCTTTCCCCCCAGGCAAACCTTGACCTGGAGTCATGATGGTTTTCTCGGGGCACATTGACGCGCCTCGTTGACATCCCCTTCGACTACCCCGTGGGGAACAGACGCCACGCGCCCGAGACGTTGGTCCCGTGGTCTGTAGAAGCTGGGGGTCAAGACAATTTCTGGGCTCTTGACGCTGGCATTTAAGTGTTCGTGTCTTCCTCGAAATTTATCACGGCTTTGCATCTCGTCCCTCGCAACTCAGCCCTTTCAGACTATCTTCCTCCAGCACCATGACTTCAGACAAGCCTCATCCCACCACGCAGGAGACCGTCCCTGACGGGCTCGAGAGCGCCCACGTTGAGCAGACCCTCAAGCCTAGCGAGGCAGCTTTTGATGCCGCCATCAAGGGGCAGGCCGTCTCCGGCTACGAGACCCTGACCTTGTGGGAGACTGTCAAGACCTTCAAGGTTGCGACCGCTGTCTGCTTCGCGGCGGCCTTCAGTGCCGCGACGGACGGGTACCAGATTGGGTGAGTTGCGCTTGATGATACCTAGGTATCTCATAGACCATGTGTTCTGATAGGCCATGTGTTCTGATAGACCATGTGTCCCCTGTCTTCCAAGCAAGGCAATGACTGACCTCTGCACAGAATGAACGGAAGCATCATCGCGAACCACGGCTTCGTCGACCAGTTTGCGACGGAAACCAACGCCGACGGTGAAGAATACCTGTCCTCCCCGATCCTGGCTGGCTGGAGCTCCATCATGTCTGTCGGTCAGATCCTCGGCATGGTCACCATCCCTTTCCTGTCTCGCAGGTTCGGCCGCAAGGTAGCCATGTACACCTATTGGCTGGTGCTCGCCTCCAGCGTCCTGGCCGAGTCTCTGGCACGGACCTGGCCCGTCTGGCTGATCGCCAAACTGCTGGCCGGCGTCGGCGTCGGCTGTCTGCAGTCGACCCTCCCCGTCTACATCTCCGAGTGCGCTCCGACGCGCATCCGAGGCGGTCTCCTCATGTGCTACAGCTTCTGGTGGACCATCGGGTCCTTCTTCGCCTACATTGCGCTCCAGACCATGAACCGACAGAACCCCGACATCTGGCTCACGCCCATCTACACCCAGTGGGCCCAGATCGGCATCATGATCATCATATACGTCTTCCTGCCCGAGTCGCCGGCGTGGTGCATCGGCGCCGGCCTGGCCGACCGCGCCAAGAGGGAGATGCTGAAGCTCAACCGCGGCGTCAAAGACTACGACGTGGACAAGCAGTACGAGATCTTGGCCCAGACCGTCGAGCACGAGAAGGCCATCGCCATGGAACAGAAGCGGGAGCACTGGTACGCCATCTTCCGCGGCACCGACGGCCTCCGAACCATCATCTCCCTCTGGCCGAACCTGACGCAGCAGTTCATCGGCCTGACGCTCTTCGCCACCTTTGGAACGTACTTCTTCCAACAGGCTGGTCTTGCCGATCCCTTCACTATCAAGTGCATCACGTCTGCCATCAACATCTCGACCTTGACCCTCATCGTCTTGCTGTCTGATCGGATCGGCCGCAGGACCATCGCGTGCTGCGCCACGACGCTGGCTTGGACTTGCTGTGTCGTTATTGGTATTCTCGGCCTCGTCAAGAGAACGACGGTGACTTCCAACCTGTTTGTGCTGTTTGTGTGCCTCTGGAGTACGTCCCCGTTTCCCCTTTTTTTTATTTTATTTTTTTTACTTTTACACAAGAGCTGACAGGTTTTGTTCCCAGACGTTGGAATGATCTCGAATGGTGCTGTCGGCTGGAGTTTCATCGCCGAAACCTCGTCGCTCCGTCTTCGAACCCACACCGCAGGCTTCGGCGCCGCATGCACCTGCGTCGTGGGCGTCGCGATGAACGTGCTGACACCCTACATGGCGAACGCCAACAAGTGGAACTGGGGGTTCAAGACGGGCTGGTTCTACGCCGGCGTCGGCCTCCCCTTCGTCATCGGCGCGTGGCTGCTGCTGCCGGAGACATCTGGGTATGTTCAGCCCCTGGCACGTCACATAGGATGTGTTGAAGTTGCACGGCACTAATAGATAGTAGACGCTCCCCGGCCGAGGTGGACGAGCTGTTCGAGCAGAAGGTGAAGCCCTGGCGCTTCTCCAAGACGCAGACGGCGAACCAGCGTCTTCTTCAGTCTCAGCCGCAGGATTGAAGATTTCTTTTGGTGCTGCCAGGACGCAGTCGAACGCGGGGTGGGTAAAGGAAGTCTCCCAAAAGCCAAGCGGACTCTGTGTGGCGATGGCTCGTCATGAGAGTCTTCGTCCTGCAACTGAGACTGCATAGGACGCGGGTTCGCGTGTGAGTCTTCGAGTTTGAGCAGCATCAGGTTTCAATTTTAGGGTGCATACGAATAAACAGGCCTCGTCTGTGTCGGATCTCAGCTGTGTAGTTCACGAGGAGACAGCTCATTTCGTTGTGTTTGACCTTGGCAGCTGCGGACATGGTTCAATCAGATACAAGGGTTGGTAACTTGGGGTAATTTAAGGAATATAAACACTTTACGCGCTAGACCTGCTTCGGCGTCTCTGCCTCCTGCCGACCTTTATTTACGATTGCAGTCTTGAGTGATTGAGCTGAAGCTATTGGCAGTTGTGTTTCTGACCACTCTCGGCTTGGTTCGTGGCGATGCCCCATTCGAGCCATCGACATGTAAGGTACCGTGGGAAGTGCCTGTGGGACAGTTTCCAGACAATCAGAGAGGCCACAGGTACTTCCTTGGCATGTACCTGGATGACGTGGATGACCCTAAAAACACCTCTGCAAGTAGGCTCAATCAGATACAATCAGAGAATGCATGCACATCAAATGCACAACAAGTTGGCCCCACGATAGCTACGCGGCACTTCGTCTGAATCGAACACTATGTGTGAAGCAATTACCAGCTGGGACGATGATTCAGAAGATGTCAAGCAGCCGAGCATTTCGCCCAGTCCAACGCCACGGCACAGCCACATCCCCAAAACTTCCATAAAATGCCTACTGCGCCCACTCGAAGCACAGACCTCACTTAACTTTTACTAACACCACCTTACCTATGTACTTCACTACCACTCCACGCTTCGGTCCTCTATCGCCAACACGCGCGTTCGCTGGCTATCTGCCACAATGGCTGCTACCAGAATCTTTCA
This sequence comes from Verticillium tricorpus MUCL 9792, assembly GCA_000732205.1. Lineage (NCBI taxonomy): Eukaryota > Fungi > Ascomycota > Sordariomycetes > Glomerellales > Plectosphaerellaceae > Verticillium > Verticillium tricorpus. The sequence continues at coordinate 215,505 of JPET01000011.1, read as the reverse complement.
TTCATTTTCCTACTTTAATCCTGCTGCTCGCAGATGGGTACCGGTTCTTTCGAGAGCCATCCAGACACCAGGGGTGCAAAGCTCAGTCGATGCAAACCATCTAACATCTTATTTTGACATGGTTTCCTGGAACATTGACTACTCTAGTAGCCATCCATCACGACGCTGCCTTGGTCTCATAAAGCACGTCTTCAAGGGTGGATTTCCCGACATTCTCTGTCTCCAAGAAGTCAGGCCCGACGTTCGTGCCACTCTTTTGGGTAATCCCGAAATACGCGACGCTTTCTTGACGACCGACGCCGAGCCGAATTTGGAGGACAAGCGATTCACAACCATGACCCTGCTATTAAAAGATCGCTTCACGCATAACCTAGCCGCGAAGGAGAAGGCGGACGGATCAGAGGATGAGGGAAAGTTCATCATTGGCCAGGTCTTCCGAGACGAGCTTCCGAGTGCAACCGGCAGGGAGGGACTTTACGTGGACCTCATCCCCCCTTACGCACGAGACACCTTCCTTCGCATTATAAACGTACACCTCGAGTCGCGTGACGCGTTCTCCTACCGCGCTCAACAGCTAAATCAACTCGCTAGCGCCCTACACGAGCCTGGCTGCAGTGGTGGGGTCATTGTCGGAGATTTCAACGCAACCACTCATGAGGACCACCAGCTCATTGAAGCAAACGAGCTGGAAGATGCGTGGCTGACGGTGCATGGGGATACGGAGCCTGACGCGCCCACTTGGAGTGTGGGGAGGAGGAGAGATCTTGAGTATGAGCCCAAAAGACTGGACAAGGTTGCCATGGTGGGTTTAGTAGCGAAGACGATGGAGCTGATGCATCCTCTCTGCATTGACGCCCGCAATCCAAGGGGAAAATCTGGCCAGATTGAATGGAGTGACCATAGCGGATTGCGATGCAAGTTTTGTTTCTGAAACCTTCTGAACGTCATTGGGCATAAATCCCGGCTACTGTTGCTGAGGATGAGCAATGATCCAAAATGTTGGTCTATAGGTGGCGGTAAAGAGCATCGAGGGTGGTAATAATGCAATCTACCTACCAGTACGAGCCATTTATTGGCGGTCCGGGATGACGATCATTGCTCAAGTCTCAGCATGAACGAAAAAGAACGGTAAAATGTCGATACGCCGCTCAATAAAAGAGCACCCGGATGGCGAACATAGTACAATTTCTACCTTGCTCTCAACAGGTCGAATTCTTCACCCGCCCTCAAGCTTCCTGTGCAGAGGGATTTCTCCTTGTAGAAATTGTCGAGATTGCGAGAATTGAACGATTGATCTCTCGCTTTCGCCAGGATCTTTCCAAGCATGTATGGTACGTCTGGCAAATTACGATTACTTCTGACGCTAGGCTTCCTATCCCGAATCACCGGGCTCCGCCTGTCACGGCCATCCCACCGGATTTTCCCGTCATCCCTTGCGGCTTTTTCTTGCGACCGGAATCATGAACCCGTTTGCTGTCCACAGTGCTGTACTCACGTGAAATTGTTTCCTATAGCAACGAGAACGAGCTTCCCAGCTTATCAGCACTCTTCGTATCCACTCTTCTTTCCGATTTCAACCAACTCCCCTGGTACAGGCAATTTGCCTGTCAGGAAGTAAAGTGCCGAGTGGCGGGCTTGACGAACCTGCCAAATGTAACCAGCCCAATGGTGGGCCACAGAAATGATTTAGATAGAAGGCTTCGTTCTCTAGCTAAGTGGGTCTGGGGATAGGCCTTGAGTGCGCCTGCCAGCACAGGCCGCATAGGTCATGTGCCTCCTCCAACTTGAGTCGAGCCTAATTCGGCATAACATCCCCTGTTAAGTAGGAACTTGATAAAAATTTGATTATACTTCTAGAGGATCTCATTTCTCCAAGCACCATGGGTGTGTAGCCAATGCCAACTCGGCTGAGTATTTCATCATTTTCATTTGGCTTGATTAACCCACTGCTCTTTGAAGAATACTTCCTTCTCTTCCAAGCCCATGAGCTCCATCGAGATGAGCCAGCGCGGAGACATTTGCCTCGCGCCAGGCTCTACGCCCAGGAGTTGGGAATGGGATCTGGGGAAGTTGACTCTCCGGAGGGATCTGATCCAATGAGCTTTTTCAAGGTAATTTATCCATACCACATGGTAAACGAGTTGTCCTTCCCACCCTGGACGGAGCTGTCCGACTTCCTCAGAGGTCAAGCTATTTTGACAATGATGAAAGTTGGAACAGGGAATACACCAGGGGCTGAATGCGTGAGACTCACCACCCAAAGTTCACGTCAAACACTGGTGACCACACATCGTTGTTTCTCGCCCTCTTTTAGGGAGGACATCCTTGTCGAACGGGCATTGATAATAGCCTTGCTAATTGCTGATAACGTTTACAAAGAAGCGACGTGAGACCTAATGTACCTGCATCTTGAAAACAGCTCTTCTATCTGCACTTCTACATGTGAGAAAGTAGAAATTTGAAGAACTACAGCCAGAATTGGCAATAATAGATAGACAAATAGTTAGTTGAATTGAATCATCCTAAAACTAGGTATATCCGTGGCCTTATGGCCTAGTCACCGTCATGGCTTTCTCAATTCAGGCCAAGGAGAAACTGAAGATATTATCTCCAGGGCAAATACTACGTAGCTTAGGCGTAAGATAAATTAAACAATATTAGAATCTAGTCTTTAGACTATAAAAGGGAATGCCCTCCCTATAGGTTGAAAATTTATCCCTTCTAGTCTATGTAATCTGGTAGGCTAATACCTGCGCCAATAGACTGAAAGGATCTGACAATTCAAGGACTATGTCCATTGGTACAGGCCATTTGCCTGTCAAGAAGTCAAATGCCTAAATGGCACGCTTGACAACTTGCCAATTGTCACCTGCCAAAAGGTGGGTCATGGAATGAAAGTGAATAGAAGTCTGCGTTCTGTAGCTAAGCTCGATGGGGAAGAACTGCCCTTGGCAGGTGTTGGATGGCAGAAAGCCATTCTGACCTCTGACGGCCTGAGGCCACTCCGGCCAGACTGGTGGTCTGGCGGCTGGAGGGACTAAATCCCCTCTGGCTAGAACCAATAGACTACCTAGAGAATACAAGCTTCTTACACCTTATATTCTGGCACCCAACTGGTCCCTGACAGCAGGTGTCCTGCTGGGGGCATTGCACCGACCGCACAGGTGTTAGGTGCTCAGCGTTACGTGCGACTTGCGTAACATCCATGAAACTGAGCTCGCACTTCTTTTGTAGGCAGAGCCGTTGAGATTCTCTCACATAGAGATATTCCATTAGAAGCTTATAGGCCTTCCTTCTAATTGATCTTAAGTTGAGACTATGAAGACGAAAAGGGTAAATCTCTACGTATACTACTAGCCCTATAGAGTAGAGGATAACGGTGCGTATTAGCCCTTCGTTATCAGTATACCTAGAGAAACTCCTTCCAAGTTCTACCGTCTAGAAGATTGTAAAAAGGGGAGAAGTTACCTTTTATTCCTTACGGCAGGCCCCATCATCCCTTTACTCTACTAGAAGATTGTTCTAGCTTACCGTCCGTCACCTTATCCTCTATTGTCCCGCTTCGAAAATCTACACTTCTTGATACACTCGTCTGTTTTACTCATCAATAACGCGACTATGGAAGCCATCCTCAACAGAGCGCTTGTCCCTGTCTTCAAGACCATGAAGGCCGCTCTAGGTCCTGAGGCCTCGAAGGGGGTTAGGGTCGCCGTCGCTGGAGGCATGTTCATGCAGCATCGCAAACTCCGTTCAACTAACGTTAGTTCTTTGTACTTCTCTAGAAATTGAAACCGAATAACTAACAGTGATACTCCAGGATGCCGACGTCTTCTTAGCCCTTCCACCTGGCATGACCAACAAAGAGCTCCGAAGCAAGATGCTCGCTCTCGACAAGTCCTTCACTGTAAACATGGAGAAGAATTGCGGTGTTACTTGGCGTGACCCTTCGACCCACACTATTGTCCCAATAGATCTCATCGATGGCAATCAAGTTAGTACCACCTTTAAGGGGTTACTCGTTCTGGCTCGTACTAACACAATGAATAGACTGGCTTTATGCCACATGGCCGGATTCTTTCAGAGATCACCGAGAATGAAGTTCCTTACGCCGAGTCTCATGAGGTCATAAAGATGAAGATTCTTTCAGCTCCCGAGCGCGAGGACCCAAAAAGGGAATCCATGACTTCGATGACATCATGCTCCTCATCAAGGCTGGTACCGAGCTGAAATACACAGCCGATGAGAAGAAGAAGTTCCAGGGAATTTTGAAGGGCTTTGTACCCGCCTACCTGGAGCGTGAGGAGGAGTGGTCCTACAAGGAGTGGTTAAAGAACACGAAGCTCGATTAAAAGTCTTTAAGCACATTTAACGTAGCTACGCAGTGCGTGCCCAGTACGTAATCGCTGCGAGTAAGGTAGCGTAGCAGGAAACGACCTCGTCGACATGGGTGGTGCGGTGTGTTCGCCCTGACTTGTAGATAAGGTTGTAGATTAGGCGGAGAGGAGAGGGCCTTCCAATTGTCGGCGTCGCCGCCGGACGATCAAAGTTCGTGGTGGGCGCCGGCCTTGATATTGGGAAGCGGGGAGACACGATTCGAATGGTGCGGGGTGTCAGCGTGCCCCAGACACGGAGCGCTTGACGTCAGAGTTGTGTCCCTGTAGAATTCGATCGGCAGCGCTGGGTCCTCATTCTCTTGGCCAGGGTGCCATCGGACTTCAACCCGTGGGCAACAGGCGCGAGGGGGCCAATAGAGAGCGATGCCCGCGGAGAAAGTCTTGGTCTCGAGGTGCTCATCCCTGACCTCGATTGTCATCTGCTGAGGCTAGCACGCTCGAAGAAAACTCGGCATTGCCAAGGAAGCCGGTTGATGAGCTCTCGAATTTCCTGTTCAATTCGACGGCTCGGAAATTCGTGTTGATTCTCCTAGCTGCGTCGAGGACTGGGAGATAAGGTGGTTCGGTTCGTCTCCACTCTCCAACGGCTCGTCCAACATCCCTTCTTCTGATTGGTACTCTGCTGAGGTTCACAACTGACACAGCACTGATCCCTGCATTAGGCAGGCCATGACTCTTATAACCCTGCCTACCTACCTGCCTAAGGTCCCTTGAACGGATGTCCGCTACCGCACTTTATGGTGGGTGACACTCGACATCACCCACCTCTGTCCAACGCTGGTGATCCGCCTGCTCCACATCTGGGGTAGTGAAATACCGCTTTGTCCATGTCTTTCGGACTATTAGAACCTGGGGCACCCTCATCGCTGGACAGGTGCCGTACCTGGCCTATTCACTCCCCTCACATGTTGCCTTCTTCATCTCTCTCCAGTCCTGAATCTGTTTCAATCTCTTTTCATTCAACATGGAGATGGACCAGCGAGACCATGCCGATCGCGAGGGGTCGGTCATGTCAGTGAACAAGGACCATGAGGCTGCTCGACGCAACCCCGCAGACATCCACGGCACGCCTATCGATGAGCAGGCGGAGAAGGCTCTGCTGCGGAAGCTCGACCGCTGGATCGTGCCCCCCGTCATGCTGCTCTATCTCCTCAGCTTTCTCGACAGGGTCAACATCGGAAACGCGCGCCTGTACGGCATGGAAGAGGACCTCGGCATGGAGGGCAACCAGTTCCAGATCGCCGTCTCCGTCCTTTTCGTCACCTACATCCTGTCTGAGACGCCCTCCAACCTGGTGATCAAGTACTTCACCCCCAGCCGCTACCTCTCCTTCCTGACCGTGAGCTGGGGCATCGTCGCCACCCTGACCGGCATCGTGCAAAACTACGCGGGTCTTCTGGCGTGCCGTGTCATTCTCGGCGCTCTCGAGGGTGGCCTCTTCCCGGGTATGTAGCATGACACGTCTTGACACTGGCTGCGCTGACCATCCCGCAAAAGGCCTGACCATCTACCTAACCATGTTCTACACCAAGCGTGAGTACGCCCTCAGGATCGGCTACCTCTTCGTCTCCGCGGCGATCGCCGGCTCCATGGGCGGTCTCCTCGCCTACTGCATCGGTCTCATGGACGGCGTCGCCGGCCTGAGCGGCTGGCGCTGGATCATCATCCTCGAGGGCATACCCACCGTCCTTCTCGGAATTTCCATCTGGTGGTGGCTGGCCGACACCCCTGACACGGCTCACTACCTGACCTCCGCCGAGAAGGACCTCATCGACACGCGCATCCGCCGCCAGGTCGGCCACACAAAGTCAGGCGACGAGTTCCACAAGGAGGACGCCATCGCCGGCTTCAAGGACCTGAAAATCTGGCTCTTCTGCCTCGGCCAGTTCGGCGGTGATGTCATCCTCTACGGGTAAGATGGGAATGAGCAAGCGTCGCCATCTACAATTTTTCTTTGCTGACATCAAGCCGCTCAGCTACTCGACCTTCCTGCCCACCATCATCAGAGGCCTCGGAGACTGGAACAGGGAGCAGGTCCAGGCCCTCACCATCCCGTGCTACGCCCTCGGCGCCATCACCTACCTGGCGGTGGCCTGGCTGTCGGACCGGACGCAGAAGCGCGCCGTCTTCGCTGCCGCGTTCGGCCTGGTCTGCACAGTCGGCTACGCCATCCTCGTCAGCAACGCCTCCGGCGGCGTCAAGTACTTCGGCTGCTTCCTCGCCGCCATGGGCCTCTACGTCGTCGTGGGCATCCCGCTGGCCTGGCTCCCGTCCAACAACCCGCGCTACGGCAAGCGCACGGTGGCCTCCGGCTTGCAGCTGACCATCGGCAACGCGGCCGGCATCCCTGCGCCATTCGTGAGTTTCCCCTCGGGTGCGTCACGTGTTCGACTTGTCCCGAGAGCTAACGAGGTTGCTTTAGCTCTATGCCACCGGGGACGGGCCTCGCTTCATCAAGGGCCACGCGATAAGCATGGCCTTCGTGTGCATGTCTGCCGTGATCTACATGTCATTCTGGGCGTTTTTCCGGCGTCTCAACCAGAGGCGTGAGGCCGGCAAGGAGGATCACAGGATCCAGGGCATGACGGAGGCGGAGATCCAGGAGATGGGAGAGCACAACCCGAGGTTCCGCTATACGTACTAACGCTTGCATCTGCATTTGGATATGGCGTTTTTTTGGAGCGAAACTCGAAGATTTGGCTTCTAGTCAGCCCTCTAGATCGCCGATAGAAAGGGAGCCGAACTTCCGGAATGATTCACGGGCTTGCTGGATATGATGATCGAGACGAATAATGAATGCACCGACTGCTGTCGCGACTAAACATGCTTCAAGGGAGAATCCGTCAGGCGTATTGTGCTTGCTGATGAAAGCTGACGTAGTAACTCCATGTCACGGCACAGCCTGCAGTCACACGATGTAACAGGTGTGGTTGGAATGTTGACTAGGGACTTACGGCTGCTTCTCAAGAGCTTCGGAGGGCCCCCTCATATGGAGAGGGATAAATTTAAGATATTCTATCTTACTATATCTCTGAATTGACTGCGAGGCATATCATTGGGAGACCTCTCCACTCGTGGTGATTGGCTGTGAGACTCTCTGGATGGCTTGGAACGGGCCTGGTTTTCCTTGGCCCCAACTGACGGTGGGAATCTGTTCGCCATTGTTTGGAGTGTGACTGGCAAATAATACATCATGGTTTTTCTGATCGGTGGCTTGAGCGTAACTGCCAGCGTCCGAGTCTTGATGGTCTATCTACTTTCTTTTCCTTTGGACATTCGGAAGGGGTCCCTTGGATCTCGGCAGCGTTGGCTTTTTGCATCACCGGTTTCCATGCTTCTTGAATCTTGATACTATCTTGAGGAACCATTGTGCCTAAGATACCTAACTCGTTGTATTTTTTTTTGAAGGCTTAGAAGGCTTTGGAGAGGGTTCCCAGGTTGTGACGACAACCCGGGGCCCATCTCAGCAGACTACGCTTCGTTTAGCGAGACCGTCCACACCAACCGCATGTCTAGAAATATTGTTTCAGCACCGGAGAGCAAAATTCATTATTACTGGGGGCCTCTGAGTAACATGTGCCCACGTCCACGCAGCTCAAACTGTCGTACGATGAAGACTCGCCCAGCCCCAGGCGGCATTTGCAACGCTTCATGGCATAGTCTGCACCTACAACTTTCAAAAAATGCCTTTCATCTGAATAATGAAATGATCTCCGGGGAGCCCATTTCCCTGAGGAAGGGGACAGATTTCAGATGTTCTACACCAACAGACCTACGAGTTGACTGCGAATGCACTATTGGGAGACCTCTTCACTCGGCCTACGGATACGCCTGATAACGCAACACCACTGCGTCGACGATGAGCTTTCTCTACGAAGCGGTCATTAAAAACCTAATCCAGCAACATCCAATATCACCCTCAGATCCTAGGTTACAGCCGTGAATTTCGGGCATTCGCGAAGCCGCGATCCTGTCGAGGCACCTTACCAACGCGGGCTTACATCCTGGCGAGGTGGCGCCAGGCGCCAGCAGCTGTATGGTGACCCGGACAACGCCAACCACCTCCCGTCAGCCATGCAACTTCACTCCCTTGCACACCATCACAAGAACCCCCGTTCCGTTGTCTTGTCCCATCAGCGTCTGAGTTGATTTGCTTGTTTTTCAGTCTCAAGATTTCCCTGAGGCGATCAGAATGCTCTTTCCGCGGGCACGAGCACATCTCCGCGCGGGGCGCGTCAGCCTGAGCCGCATGCCCACCGCGCGGACAGCCGTGAACCCCAGGTTCTCACACTCGTCGAGCGGGCCGGCCCCGTCCTCCGCCACCAGCAATGCCGCAAAATACATCGCAGTCGCTGGACTGGCTGGTGGTTCAGGTGCCTGGTGGTTCTCGACTGCCGAAGAAGAGGTCCCGCGCCTGGAGAGTCCGCCGGCCGAGCACTTGGTCAGCCAGCCTGGTCCATCCAGGGACGACGTGACACGCACCATCTCGCAAGGCGCCTACTCCATCCTCGCCGGAAACACCCCCGGCGTCACCCGATACGACGGCACGCAGCTGGCCTCCAACGGTCCCTGCGAAGACGGTTTCGTCCACGGCACCTTTCCCTCGCCGTGGAACAGCAGCAGCCGTCTCATGGCCTGGGCTGTCTTCGACGGCCACGCGGGCTGGCAGACGGCCGACCTGCTGGAGAAGCAGCTCGTGCCGTTCGTGCGACACGGCCTGAGTCAGGTGAAGCCCTCGTCTGGCCAAGGCTCCGCGTCTGAGGAGGAGGTCCAGCGCGCCCTCACCCAGAGCTTCCTGCGCCTCGACGACGCCATCATGAAGGCGGGCACAGACGCCATCCAGGGCCAGGGCTCGCTGCAAGACAATATGAAGAGGCTGGCCCCCGCGTACGCCGGCTCCTGCGCCCTGCTCTCCATCTTCGACCCCGCAACGCGCCAGCTCCACGTCGCGTGCACGGGCGACTCGCGCGCCGTGCTGGGCCAGAAGAGGCCGGACGGCACGTGGGAGGCGGTCGCGCTGTCGGTGGACCAGACGGGCAGCAACGAAGCGGAGATCGCGCGGCTCGGCAGGGAGCACCCGGGCGAGGAGGCCATCGCCAAGGGCGGGCGCGTGCTAGGCATCATGGTGTCGCGGGCGTTCGGCGACGGGCGGTGGAAGTGGCCGCTGGAGGTCCAGCAGGCGCTGCGCGAGAGGTTCAGCGGGCCGGGGTCCCTGGCGCCACGGTACGACGTGCGCACGCCGCCGTACCTGACGGCCGAGCCGGTGGTGACGACGACCAGGATCGATCCCGGCAGGCCGTCGTTCCTCATCATGGCGACGGACGGCCTCTGGGACACGCTCACGAACCAGCAGGCTGTTGATCTGGTGGGCCAGTGGCTGGAGCCTGGAGCCGCGGGGAAGACGGGCGACAAGTCAGAGTCGCCGTATGCGCCTTTTGACTTTGGGCACTTCGAAAAGGGCACTGACTGGAAGTTTGTGAAGGAGAGGACGACGGTGCAAGACGACAACGCCGCGGTGCATCTGGTGCGCAACTCGCTGGGAGGGAACCATCACGAGCTGGTGGCGGGCCGTCTGGCTGTCGGGACGCCGTTCTCGCGGCGTCTCCGAGACGATATCACGGTGCAAGTGGCATTCTTTGATGGGAAGTAGCGCTGCCGGCACGTCGAGCGAGTCTTGGATGATTGTCTTGAGGTGGGCAAAGTGGTGTTGAGCCGCCTACGACGAAGGGCCCAGGGACATTGTTGGGATCTTCATGGCTGGTGATTGAGTAACGTGAATTAATTCATTACGTGAGCTTGTATGGATTTGTATCGCATTCGCGACGGCAGGATTTGGGTAGATCGAGTTGCTGCGCCGTGTCGGTCGAGATAGATGCCGTCTTAAGCTTCGATGCTGCTGTCACTGCCACTGCCACTGTCACTGCGCCTGTCTTCACCCCCTGTATTCAGCCCCTGGCGGAATGTTGGCGCGGCAGCTGATGACAGCTAGACAGCTGGCAGCCAGCGGGCCGGCACTGGCACCGCCACTGACTGAGCGCCCGGCCACCCGCTGCCAGGCAACAACCGCTGAGTGGCTGCCATCGCCCGAGTGAGGGGCAAAATTCAATTAAGGCCCCGTCGCGTCTTGCCAGCTCGAGACGCGTCTCTCCCTCCCTCCTCTTCCAAGATCCCACCACACACCACAACCGCAACCATGAGTACGCCTATCCCGTCCGGCGCCTCTCCTTCTCTGCTAACTCTCTTCAGCATCATACGGAGGCTACCAAAAACCCGCATACGGCGCCCAGGGCGGCGATGACTCCGGCGGCTTCATGTATGGCGGCTCCCAGCAAGGCAGCCAAGGCGGTGGCGGCAAGGTGCGCTCTCCTCACTCTCGCGTTGCCCCCCTTCCCCGTGTGCTGACCCTCTCCAGGGCTACCAAGACGAGTCCCTCCGCCCCGTCACCATCAAGCAGATCCTCGACGCCGAAGAGGCCTACCCGGGCGCCGACTTCAAGATCGACGGCGCCACCGTCACGCAGGTCACCTTCGTCGGCCAGGTCCGCGCCATCAACCCCCAGTCCACCAACATCACGTACAAGATCGACGACGGCACGTCCGTCCTCGAGGTCAAGAAGTGGGTCGACACGGACAAGAAGGACGACGACCTCATGGACGGCGTGGGCGGCGCCGGCGCCGGGTCGGGCGCCGTCGAGCTCGACGCCTACGTCCGCGTCTGGGGTCGTATCAAGTCCTTCAACGGCAAGAGGCACGTCGGCGCTCACTTCCTGCGCGGCGTCACCGACTTCAACGAGGTCAACTACCACCTCCTCGAGGCCACGTACGTGCACCTCTTCTACACCAAGGGGCCCCTCGGCGGCGGCGCCAAGGCCGAGGACAACGGCGACGGCATGTTCGTCGACGGCGGCTCCAACTTCAACAGCAACGCCGGCGCCCAGCAGGCGACGGGCCAGTCGAGCAAGGTGTCGCAGTGCGGGCCGCTGGGGCAGAAGATGTACAACTTCCTCGTCAACGCCCCCGGCGGCAACGAGGGCGTGCACCTGAACGTCATCGCCAGCGGCGCCGGCATGAGCGTGCGGGACGTCCTGGCGGCGGCCGACGACCTGCTGGGCCAGGGACTGGTGTACACCACGATCGACGACGAGACGTGGGCCATCCTCGAGTACTAGACGCGCGTGCAGGGAGTGGCGAGGGATGGAGTTCGTTACGAATCACGTCAGAGCTTGATCACGTTGTAGGAGCAGTGGAGGAATACATCAGACACGACCTGAATGAATGAAGAAGGCCCCAATTTATGGCCAAACAAGCCTAACGAAGGACAAAGTCCAAGCACATCCCCAGCATCGATACTATGACGGTAGTGACAGTGAGTGAACCATCTGACCAAAAGCACATGACCAATCACCACGAACATACACATCTCGGGCTCTGCAAAGGAGCGACGGGAGCGGGCAGAGCATGTTCATCACCAGCACGCCGGACAGCAGAAGATAGCAGCGCGGCCGGGCGACGGGTATCACCCCTTGCGGAGACAGTTGACCTGGACCTTGACGGCGGCGTACACCGGCTTCTGCTTCTGCGGCTTCTGCGGCTCGCGCACCATGATGGACAGCGGCACGGGGCCGCCGCCGCTGCCGTGGAGGAAGATGTCCTTCTTGAACTCGAAGCCGAACTTGGCGTAGTAGGCGTTGTTCTCCGGCGAGCTGGACTCGAGGTACATGGGGCGGTTCTCGGCGTCGGCCTGGCGGGTGTCAGCGGTCACTCTTTTACGTCTGCAGCAGGCGAGGGCAGCAAACGCACGCGCTCAATCATGTCCTCCATCAGCTTGGTCGCGTACCCCCTCCTGCGCGCGTTCGGCTTGGTGCCGATGTACACGAGGTAGTAGCACTCGGCGTCCCGCTCCCCCATGACCTCCGCCTTGGTGTGGTGCAGCAGCGGGATGAAGTCGACGTAGTACCGCTTCCGCGCTTCGGGTGAGAGCTGGTAGTAGAGGCGCCAGAGGCCCGAGCGGAAGAGCGTGAGCCAGGTGTCCGTGTCCTTGCCGGGCGGCGCCCTGTCTATCGTCAGTTTGGCCTATCTTTCTTGTACTCGTCGCATCGTGGGCGCGGGAGAGAGGGAGAAGGGGGGGGGGGGGGGGGGGCTAAACCAACCACAGGGCGACGGCATCGTGGTCGGGCCCGATCGTCGTGACGACCCCGTCGTAGGCGTGCGCGGCGGTGATGTACGTCATCATGTCGACGTGGAGCTTCCACTTGTGCTCGGCGGTGCAGCCGGCCATGTCGGCCACGTCGAGTAGGTAGCGGCTCGTCTCGTCAGTGGCAAACGAGTGCGCCAGCGAGAGGCCGGCCTCCTTGCACTCCGCGACGCCGACGACCCTCACGGTATCCTCCCATGTGGGGGGCACGAGGGAGGGGCGAGGCAGCGGGACGAGGGTGCCGACGCTGGACTTGCTCAGAGGAGTATCCATGACGGGCAGTTTAAGCTGTCAGGGTATGATGATCTTGGTGGATCGTCAGCAGGTCGTTGTCTCCGCCGTGGCGAAGGGGGGTCTCGTCTGACTGGGTAAATTCTGTATACTGTCACCTGTGTGGACCTTCGAGAGCTGCGTTCTCGAGACAGGCATGAACCTGGAGGGGTGACGCAGGCAGTTCAGGCTTGTGCGGAGTTCAACCGACATCAAGGCTTTGGAGGCCCTTGGCAACTGGTAACGGGGGGTTGTGTTGGGTTGAGAGTCAAGTCTGGTGTTGAAACTCCACAAGAGGACTTGCGACGGAGTACGACGGGCGATGGAGGTGCTGAGCGGACGGGAGGGATCAAGATGGCTGAAGAGGGTGAGGGTGTCGTGAGGAGCACCAACAAAGAAGCAACTGGTTCTTTTGTCTCCGGTATTGGCCCTGGGTTCTCGAGATTTGGAGAAACTCGCGAGGAGTTCCCAACGACTTTTATCTGTTTGATGACGAATATTCGGACATGCAGGGTGAAGAGAAACAAGAGAGGCGGAAAGGGCCGAGGCCAGGTCAGCCATCTGCATTATGTACTTGAGCTCGTGTCACGGGACGGCGAAGAGGGGAACTGGTAAAGGGTGGAACGTGACCATTGGCAGGACGCCCAAGGCACACCTCCGTGCGTGGGATGACCTGTGAGATACAGATCGACGGATCTGACAGGCTGGGAGATGTTGAGAGCATGGATGACAAGGATGACACTGCAGATATCGTGGGGAGATGTGTGTGATGTAGTGGCCACATCCGGGAGAGGCGTGCAGAATGAGGCGTGGGCCCGGAGGCGGGCGTGTCCCGACCAACAGACCGATGCCGCGGATGTGCCGTCCGTAGCCTTGCTAGCAGGGTACATGTGGTACGCTCGGGAACGTGTGTCGCTGTTTGCTGTCTGAAGCAAAAAAGCTGGTCTCATTGACGTTGTTCTATCGGCGACAGAGTGTGACCCGATTCATCAACGACATGTATCTCACAAGCGGCGACCGAAGGATGATTCAGCGTGCGGAACAGACCCTTCGGTGTGCCGATTGAGCACCGGACTGTTGTCGAGCAAAACCGTTGAGCCGCCCTTCAAGCCATTGTATTCGCTGCTACGCGGTCTCATCTGTTGGTAAGAGGCGTTCACGATGATGCAGCGGACGAGTCGCAGTTGGGGGTCCGCATGCGCCTCGTCCCTTGGCGCATTGCCGGCGGCTTTCGAGAGGACTCCCGACGAACCACTGTCGTTGACGACAGCTACATCGCATGCATGGAGTCAGGCGATACCGTCACGCCTGCAGCTGCAATCGTTGGGCCGGATAGCTCGCTGCCATGTCCGGGGCTGCACAAGACAGATGCGCCAGGGGCAAAGGAGAATAGGGCGGACGATTGATTGAGTGGCGATGCGGGTGTCTTACCATTTCCCGACCAGGTTTGTTCACCATGAAAACAGGGGTTGTTGTGGAACTCGAAATGTTTGCTTTTCATTTGGCGCCCGACGTGGGATCTACGTGCCGTCTGCGATCGCCAACTTGGATATTCTCTGGGTGTCGACCTCCTCGCTCTCTGGTTTCCTGTCTTGCTCGGGTGTGGCATCGACTGGGGTCTCCACGGAGCCTCCCTGTGTTGTCGAGTCTGATGCAAGCCCATGTGTGTCTTCATGGTCGGAATTATCCGCCTCTTCCTCCTCTTCATCCTCGTCGTAGTCGTCCTCCTCGTCTTCTTGACCCCCATTTTGCTCCTTAAGCGACTCCTGTTCGCGGATTGCCTTCTCGAGATCTTTGGCCATCTTCTTCGTGAAGCCTGACGCCTCAGCCGCGGCATCCAACCGCCTGACACCGTCCCTCCCCATGGTCTTCTTGGCGTCCTTGAAGAACGGGCCCGGCGTCGTGCTCACAAAGTCAAACTTGCGCTCAAAGAAGCGCTTGATGCAGTTAACATCGCGGTCAAAATACATCTCAGCATTGACGTGGTCCATGGAAACCATCTGAGGGAAATCGATGACGATCGGGACCAGCGTGATCGTCTCCTTTTCCTCGCCCGACTCGGTGAACTCTGTTGACGTCACCTCCTTAATGAGAAGGTTGAACTCGTTGAAGTCGCCGTGGATCAAGCCGTGCTTCGCAAGTCGGAGAATAAGGTCGATCAAGTCGCCGTAGAGAGTAGCAGGATCGGGAACGTGAGAGATCTGACGCATCACTATCGAGTCGACAAACTCCATGAGGACCGTGTGCCTCGACTGCGCAATCGGCTCGGGAATCGGGAAGCCTTCCTCTCGCAGGACCTTCATGAAGGCGAACTCCTTCATGGCTGCCAGTCGTGAGAGGTACTGCCAGGATCCGGACTGGCGGTTTTTGAGATAGTCGCGGTTGGTCTTGACGGACCTGAACGAAATGCGACCAAGACGATGGATCTTGAGAATCTTCTGAACGCCTTGGTGATCTGCCACCATCGTGATGTCGCTCTCCTTTCCTACACCGACTCGGGTTCCCACACTGTAGATTTCCTTGCGCTTGGACAGGTCGTTCAAGGCAAGGTAATCGAAACCGCCGTAGGTGAAGCGGTAGCCATCGTATTTGGCCTCCTTGACGCGGGCGATGAGACCGACCTTGGCGAGCGCCGAGATGGATCTGTGCACGCCGTTGGTGCCGCCCTTGACGCGCGCATACTTCTCGATCAGTGACGTGGGAACAAGTTCGTGATCTCTGCTTCCACGCTCAACCTGGTGGGATGTGAGTGGGACTGAACTGAAATGGAAGGAGGGGTACTGAAGGCGGGACGAACAGCAGCGAGGACGTTCCAGTCCTCCGATGCGAGGTATCGCATGGCCTTGGTGTCGAGCTTCATATTGGGCGACCGTTATGCAACAGTATTCGTGGTGTCCAGGTCGAGGCAATCCTCTGTATTGTGTGTAGGTAGGCTGCGATCTGCAATCTCATCAACGAGATCTCGAGGGGCGTCACAAAAAAGTTGGTGGGGGTTCAGGCTTCTATCGATAAGCGCGACCCATCCAGGTCCCGTCGAGACCTGACGGGGGGTGGGCCGGGACCAAAGTGTTCTTCGATCTTACTAATCTAGCACGTGACCTCAGCATCCCGGCTCCCTGACCATGCACGGTCCAGCGATTGCAGGCGGCAAGGCTCGCGTAACGCAGTAGCTGTTGTTGCTGAGCTTGAGAAAGCTCCATTGCCTTCCATCGTCACCATCCATCCTCGCCATAACGAACACTCACATCACCAACATCGCATACCCCCCAAATAACACATCCTTTCTCGGAGCGACTTGGCGCTCGGAAAGCTCACCCACAAGCCTCATCCCGCATCTGCGCCCCCGGTTTCAGCCCGCCCTACAACCACCACGAGACCTCAAACATCATGGCTCCGGACAGCGAGAAGCCCACGGCCGCCGACAAGGGCAAGGGTAAGGCGGTCGACGAGCCAAAGAGCGACAAGCCTGTGGCGAACGGCAAGAAGGAGGATGGAAAGATCGTCGATTGTAAGAGCTGATGACCGGCGTCTTGGTCGGTCGGACCTCGCTGACCTGTTCATAGCGGCGGAGGAGCTCAGCGAAGAGGATCAACAACTCAAGAACGAGCTCGACATGCTGGTTGAGCGCCTGACGGTAGGCAGCCGGCGCTTTCTCGCGAGCGGGCCTGGATCGGCTAACGTGTTGAGCAGGAATCCGATGCATCCCTCTACAAGCCGGCCCTCGAGGCCATGAAGACATCTATCAAGACCTCGACGTCCTCGATGACCGCCGTACCGAAACCGCTCAAGTTCCTGCGACCACACTACGAGACGCTGACGAAGCTCCAAGAAGACTGGCCCGCGGGCGACGACAAGACTTCTCTTGCTGATGTCCTGTCTGTGATCGGCATGAC
This sequence comes from Verticillium tricorpus MUCL 9792, assembly GCA_000732205.1. Taxonomy (NCBI): domain Eukaryota; kingdom Fungi; phylum Ascomycota; class Sordariomycetes; order Glomerellales; family Plectosphaerellaceae; genus Verticillium; species Verticillium tricorpus. Next base: position 198,755 of record JPET01000011.1, on the reverse strand, counting down.
CTTCTCGGACGAGGACAGGCAGGACACGCTGAAGTTCCGCCTTCTCGCCCCGTCTTCAGACATCTCTTCGTGGGGACACGAGTACTCGCGACATTTGGCTCTGGAGATTGGTGAGGTGTATGGCAAGCGGATAGTCGCGGACGAGGACACCACGGACCTGGTCGATCTCGCCCTCGTTCTCATCCCTACTTTCCTGCAGAGCAACGCCGAGGCCGATGCTGTCGACCTCATGAGCGAGCTCGAGATCATCGAGCAGCTGCCCAACTACGTCGACGAGAACACGTACGCCCGCGTGTGCCTGTACATGGTCAGCATGGTCAACCTCCTCACCTACCCCGACAACGAGCTCTTCCTCAAGACGGCCCACGACATCTACATGACATACAAGCAGTACACGCAGGCCATGGTGCTGGCCATCCGGCTGAACGACATCGACCTCATCAAGGCCGACTTCGACAAGGCGCAGGATCCCGCGCTGAAGAAGCAGCTCGGCTTCTTGGTTGCGCGCCAGCGCATCATGCTCGACCTTCCGGAGGAGGTTGTTGGTGACGACCAGGAGCTTCAGGACTCGCTTACCAACATTAAGTTGTCGGAGCACTTCAAGTCCCTGGGTAAGGAGCTCAACATCCTTGAGCCGAAGACGACGGAGGACATCTATAAGAGCCACCTCGAGAGTAGCCGCGTTGCCGGCATGACTAACCTCGACTCTGCGCGACACAATTTGGCGGCTGCCTTCGTCAACGGCTTCGTCAATGCTGGTTTCGGAAACGACAAGATGATGCTGGTGGAGGGAGACAAGGAGAACTGGGTGTGGAAGACCAAGGGTGACGGCATGATGTCGACTGTGGCCTCACTCGGCACCCTGCTCCAGTGGGATGTCGAGAACGCTCTGGACAAGATTGATAAGTACACCTACGCCCAGGAGCCTGAGGTCATGGCGGGAGCCATGCTCGCGATCGGCATCACGAACGCCGGCGTGCGGTTGGATAGCGAGCCGGCCCTGGCACTGCTTGGCGACAACGACAAGCTGCGCAACCCGGACACGAATCCCCTGGTGACCACTGCCTGTCTCATGGGCCTCGGCCTGTCCTACGCCGGCTCGAACAAGGAGGATCTGCTGGAGATTCTGCTTCCCATCATCACCGACTCCTCTGTTGAGATGCGCATCTCCGCCATGGCCGCGCTGTCGTGCGGCTTGATCTTCGTCGGCTCCTCGAACCCCGAGGTCAGCGAGGCGATCGTCACCACCCTGCTCGACGACGAGCGCAAGGACCAGCTCACTTCCAAGTGGACCAGGTTCCTGGCGCTCGGTCTCGGCCTGCTCTTCTTCGGGCGGCAGGAGGAGGTTGACGTGATCCTGGAGACTCTCAAGGCGGTCGACCACCCCATGTCCAAGCCCACTGCTGTGCTTGCCGAGATCTGCGCCTGGGCCGGAACGGGAGCCGTCCTCAAGATCCAGGAGCTGCTGCACATCTGCAACGAGCACATGGAGGAGGCGGAGGAGAAGAAGGGCGACGAGCTCACGCAGGCATACGCTATCCTGGGTATCGCGCTCGTGGCCATGGGCGAGGACGTCGGCCAGGAGATGGTCCTGCGACACTTCGGTCACCTCATGCACTACGGCGAGCCCAACATCCGGCGGGCGGTGCCGCTGGCGCTGGGCCTCATCAGCCCCAGCAACCCGCAGATGAAGATTTACGACACGCTGTCCCGGTACAGCCACGACAACGACAGCGACGTGGCCATCAACGCCATCTTCGCCATGGGTCTCCTGGGTGCGGGCACGAACAACGCGAGGCTGGCGCAGCTGCTGCGCCAGCTTGCCAGCTTCTACCACCGGGACCAGGAGTCGCTCTTCATGGTCCGCATCGCGCAGGGCCTGCTGCACATGGGCAAGGGCACCATGTCGGTCAACCCGTTCCACACGGACAGGCAGGTGCTCTCGCGGGTGTCGGCGGGCGGCATCCTGGCGGTGCTGGTGGCCATGATCGACGCCAAGTCGTTCATCACGTCCGACTCGCACTACCTGCTGTACTTCCTGGTCACGGCCATGCACCCGCGGTTCCTGGTCACGCTGGGCGAGGATCTCAAGCCCCTCAAGGTCAACGTGCGGGTCGGTCAGGCCGTCGACGTGGTCGGCCAGGCGGGTCGCCCCAAGACGATCACGGGCTGGCAGACGCAGAGCACGCCCGTGGTGCTGGCGTACGGCGAGCGGGCGGAGCTCGAGGACGAGGAGTACATCAGCCTGAATAGCACGCTGGAGGGTCTCGTCATTCTCAAGAAGGTGAGCACACGCATGACCGGGTCTCAGACAGAGCGGAGAAGGGAAGAAGACGATCGCTAACCAGAAGACAGAACCCCGACTGGGAGGGCGCCAAATAGTCGCATAGCGGAGCGTTCAAAGCAAGGGAGAGGGGAGGGGGGGTATTCGGTATGGTTCTGGGACAACGGCCCGGGCATTCTGGGGGGCTGGGCGCGATACACTGTATAATACATGTAGTTGTGACAGGCTGCGCCTCACGCTGGAGAGCCGCGCCGAGGGCAATTGACCATGATAGACGTTCATCTGTTGGACCTCACCGATTCACCGTCGTGGGACGGGGGTTGTCGGCCGTGATGAGGCTCGTGTCGCACCACCTCTCAGCCGTAGGGGAGGCGACCAATGTGCGATGGGCACACCGAGGCTGACCTGGCGATGATTGCGCTTCGGAACGATGACTCAAGCAAACCACTACGTGATGCAAACGGGGGGATCTCTGGAGGCCGGGGCCGCACCCCACGACGGTCCACCCTCCGCTGCGGCTAACAAGCCCGATATGAGCGGCCATGTCGATCTTGGGTTAGCTCTGAAGCTGATACTCATTTCGCAGTGGGCCGTGACTAATTGCCGGCTAACGACTCAACCTCCAACCTCCATCTCTCTGCTTTCCCTTCTCGATGTTGACACTCGACTCGGACCTCGTCACAGTCACCATTTCTAGTCCCCTTGTTGCACGGCATCACATTCTCTCTCACACCGCCTCGTCTGACAAGAGGAGGCACTTGTGATGCCGGGTGTATCTCACGTGGATCCCTGACTCTGCCCCGTCCATCTCTCCTCACTCACACATCACGTCATATTGACTGACTCACCTTCACCCCGCGCCTTAGAGTTGGCATCACGAGCCTCACAAATTTCACAATGGCAGACGAGCGACCCATCCCGCCCAAGCCCTCGACGGGCCGCGAGAACCCGTTCTCGTCGTCGTGGACCGGGGGAGGCTCCTGGGTCGGCACGCCGCGCGCCGAGGACATCGTGGCGCGCGACCTGGCCGAGTGCTCGGACGAGGAGGACGCCATGGACAACGCCATCGACTCGGACAGCGCGTCGTCGTCGGGCGACGACGGCCCCACGTTCTACCGACGGCCCAGCGGCGTGGCCTACGGCGCGTCGCGGCCCGTCATGAACCCGCAGACCAACCCCGAGGACGTGGCCTTCCTCACGCGCGTCGAGAAGAAGCAGAGCCGCGACGCCGAGCGCAGCCTCCTGCGCGACAACCACGTGCTCCCGCCCAAGCGGCCGAGGGAGCCCGGCGAGCCCTTCTACCGCAAGGTCTACCGCCGGCTGTTCAGCACCAAGGTGCCGCGGCCGGCGCAGGACGACGAGGAGACGCCGCACATCACGGTCCAGAGGCCGGACGAGTCGACGCCCCTTCTCGTGGGCGAAGGGGCGCCGTCCGGCAGCGGGCAGCAGCAGCAGCAGGCCCCCGAGGCAGCAGGCGGCCACGAGCACCTGAGCGAGCAGTGGGAGGCGGCCGTGGCCTCGGGCACGCTCCGCACGACGTGGCAGCGCGAGGCCAAGACCATCATCTTTTACGCGCTGCCGCTGATCGGCACCTTCATGCTGCAGTACTCGATCAACGTCGTGTCCATCTTCACGGTGGGCCGGATCGGGCGTCTCGAGTTGGGCGCCGTCAGCCTGGCCACCATGACGGCGACCATCACCTGCTACGCGCCGTTCCAGGGGCTCGCGACGTCGCTCGACACGCTCTGCGCGCAGGCGTACGGGTCGGGCCACCGGCACCTCGTGGGGCTGCAGCTGCAGCGCATGACCTTCTTCCTGCTGCTGGCGTTCGTGCCGGTGGCGGTGCTGTGGTTCTTCTCGGACGCGGTGCTGGCGCTCATGATCCCGGAGCCCGAGTCGGCGCGGCTCGTGGGCCAGTACCTCCGCATCCTCATCTTCGGCGGGCCGGCCTTCGCCTGCTTCGAGGGCGGCAAGCGCTTCGTGCAGGCGCAGGGCCTCTTCCAGGCCACGACGTGGGTGCTCGTGGTGACGGCGCCGCTCAACGCCCTCATCAACTGGTTCCTCGTGTGGCACGTCGGGCTGGGCTTCGTGGGCGCGCCCATCGCCGTGGCCATCACGCAGAACCTGCTGCCGCTGTTCCTCTTCCTGTACGTGCGCTTCGTCGACGGCCGCCAGTGCTGGGGCGGCTTCAGCCGGCGCGCCTTCTCCAACTGGGGCGCCATGCTGTGGCTCGCGCTGCCGGGCATGGTCATGATCCAGGCCGAGTACATGGCCTTTGAGATCTTGACCCTCTTCTCGAGCCGCTTCGGCGCCAGCTACCTGGCCGCCCAGAGCGTGCTCGTCACCCTGACCTCCATCAGCTACCAGATCCCCTTCCCCGTGTCCATCGCCGCCTCCACCCGCATCGCCAACCTCATCGGCGCCGGCCTCGTCGACGCCGCCAAGACCACCGGCCGCGTCTCCACCGCCGCCGCCCTCCTCTCCGGCCTCTTCAACCTCGTCCTCTTCGGCTCCCTGCGTTACCACCTGCCGCTGCTCTTCACCGACGACGAGGAGGTCGTCGAGATTGTCGCCTCCGTGCTGCCCGTGTGCGCCGTCATGCTCGTGTTCGACGGCCTCAGCACCGGCGCCCACGGCCTGCTGCGCGGTATCGGCCGTCCGTCCATCGGCGGCTACGCCGGCATCTCCGTGTACTACCTCATCGCTCTGCCCGTGTCGCTGGGGACGGCTTTTGGGCTGGACTGGAAGCTGTCCGGGTTGTGGTTCGGTGTGACCATCGGGCTGGCGCTGTACGTTTGAACACCCCCTTCCAACTGCTGACGAGTGATGCTGACGATATGGACACAGCGTTTCGATCATTGAGTACACGTTTGTGTATCTCACCGACTGGCACAAGGCCGCCCGGGAAGCGGAGAGGCGGAATGCCGCTGGCTGATGGCCGCGCGGTGCCTGGGGTTGATGACGAGAACGGCATGTCTGTTTCGAAACGCTTGGATGATTTGGCCTGTTGCATTCTAGTCTAGAGTATATCGGGAAATAGCAGTCAAAAGAGACTTTGTGATTGTGAGGCTGAAGTTTCACGGACATCCGTTACAGGCTCAAACCGTTTGCCCATGCGAAGTCCGGCTTGTCACCGAACCCACACCGAGCCCACACCGACTTTCCCCGCCTTCACCGATACCGGGGTGCGGCTGTTATCGGGTCGGTCGTCCCGCTCTGTTGCTGTGATAAGCGGCCGTCAGGGGTCCGAGGTCCTGAAAAACGGAAATTGGGGGGCGCCGTTGAACGCGGGGCCAGCTTTTGGCGCTGACCCCTCCTTGACCTACCTACGCCTTTGACCGTCTCCCCTTCGCACGACGACGGCCCCACGGACATCCTTCAGCCCAGGCGCATAAATAGTCAATCATTGTTCGCTGATCGCGTGCCCCTGATTCTCCTCTCGAATAGCCTACCTCTGTTCGAACACTAGCCGCCACAATGTCTACCACCACCACCACCACCACGTCGGCCGACCCCATCACGGCCGAGTCCATCCTGCGCCTGTTCCCCGACATCGACACCAGCACCGAAGCCCTCTCCGGCCACGATGAGGAGCAGATCCGCCTCATGGACGAGGTCTGCATCGTCCTCGACGAGAACGACCTGCCCATCGGCAACGCCAGCAAGAAAGCCTGTCCGTTGCCCCTCTGCTGCTGCTGCTGCTTTCTCTGTCATGCCTGCTAACGTGTCCACCCCCCAGGCCACCTCATGACCAACATCGACAAGGGCCTCCTCCACCGCGCCTTCTCCGTCTTCCTCTTCGACGACCAGAACCGCCTGCTCCTCCAGCAGCGCGCCTCCGAGAAGATCACCTTCCCCGACATGTGGACCAACACCTGCTGCTCCCACCCGCTGGGCATCCCCGGCGAGGGTGGCGCCAACCTCACCGACGCCGTCGCCGGCGTCAAGCGCGCCGCCCAGCGCAAGCTCGAGCACGAGCTCGGCATCCCCATCGACCAGGTCCCCACCGACCTGTTCCGCTTCCTGACCCGCATCCACTACAAGGCGCCCAGCGACGGCAAGTGGGGAGAGCACGAGAGTAGGAACCCCCCCGAGACGAGACGGTGGTGTCTGGGAGCAGAATGCTAACGGAGATGCGCAGTCGACTACATCCTCTTCATCAAGACCAACGTCACCCTCGACATCAACAAGAACGAGGTCCAGGCCACCAAGTATGTCTCGGCCGACGAGCTGAAGCAGCTCTTCCAGGACCCCAAGCTTGTCTTCACCCCCTGGTTCAAGCTCATCTGCGAGAGCATGCTGTTCGAGTGGTGGTCGCACCTCGACTCGGGCCTGGAGCCCTACATGAACGAGCAGGACATCCGCCGCATGTAGGCGTCGCGTGGCCGACGGGACGGATTATGACGAGACAATAAAAAAGGGGGAGATTGGAGGTCGACATGATACATGGAGTTTGTGAGGGGCGCCACGACCATGTGCCTAGAGGTGGAATTTGCTTTTCCTTGTTCTTTCTTTCATCTTATCTTCCTGGTTCCTTGATATCCCCCATTTTCCCACTTTCAACACATAGCATCTCCCCGGCACGAAAGGTGTCTGGGGAGCAAGCCCGCCACATCGAATCATTGAAACCGCAAACGCTTTCCCGGGACACAGCCTTCTCACACGCCACATGATTTGCCCAGGCCGACAGTGGTGTACCCTAAACCATGAACCACCCGGTGATCAGCATAACCCTCACAAACGAGAAGCAGACCGCTTGACGATATTAGTGTCTCTTCTGCCTTGGCCTCGTCTGGCCAGAGGAAATGCTAAAGTACAGGCGGGGATGAGATGCCCCAAGTAAGCACAATGCATCAAGACTACTATCAGCTATCTCAGAACAAAAACATGTTCCGTGATCAAAACGGATGCTGCCAATTATTCGCTCACGAACCCACTGTCGAAATCTTCCCTCCGATAGAGTAAACACTGTTGTGCTCAAGTCCATGTTCCCTCTACACCAGACATCTCACCGTCCGATAAGCTTTCCATACTCCCATAAACAGCTCATGTGTGGTTCCTCTTGACGGCCGGGGAGGACTGTGTGCTGGTGGCGGCTGTCTTCGCCTTGGCGGGTGTCGTTGCGAGTTGATCGCCGGCCTCGGAGGAAGCTGTCGCAGTCAGGGTGACCTCGGTAGCCGATCTACAGCACCAAATTAGTACTCAAAGTACGCCCAAATAAAGCGACAGGTTCTGTACTGGGCCTGTCCATGTTCCTGAACACTGCCAGCACCATGACCCTTAGAGCCGGATGTCGAAACATCCTGATCAGTGCTGCGGTCCATCCCTCGAAGACTACGATGGGTAGATGGGCTGGAGCGTCATTGTCAGGTCACAGTCAAGATGCGGCAAAGTAAGGTAGGCAAACTCACGTGGCAGACGAAGTCGGAACTGACCGCTTCCAGGCGGGCTGGTTATACATGTTGGGCTGCATGCCGACCAGGGGCGTGCCGTAAGCACCGATGTTGTACTCGTTGGTACGGAACTGGCGGCGCTCAGCCGTCACTCGCTTGAGCTCCTTCTGCGAAGGGGTGTCAGCGTAGCGGATGTTCATCAGTAGACCCTCGTCGCCGACGCCGATGCCATTGTACTCCTTGATGACCTCGTCACAAACATCACGCGACTCGAAACTGTTCTGGACGTTAGAGATAGAGGTGGTGGAAAGGGCACATGCGCCATACCGAGCGAAGCCAACACCGCGACTGTTACCCATGCTGTCGCGCAAGATTTTGCTCGACAGGATGGTGTAGCCCATGAAGATGGCACCTAACTCCTGCAACCATGTCAGCAAAGAACGAGCGTGTCAAGGCGAGACTGGCAGACGCACGACCTCGGTCAAAGTCTTTGGGAGGTTTGATATGTAGAGGTTGGTGGATGCCTCGTCGCCTTCGGCCTTGAGACGAGAGTTAAAGGATTCCTGCAACTGGGTGTCAGAGGCTTCCGGGCAAAGGATGAGCGGAAAACTGACACGAGCAAAGCCAACCTCGTATCCGAGACGATGGAAGCCCCGGATGCACATCTCAGAGTCGCGAGCGTCGTAGAACTTGGCGAAGCCAAAGCTGCAGACAAGTTAGAAAACAACATGTTTCGTGCAATATGTTGACTGACCCTTTGCAAGCGCCAGTCGAGGTGTCAATGATGGCCTTGGAGGTTTCCACGTCTCCAAAGCGAGCCGCGTACTGGAAGAGCAGCTCATCGTCGGTGGTAGGGTGAAGACCGCGGATGTAGACGTTGCGGTTGCCAGGGATGCGGTTCTCCAGGCTTTGGTCGAGAGACTTCATCTGGGCAGCCGGAGTGAACACGGCCGGCACAGCCTTGGGGACGGGGGGGTCCTGTCGGAGGAGCTCATCAAGGTTGCGGTCAACCGGGATAGTGATGACGCTATGCTTGACGGCAGGATCAGGGAACACGTTGATGGGACCTAACTGCTGGGGCGATGGGGTGGTGTAGGTCGACCGATCGTGGACGGCAACTCGGGGACCATGATCGTGCTTGGCCATGGTCTGATAGAAGGGCGTGGCAGGGGTTGACTCGTTGGTGGAGTAGGAGCCACGTCGGTTCTCCAGTCCAGGAGCCTCACTTTGGCCAGCGCGATTGGTGCGATCCTGGAGAGCACCAGCCCTGCCAGGGGTGAAGGGCATCATGGGGTAAGGAGCATAAGACCCGACCTGTCCGCCGACGGGAGCAAGATGGTAGGCACCAGCATGGCCGTAAGGGTTGCCATGTCCAAGGTGGTCCATGCCCACGTGTCCGGCGGCGATGGGGGCCAGCATATAGGGGCCCTCCTGGTTCTGGGGAATCATGAAGGGCATGCCGGGGCTCATCTGACCCATTGAGGGGTGGCCGAGGGTCATGCCCTGGAACTGGCCCATGACGCTGTTGACGGGGTCCGAGGCCATATTCTCGCCATACTGGTGAGCATGGCCGACAGGGTAGGTGGTCGCGTTCTTGGGGTCCATGGCAGATGTCTGGTAAGACATGGTGCGACTGCGTTGAAAAAATACGTTAGCAAGCTTCAGCGGTGAGTATCAAAGAAAGACAAGGTCAAGGATGAGCCCAACAGTTGCGATGCATGCAGAAGAAGAATGTGGTAACGGCCAGAACATAATGCTCACCTTGGGAAACAATCGAAGGACTTGCGACGTGTGAAAATGTCGATTGTTCAAAGGCTACTACGTTGAATGACCGTCAGCTCGTTGCCGTGGTTGTCAACCATAAGAATCCAGCCATGGCTGTGGCCGGCTCGAGTTAAAAAGCAAGAGGATGGAGGACTGTGACGATGGAGCAGATAGGCAAGCCAAGCAACAGACAAAGACTTTGCCTGATACATGAGGACACAAAAGGGGGGAGGGTGGGTGAAGGAGAGAGCGAGGCCATTCCTATCAGGCGGAGGGGGAGAATGCGAAACTTGCCTGCCAGAGTCTCGCGAGACTGGTCTGTTCAGTGGGTGTCTGAGGGTTGAGAGGTCGAATGTTGCTACCAAAGACTCTGTGATGAAGCGAGTGATCAGTAAAAAGATAGAACGAGCTATCAGAGGAGCAATTGGGTCGAAGAGAATGGTCTGCGGAGCGAGAGAAGATCGTGGCTTTTGGTGATGCTGTGGGAGGAGGAGGAGGGAGAAGAAGAAGAAGAAGATAAGCGGCGGGATACAGAAGAGAACAGGGTGAGACCGGAAGGCCGTGCTGGAGGGTAGATGTGGGAAAGACTCACCCAAAGAACTGCTATCGAGGGCGTGCCTGGTTCCAACCAAGGCAGAGCGTGGCAACGGCGATGGGGTTGCAAAGGAGGTTGAGGCAGGCGAAACGTAACGATGTCTTTGGCTAGAAGGGATTGGGGACTGCAAGCTGAGGGTGAAGTTCTGTCTCCCGCCGTTACTGCTGTCGGGGAGAGCGGTGAGGAGGAAGTTGATGGTGATGATGTAGAAGAATATGGACCAAAATGGGCGTGGGGAGACGAAGAGACGAGTAACAAGCAGAAGCAAGATCGATGGCGTGTGGCGTAGGCTGCGCAGAGGCAGGAGAGGTTGCTCGCACTAGGTAAGAAAGAGGCCGTGGCACTCTTTCCCCAGAGATGAGTATGTACGGCGCGCCTCCGCAATGTCGGGCTTTCCTTCCCTGGGTGTCGCGGCCCCAGTTACTCACTCCGTCCAATGATGAATGTCTGTGAACTCAGCAGTCACTGCCTTGACAGGTGCTTGGACGGTCGGTAAGAACGACAAGCACGTTTCACTCCTGCTCGGAGTTGTCGATGACTCCTTCTCCTTGGGCTTCCGCAACTGCTGCCGTGCAAATTCACAGCTGGAAGCGCCAAAGAATAATGGCGAACGAGCGGCGAGTTGAAGAACAAATCGGGGAGCTGATGCTGCGTGCGTTCCGTGCACGCTGTCTGTGGTCAGTCTATCTCCATGATATGAGTAGTTCGCCTCAACGAGGGGATGTGGTGGAAAGGACTGGTGTGCAGCATACCCGTCAAGGTCTTTGCGAAGATGTTTCCGCTAACGAAGCTGCGCAGAAAGAGACAAGGAATATCTTGCTGCTTAGCGATATCGACCGGACTGATTTGTCGAAGGAAACGAGGCGAGCCGTGACGGAGGAGAATTCTTCGAGTTGGACAACAAGAATACTGGCCCTTTTCAGGAAATCCGACAACGGTCTGCTAGCCTGGCTGCCTGTTTTTGGACCACAGTTGCAGTTCGACAGCACGAACGCTGGGTTTTGCGTCAGTTTGCTTGGAGGCGTTGAAAGGGATCTTTGTCAGGTCAATGTACAGACCCTGGATGCGGGCTTCCAGTCGACAGCTGCCGGAATGATGCAACCCTTTCAAAACAAGAACTGGTCCTAAGAATACTTCTCAGCAAGTCAAAACAAAACGCCGGGACAAGTAGTGATATGTCACAAAATCATCACTTGGATCAGAGCAAGAAACCGGTCAGGGGCGGGAGGGGGTGTCGAGGTGAAAGGAGGGGGGGGGCACATGTGGTATCTTTAAGGGGGTCGACACGAGGATGGCATGCATCGCTGGCATGGCATGCCACGCTGCAGCCGAGCGATCGCCCTCCTTGACCCAACACTACAGTCCAGGAGGCTCTTCCTTTTCTTCCTCGCTTTCTTCTGTGGCCTGAGACAGGGGAAACATTCAGAGAACGGAAGACGGTTCTGGGGCTGGCTGATGAAAAACCACCGCACAGGCACCCTAGTCCCTGCAGGTCGCGATGACCAGGTGGCCGGCAAGTATGGCTGACGGCAACTGGTAAGGTGTTTCGTCGTGGCGAGTCTTTGTCGTTTCCATCTTCGAGGAGTACTTCTCAACCATCCCCTGGACAGAACTGGGGTCGGCACGCCCGGCGCGCATCCGCTTCGATGCCCGAGCAACGCTAGTCGCAAGGTGTGGGTGCACATACAGTGGATCACGACGGCTTCGAACCTCGTCGGGCGAAATATCCGTGGCTGAGAGAGACGGCACCGACCACTTGGTTAGGAGCGGCAGCGCAAGCACTCGGCGAAGGTTGGCAGCCCCTGTGCTCTCTATGGCCGGTAAAGAGATTGAACTGCACCTCGCTTGATGCAGCAGGACCAAGTCTCTTCCTCCCGATGCGGGCCGTGTTGCCTCAGGAAAAGGACGCGTTGTCAAATCCACGGGCATACCCCCTACGCCCTCCTGGGCAATGCCTCAAGCAGTGCCCCTAGTCCCCGGTCCCCTGTGTGTTGTGCTCTCGAGGAGGTCTCAAGAAAGCGACCGGGAAGGAGAGATCAGAGTTCACGGCAGGACAAGGAGGTGTGCAGAAGGAAGGGGGATTGGCTGACGCTCGGTTTGGGGAGACGAAAAAGCAAAGAGGCGGCCGAGATGGAGGGTCAGATCCGTGCCGTAATGTTGATGGCGGAGACGACCATCTGCACGGCGCCCCCCGACCGGCCATTGATCGGTGCGACAATCAAATCTTGCCACAGACTGCCGGCTCCTGTGGTGGCTGTCTGGCGAGGTTGACATGGTTCATTGTCGAAGGCACAGTGAGGTTACAAGAGACTTTGGAGGCTGAAGAGATCTGATCGAGCATCGGATTTGGTACCCTGGCTGGCACTCCACCTCCACATTTCTTCTCGATCCGACCTCAGCGGCACACGAGCATGGGTCAGGCAACGATCTGGGCACAAGACAAATGACCGGTGGATCGACGTGCAACGTTGTTACTTTGCGAGCAAACGGCGATGACGACAAATACCTTGGAGTGTCCGCAGCCCGCGCCTCGAGGGCTGAGGTTGGACAATAGGCCTGGAGGGAGGTCCGTCCAGCACAAATGACGCAAAATACGACCTGTCAACTTGGCCCATCTGCAGCCATTATCCCCCGTGGCGCATCGCAAGGCGCTTGCGCTGCGTCGACATACACTGAATAGGCGGTAAAGCCGGACAGCAAGCGCATGACCCCTCATCAACGAGGCCATCTCATCTCGCATTGGCAGCAAGCTCGACTTGTTGTACACACCAAAGAGGAGACCCAGATGGCGGTGGACATGGGCTCGAGGGTGATCGTGCAGCCTGCCATGACCGACGGATGAATGATAGGTCGCCGGGGAGCAAACGCGGCATGGTCCGCAAAGGTCGCTCTCCCAGCATTTCATTTTGATTGCTCCGTCCCAGAAACCAGGCTTTCGGCTGAACGTTGTATACTAATCAGTCGCCAATCTGCGCCCGTTAATCGACGCCCACCAAGGCCCGTCGTCGACATGGTCATTTCTGACGAAAGCGAAGAGGGTCCGTCGTTGCTACCCGGGCGGCGGTGCGAGAGCGACTGCCTGCACTTTGGGGGCTGGTTCTGGCTCAACACTTTCTTCACCGGTCGAAGAGGATGAGACAATGCTGCACCTCATATGGCAAGAGCCTTATTGGGCTGACAACGTCTTCTCCTCCCCCGCCCCTCCCTCTCCCTTACATGTGCCCTCCGCAAGCTGAATGGTTGACTGACGTACCATTATGATCCCACCTCGAAGCGTCATGATTCTGCAGAACATGAGCGACAGCAGGAACCAGCGGTGTCCAAGATCTACCTCGTCGCAACCCAAGTTGGCTTCAGACGGGGCACCCCGGTGCCATGGCCTCACCCGCAGTGACCGACATGGATCAGCATCACGGGCATGGTGACATACACAGAGAAGGGCCATTGGGACCTTCCGTCTTCAGCAAAGGCTGCAAAGTAGGACGCACGTCCAAACGGCGAACAAGACGAGCGCCAGGGCCAGATCACCCACACTGCATGCCTTCTCAAACACACTCCGCGTCTCCCACCGCCATCGAGTCCGTGTGACATGTCACATGTCACGATTTCCAGCCTGTCAGCTCAGCTCCGCACCAGCCGGGCACCCGTGCTACGCGAGATCTGGGCCTCGATCCTATCGGACCCAGAGTGACGGTGGCAGAAGCTGGCTGTCGCCTCGGTGTGCCGAGCGGAGGTGGCGAGGACCGAAGCTCGAATCAGATGCCGCATCACCCAGGCACAGCAGATCAACCACCTAAATTAAGAGAAGGTAAGACGCAGGAGGCTAGCTCAGAGGCACGCACAAGGGACTCGGGCGGAAGAAACGCAAAATGCCAATTCAAATCTATCATTGTATGAACATCCAGCACCCCTGCTACATGTGAACGAGGTAAGCCAAATGCACGCGGACCGCGAAAGCCTTTGCCAGCCGTCATTAGCCCATGGGATGGAACGTCCTCCTCAGGGAGGGAGCACCAACCGACCACCCATCCGTCCGTCCGCGCCCCTCCTCCCGTTGTCGTCTACGTCAGGTATGCGACAGATGGACACCCGCACCGGCCATGCTAAAACACCCACCCACGCGGGAAAAATGCCCAATCGCTCGTCCGTCGCGCGCCCAAGTCTAAGACCACACATCCTCCTGCCCATTGTTAGCATGTCCCACGTGCCGTTTCACGCCATGTTCTCCCCGCCTCCAGACTCGGCGGCGAGGGACAGGGGGAAGGGAAGGGAGAAGACGTACCTGGTACTGATTCGCCGCGCGCATGTTCTTGACAATCTCCTCGGCCTTGGCCTCGGACAGGCCGCGCTGCTCGGCGATGATCTGGCCGAGGAACGTGTTGACCTCGCGCGCCATGTTGGCGGCGTCGCCGCAGACGTAGAAGTAGGCCTTCTGCTGGAGCAGCTCGTTGACCTGCTTGGCGCGCTCGCGGAGGCGGTGCTGGACGTAGACCTTCTTGGGGCCCTCGCGGGAGAAGGCCGTGATGAGCTCGAAGCTGTCGCCGAGGGACTTCTTGTAGGACTTTTCATTGTCAGCATGGTCAATTCATCGCACACGTAGTTGGACGTATCCGAACAGAGACGAAGGGGGGGGGGCTACCTCGAACTCCTCCTTGTAGACAAAGTCCTCGGTGGACTTGCGGCAGCCGAAGAAGAGTAATGTTGGGCCAACGGTGGCGCCGTCCTCGGCCTGCTTGGCGCGCTCCTGGACGAACGCGCGGAAGGGGGCGACACCGGTGCCGGGACCGACCATGATGACGGGGCGCGAGGGGTCGGAGGGGAGCTTGAAGTTGGAGTGGCGGACGTGGACGGGGACGTGGATGCCGTCGTACTTGTTGCGGGGACCGGTGATCTCGTACGTCTGACCGTAGGCCTCGGGGGCGGGGTCGCCGTTCTGCTTCTGCTTGAGGGCGTAGAGGTAGTTGGTGGCGACGCCGCGGAAGGGATCCTCCTCACGACCGGGGATGGCCTGGCGCTCGACGACGGCGGTGATGGAGATCTTCTTGGGCTGGACGAGGGACGAGGAGGAGATGGAGTAGTACCGGGGCTGGAGCTTGGTGATGCCCTCGATCCATGCGGAGAAAGGAATGTTAGTCCAGGGGGCGCCACCGCTGACGGACGAGAGGAAGCGGGAGATGTTGTAGTAGTGAGCGCCCGTCTTCTCGTGGAAGTAGTCCTTGTCCCCACCGAGCCTCGTCATCTCGGCGCGAGTCGCGTCGTTGGGGGCGAAGGCGGCGAGCGTAGAGACGAACTGGCGAGACACGGGAGCGCCGATTTCGAGGTGGTAGCGGACGATAGCATCGTATGTGGTCGGCGTCGGGAAGGGAACCTTAGCGGTTGGCTCGAGAGCCTTGACGCTGATGACGGAGTGGCGCTTGTCCTTGAGGCCGATGACATCCAGGAAGAGATCGACCTCGTGGCCGGGGTTGGTGGGCCAGATGGCGATGTGGTCGCCAGTCTGGTAGGAGAGGTTGGAGCCGCTGACGTCGACCTCGACGTGCAGGCAGTTGCGGTCCTTGACGGTGAAGAGCTCCTTGGACTCGGCGATGGGTGCGATGTAGGGGTTGTGCGAGTTGAAGGGACCCTTGGCGGTGCCCTCGAGGTGCATCTTGTTGGGCTCGCCGAGGTAGACTTCGGGGGACTCCGGGGTCAGGCCCTCGCGCTCGGTGATGCCGAAGATAGGCTCGTACACGGCCTCACGCTCCTCAAGTCCCATCTTCTCAGCCAGGGCAGTCCACATGGGGTCCTTCCAGGCGAGAAAGTCCTCCTCCATGGTGCCAGCGCCATCGTCACCCTCGCCGGCTTCGCCGATGCGGTGTGCGCCCATCTTCTCGAGCGCCTTGGTGACGTTGCGGACCATGGAGTTGTAGTGTTCGTACGTGTTGTTACCGAGGCCGAAGGCGACAAAGTTGAGGTTCTCGAGGGGAGGGTCGTTTGCGTCGTTGAAGGAGACGTCGTCGCCGGTGATAAATTCGTAGAATTCGACGGCGTTATCGGTGGGCTCACCCTCGCCGTAGGTGGCCAGGACGAACATGACGATCTTGTCAGAGGGCACGGCGTCGAGGTTATCAAAGTCGTAGTCCTCCAGATCGGCGACCATGGTCTCGAGACCGTATCGGGACTTGCCCTCCTTGGCGAGACGGGAGGCGTAGTCCTCGGCGGTACCGGTCTGGGAGCCGTAGAAGATGACACAGTTCTTTCCGGACTCGTCCATCTTCTCGATGATGTTGCGCGTCTTGCCGGCCTTGGGGCCGCTGCCGCTGGCGAAGCCATTGGCGTAGGGGTCCTTCTCGACGCCCCAGTACTTGCCCTTTGTGAAATAGGCGACGGTGCCGAGGAGAATGACGGACAGGACGACGATGTCCAGAGTGTCGAGTTCCGCCATGTTGAGGGAGGGGTCGCGCCGACCGCGGGTGCTTCGGCAGTAGTGGTGTTGAGGGGCACTCGGCTGGAGGCGGCTGAAAGGCGCTGTTGAAACGGACGGCGATGATTCGAAAGGTTTGATCGCGTCGCCAAGGAGACTCGGACAGACAAACTGACAGGACGGGACGACAGCGGTGGTCGTCGTGAGGCGAGCGTCCGAAAGCGAAAGGCTCAGGGAGATCGATTCGGCCTGCGAAGGGGTTCACGTGTCGTCAGCGGAAAGAAGCCCAAGTGTGCTGTGGACTACCGAGATCTGGCCCGAGCCAGTGGCTAAGGGTTTTCCCCCGCCGACCCAAGTCAGGTATGGTATGGTGTGGTCGGGCGCTCGGGGCCGGACACCGGCCTTCTGGACCCGCGTCGATTCCATGTCGGGTCGGCTCTTCGCTCGGGTCTTGCCTTTTGAGACACGAGGGGAAGGGGAGTCTTACCAAGATGCCCTACTCGTACTTTTCGCCTTCCTGTTCAGTACAGCAGAAAAGCAAGAGAAGGAATGTTCTCGGTTCGCGTATGCCGCTTAAAAACATAGACCAAGCGTAAGCTCGTTCGATCCGCAGACGATAAGCACAATAGAAAGCGACAGCTGCCTGTGCTCATGAGATACCAAAACGTCAGCCCACTCGAAGAAAAAAAAACCCGCTGCTCGAGATGCTACGTGTACCCCTGTGGCAGTTGCCGCTTCTTGAACTTGGAAGGAAGATTGCGTATTTGACATGCAGCAGAAGGCGCCCTATCTGATGCATCGGGGTGATTGGAGTAGTGTTAGTCGGTACTTGCGCAACCCGAATACGAGGGCGAGGTTTCTGTGTGGGCTCGCGTGCCTTCAAGTACCGGCTATCCTCAACAGTGCGCTTGATGACCCTCCACCTCGGTTCATTCAATGCCACCCACCGCTTATTCATTGCTCGCCTCTTGCTATGCGATTAGTTTCTTGGAACCCGGGCTACATTGCTTTAAACAAGCGTTTCCCATCTCACAGGGTATCGATCACCACTTAGGCCATGTAGCCCTTCAATCGCCGCCGCCGAGTCTACCCTCTCCGCGCCGACACGGGCATGATGTCCCAAAAGTGCCAGCTGGGGGGCAAAGCCGTTTGATCTGGCCCAGTTATGGAGAGAAACAAAAAGTCCCAAGCTTGTGTGTTCTCCTGCCGAAACAGACGAGCAAGCGCTCCCACATGTCATCTGTACGCCACCACAAGGTTGCCCGTTGGGGCACGCCGATGACCCCCTCCGCCAGTACAGCTGGAGCTTCGGAACCCCGGGCGCCTCGGAAAATTGTCGACGACGATCTCGGAGGTAATCTTGGGTGCCCGCAGGCAATCAATCACCCGGCCATATTCAGTCAATCTCCCGACATCAATGTCGGCCGCCTATCATTCCGAACACGGCCGAGGAAGGCAATGAGGAAACGGGCGGAAAGGATGCCAGTTCGCGATGCTCGGCAGATGGGTTTCCGACGAGTTCCGTCAGGCCCCCAGTCGGCCGAATGACCATCGCCATCAAAGAGCAGGCCTGACCGCACTAGTAGTGTCAATAGTGTCTTGACTATAAACAGGCGGTACCCGACTGTTTCCTCGCCAGAGTCGAACCGCTTGACGATGCAATTGACACTGGACTAGGGACCTTGCATCTCGGGATCCTGGATCTTGGAAGACACATTCGTCATCAGGTGACGGGCATGACGGTCGATCCTCCTCCCATAGGCCACCGTGGCAGCTCTCGTGACGCCAGTAGCTCAGGATAGTTGAGCTGGCCGCATGAGACACTTTGCAATATCAAGCGAATCCAAGCACAGGGCACAACACAAGGCACAGCACAAGACCACCGCGTGGTGTGCACTCCAAGGATCTACGGACGAGGATTCGGTCGAGGTGTGGCTCCCCCCCGCCAACATCGGCACCAATGACGACGGCCCGCACGCTGGCAGGTGTCGTGCGCAAGGGGCAGAAAAGTCAGGGACCTGGCCAATGAAGCCGTGCACGCCGGGCAGACCCCTGGACGTGGCCCCCCCAATTCCCCTCCAAAGGCCCAAAGACTCCCCAGGGGCACCCCGTCCAGGGGAGGCCACAGCGCATCCATTGGCATCCACGGGCACCCGCCGGGACCCCATCGCAACCCCATGGCCGTGCTGCTAGGCCTGCTTTAGGGCACCAAGAACGCCAATAGACTGCCCAAGTCGTCCGTGCCGGTGGCCCTTGCAGCACTTGCCAGCCCGCAAAGGCAACCCTTACAGCGATGGAAAATCCAATTGGACGTGGGTGATCGACCTCGCAGGCACCCGGAGGCTGGGCCCGACATTGGACTGGGCCTGACCTGACCCGACCGACCTCCATCCATTTTCCTTCGTTCGTTCAACCAACCGTCATCAATTGGCCTTGATTGCTCTGGACTACTCCTCCTCCACAAGACCTCCTCCGTCCCGTTCCCATCACATACCACCGCCGTCTCGTCTGCCCGACCCAACCACGCAACCCGGGCCAAACACTACACATCGTTGCCGTCGACTGGAGGCCGTGATGATACACCATCTTCACATGTCGTAAGACGGACCATGGCCCTTGGTCCAATCCGACAATGGGTTAGTTCAGTTCACCCTCCCTCCTGTCACAGGTCCCAGGTCCTAGGTCCACTGCAGCAGCTTCGCCCCCGACGGCTTCCTGCTGGCCTGGCCCACGACCATCTGTGCGCCGTCAAACGTCTTGCGCTTCCACCCTCCGCCTGCCCTCCTGCCCCCTCCCCTCCATCTGCCCGCAGCGTTCCGCGTTTCACCACGAAGGCGAGCGAGAGAGGGACGCGCCCCGGCAGAGACCTTCCGATGACCAGCTGCCTTGGCCTTGCTTGTTGACCGTCCTCGACTGACAACTTCTCAAACTGCGTAGTAGCTCCGTCCCAGACGCTGCCCGACCATCTCCAGGATCCGCTGAAGTTCTCACCTCGCTCCGTGACGACCCTCGACGAGGAAGACGAGGAACGGGAAGACTCCGTCATCGACTGGGAGCGTACC
Organism: Verticillium tricorpus MUCL 9792; assembly: GCA_000732205.1. Taxonomy (NCBI): domain Eukaryota; kingdom Fungi; phylum Ascomycota; class Sordariomycetes; order Glomerellales; family Plectosphaerellaceae; genus Verticillium; species Verticillium tricorpus. Next base: position 179,254 of record JPET01000011.1, on the reverse strand, counting down.
GTGAGGCCCGTCGCCTTTCCCCTCGAACTCCCCGGCAACGTCGCCCGCTCCGTCGCCCACTCGCGCGAATCCTCCCTCGAGAAGCTCGCCGGTCCACCGCCCTCCCTTTCCTCGCCTCGGCTTCCGCACTCCCACAATCACTCCCAATCCCATAGCGCACACCGTGTCGGCGACCCCAAGAGCGCGACGTATGGTCACCACCGTCAAACCTCTATCGTACACGGCATTCAACACTCTCGAAATGGAAGCCTCGCCAGTTCTTCTTCCAGCCCCCTCAGTCCGCAGATAATTGCTGCAGCCGGCGCTAGCCTCTCCGCCGCCGCCGCCGACAGACCAGACATGTATGCTGTGGCACGGCAAGAGGCAGACGGCCCTGCGTCTGCTGTAGGGCCGGGGCCTGCGTCTGCCTCTTCTCGCCCACCCACCGCCCTGTCTGGCACCACGCAAGGCTCCGGCAGGGCATCGCCTGCGGCCACCGACAACTCCAACCAGAGAAAGCTCGAACGCATGCACAGCAAGACCAGGCGCGATGGCAGCCACCACCATACCCACTCGTCGAGGCACCACAAGGAGGACCAGCAGAAGACCGTCGGCGAGTACGCCTTGCACGTGCTCTTCACACAGGTTGGTCCCCTCCCTCCACTTGACCCTCGAATCCGGATCTTCGACCCTGTTCAGGTCTGATGCTGACGTGCCCGCTAGTTCATCGCCCAGGCCGAGGAGAAGCTCAACGATTGTATCACCGTGCCATTCGAGCCCGAGCCACAGGTCGAGCTGGTGTGCGGCCCCGGTGTTGACACCACCTTCGACCAAATTATCGCTGCGCTGGGTCACATCGCACGACCCAGGCCCAAACCCCTGATCGATTCCATCATGCTGTGGAGGAAGAGCAAGAGCGATGCTGCCAACGATGCCCGAAGCCAACTGCAGCAGTCGAAGGGGCCTACATCTCTACAGCGCAGGAACACCGAGCCACTGCAGCCTCTATCCGCTGGGAGCGGCGGATCGGCCACCGACAACCCACTGACGAGCCCCGGAGCTTCCATGGCTGCCAAGCAGGAGTTTGTGGCGCACGCCGAACGTCGTTCCACCGTCTCGATCTACATCCTGTGTCGGGTCCTGCTGCAGGTCATCAGCCAAACGAGCCTGCCGTTGTTGACGCCTGAGATGGAGGAAAAGCTGGAAGGCATCATCTTTGGCCAGCTGAAGATCGCCGACACCGACCAGCTTGTCATGAGCCCGCTGAAACTTGCCAACTGGAACCTTTTTGCCCAGCTGCTTGGCGGTATGAGCGACATCAACTTCAAGGGAGTGGCGGACAGGTTTCTAGGCGACATAGACCGTTCTCTCCAAGAACTGGCCGCCAAAAGCGCCATGACGCAGGCCGGCCGCGATGCCGAGGGGAAGATCGAGCTGGTTCTGGGTGGCATGAAGCATCTGAAGATCAAGATCGCTCCAGCAGAGGCGTGGGAGCACTCCTGCGACTTCCTGATCAAGCTGGGGCGGCTTTTTAACCGATCTCACGGGCAGAAGGTGAAGACTGCTTTCTGCCAAGTTCTCGAGGTTCTCCTGCTGCCAATCGCAGCCAAGGCTAGTACCAACGAGCTCTCCCATCCGAAGTGGGCTGAAGTGCTCGCCGCCATCGGCCCACGACCCGCGCAAATGTCTTTGAAGCCGCGGCACTGGACGTTCGCCTTCCCTTTGACCGCGACCATGCTTTCTGTCTCTACTCCGGAAACCTTCGCTGCACAGTGGATGCAGTTGGTCTTGCCCCTGCAAGCCAAGGTCAAAGACCGACTCACTCGACCCTTGTGTCTGCAGGTTGTCTCGAGGCTCGCATGGGCCTATCTCTACAGGACCAACGACACCCCAACAAACGCCGCGCGGAAGCTGGACGAGGTGATGAAGCTTGTTCTTCCAACCACCAGGCGCAGCTTGGTTGCATCCGACACCTCTGTGGTTGATCCGTTGCTTCAGATCATTCGAATTGTCGGCTTCAAATATCCCGAATACTGCTTCAAACACATTATATTCCCACTCGTCAACGCTGACCTCTTCCTGTCAAACAGAGAGGCCAAGGTTGAACAGTTGGACCCTGACCGAATCGTCATCGGCATTCGGGCCTTCATGGTCATTATGTCTGACCTAGAAAAGGGGTCGCAGGGTCGACCTCCTTTCCCAGTGGCGTACGTGCCCTCACCGAACCCCGAGCGCATGCCCATGTCGCCCTCCGTTTCTTCGCCGCAGCAGGGGCCGTTGGCCAGCCCAGCACTTCCCCTGACAGAAAGTGAGGAGCTCCTACGGCCTGTTGATGCAAGTGTCCTGAGTGAAGGGGCTCGGGACTACTACTACCGGTTTTCCGAGGTCCTTGGCAAAATCACCATACACTGCGACAATACTTTTGGAGGCCAGGCCACCCTGGACGAGAAGTTCAGCAGTCCGGGTCCGAAGACTCCGATTGCCGAAACCTTTACCTTCTCCAGGCGCGACGATCACCAAACGGCGTCCGACTCAAAACAGCCATTCTATGAACTGTTGCACGTCGCCGTTCAGGCACTGCCCCGTTGCCTTTCCACCGATATACCATTCAATTCCCTCATCAACCTGCTCTGCACCGGCACTGCCCATGTGCAATACAACATCGCCCAGTCATCAGCACGGTCGCTGAAGGCCATTGCTCGACAATCCCATGCACAACAAGTGATTATGGGGTTTGCCCGCTTCATCTTTAATTTCGATGACCGGTACTCGACAATGTCTGATGGCGGCATGCTTGGCCCCGGCCACATCGAAAGTACCCTCCGGCTGTACATCGAACTGCTTCAGATCTGGATCGAGGAGATTAGGCACAAGACACGAGAGGCATCCGTCGAGCAACCCGACGCGAACGACATGCGAGGAGCCAAATTGGACATATCTAGCATATGGGCCGAGGTCGATCAGGCGGAGGCCCATGGGCTCTTCTTCCTCTGCTCTCAGTCTCGCAGGGTCAGATACTTTGCCATTATGGTCCTGCGACTGATCAACGACTTCGACGAGGCACTTGGCAAGAGTAAATCTGAAGACAATGACACGCTGAGAGTGATCGACATTTTAGAAAACGACTCGATGCAAGTAATGAACTTCAAGGACGAACACCTTTCGGTTGCAGAACGGAGCAGGCTGCAGAGAGGAATACAGAATAGTAACAGCCGGGGCGCCCTGGTTGAACTCTGCACCAGCGATGTATCGTACGACACGACCCTCTGGTTCAAGCTCTTCCCCAACCTTATCCGCATCGCCTATGAGAAGTGCCCCTTCACGGTCACGATCGGCCGTGACCTGATATGCAACCGGATTCTGCAGATGTACAAGGGTATCACTGTTCTGTCTGAACCCTCCAGGGGCCTCTACTATGGAAACGATACAGGGAGCGGTCGGCTGACAAGCCGGACGCCAACCACGCAGCCGGAGGTCATGATTGAGCAGTGGAAGCTATACCTCATCTTCGCCTGTACCACGCTGGCCGATACGGGAAGCCAAATGACCAGCCCCTCACAGGCGGCACAGCATAATCGGAAGACATCCAAGCCGAACGCGGCGGACAAGATTGTTTCAGCTCGACTACTTTTCAAGTACCTCATACCCCTTCTCTCGGCATCTTCCGCTTCGGTTCGCGATGCTGTGGTCCTTGCCATGGGCTCCATCAATAAACACATCTACCGACCCCTGCTTGAGGAGCTTGCAGGCCAGGCGTCCCGCTGCAACGACGAGGCCCGCGCCAGGATTCATCAGCGCACCAACAGCAGCCCGCGACGAAACAGGAAGATGGACCTCCTGCGTACCGAGATCACACATATTTACAAGCTCACGTCACACTTTCTTAAAGACCCCGACGTTTACGAAGACGAGTGGGTTCTGAACAACCTCGTCAACTACACCAGAGACCTGAAACTCTTCCTCATGGATGGCGAAGTTCAAATGGACTGGGAGTTCCAAAAGCTGCGTCGTCATTACTGTGGCCTCGTGGAGGAGCTCTTTGAGGGCATCAACAGGACACAAGACCCCTCTAGGTGGATGACTTTTGAGTCGAGGAAGTCCGCCTTTTCGCTCATGGAAGACTGGTGTGGTTTCTCGCCGAACCAGAACCAGATCCGGGTCAGGGAAGACACTATGAGACAGTCTCTGATCGAGCAGCAATCGCACGGAGAGCGGGGTACCGTGACCGCGGCCATAGAAATCGAAAAGCGCAATCTCCGCACCGCCGCCCTCAGTGCTATGGCCGCACTCTGTGGCGGTCCCATGAGTATCACCACGGAAAGTGGTGCTACGCTACAATTCGATCTGCGACGGATGCTTGCCTGGATCGAAGCCATCTTCAACTCTGGCAGCGATCGCATGAATGTCATCGGCCGCCGGGCGTTGCAGAACCTGATCACGCATAACCAGGAGTATCCCTATCTTCTGGAGCAGGGATGCATTGCCCGGTGCTACTTGTCGGATGTACCGAAGGTCCTCGAGAGCTACTTTGCAGTGGTCACTCAGGTTCTCCTGGAGTACCCTGACTATCCTTCTCCCTTCTGGAAGCTACTCGGCCTGTGTCTCTTCACTCTTGGTAACGATGAGAGCGAGATCAGATCCAAGTCTGCGCGTGTGCTTCGGGCCTTAGAAGAGCGGCAGCAGCCCGCTCGAAGTTCCAAGATCCAGGACTACGACATTAGCATCTCCGACAAGACAAAGGCGGTGTACAAGAACGCACAGTTCGAGATCTCCAAACGCCTGTCGAAGCAGCACACCGAGCTGGCCTTCCATATATTTTCAGAGTTCACTCTCTACTTTAAAGATTTGCAGCCCGCCTCACAGCGTAACGTCGTTGCAGTCATCCTCCCCTGGATTCAGTCGATAGAACTGAAGGTGGATCCTAACGGAGGCCCCATCGCCGAATCGTACGTTCTTCTGGCCAATCTACTCGAAATCACGATCAAGTCGAGCGGCGCCTTGCACAACGAAGTGCAGGCTCTTTGGCAAGCCCTCGCTACGGGCCCATACCCCGGCAACGTTCGGTTGATCCTTGACTTCATCATCTCTCTGTGCCTTGAACGCCGGGAACAGAACTTTGTGGAATATGCGAAGCAGATTGTCGTCTTCCTGGCGAGCACCACGAGCACGCCCGGTATCAAGGTCGTCGAATTTCTGCTTCTGCAGATCACTCCCAAAGCCATGGTGCCAAACGAAAAAAAGGAGGTTGCTCCCCCACCGCCTGACATTGTCCAGCTGCCCTACTGCGCAGACCTGGGAGAGGCTCTGCCGATCGGTACGAAGCAGGCCGGCTTCTCGCTGGGCCAGCTGTCTCTCATCTTGCTGGTTGACCTCATGGTTTCACCGATTCAGTTGACGCCCGACAATGTGCCGGTCCTTCTCCAAGTCGTGACTGTTCTTTGGGACCATTACACCCCCCTGGTGCAGGAGCAGGCTCGGGAAATGCTCATTCACCTGATCCACGAGCTCGTCATCTCCCAACTCGACGAACAGACACCCGCCAGCTCCAGACAAGCAATCGAAAACATGATCGACCTTATCCGCCAGCACGATCGCTCCGTCGTGTGGGGCTACGAGGATAGTAACGGAAAGGCCGAGACTCATGATAACAAGGTCCCCGCAAGCATGGAGTATTTGACGAACGAAGTGGTCAAGACGTTCGAAATCACGTATCCAGGCATCAAGGAGCAGTGGGGCCGTCTGTCGTTGACCTGGGCTACCTCTTGCCCGGTGCGACACCTCGCCTGCCGATCTTTCCAGATATTCCGCTGCGTTCTCACATCCCTGGACCAGTTCATGCTAGGCGACATGCTTGCCCGGCTGTCTAACACCATTGCGGATGAGGATTCGGAGATCCAGACATTTTCCATGGAAATTCTGACAACTCTGAAGACGCTGATCGCGAAACTTGACGCCGAAAAGCTGCTCACGTTCCCCCAGCTCTTCTGGACAACGTGTGCGTGCCTTGAATCGATCAATGAGCGCGAATTCCTCGAGGCAGTGGAGATGTTGGATGAGTTTTTGACCAAGATCGACTTCCAGTCGCCCAATGTGCGAAGACTGCTGTCTGACGGGCAGCCATCAAGATGGGACGGCTCCTTCGAAGGCTTACAGGCCCTGCTTTACAAGGGACTCAGGTCATCAGTGTGCATGGACACGACACTCAACATCATGACGAAGCTCGTCCAGCTGCCCAGTGACAACCTAGTGGGTGACGACAGCCGGCTTTTCTATGTCATTCTGGCATACTTCCCCTTGATGCTCCACGAGATGGAGCAGGAAACGCCGAGCGAGCAGTGTCTGCAGGCTGTCGAGGTTCTCTCCACCGTCGCAGAAGATCAAGGATACGGCAACATTGCAGAGGTCCTCGAGGACTACATCGCCTTCAAGCACCACCTCGATACCCGGGACTTCCAGGTCCAACTATTTGGCGCGCTACGAGACCACTTCCTACCCAAGTTGGAGTTCAACATGGTTGTGTTCCTCATGGGTCTGCTCACCAATTCTATCCCGTGGGTCAAGATCAAGACGATGAGCATCCTGACCACTGTCATCCCCGAAATTGACATGCGAAGACCGGAGCTCGCAGGCCATGGCTCCGACCTGATCTCTCCTCTTTTGCGCCTGTTACAGACGGATTACTGCATGGAAGCGCTCGAGGTCCTGGACAACATCATGACCATGTCAGGTAGTGCTATGGACAACCAACACCTGCGGATGAGCATGACGCGGTCAACGTCGAAGACGGTACGCAAGGAGTACGGACGAATGCAGAGCTTGTTCGGCATTCCGGAAGTATCCGGCTGGGCGATCCCAGTCCCGGCCAAGAAGACGGACTCGACGCGTGCCAATATTCATGCAGCCTTCTACATGTGCCAGAATGCGGAGGGCATGCTGGCAGACGCCACGCCCACGCCAGACGTCGAGTTCCACGCTGAAGACTTCCCGTACGGCTACTTCCACATGCCTGATCGGACCGAGACGATGATGTCGGACGAGGCCAGGGCCAACGGCAACATGGGCGACATTGTCAACAAGCTCGACAGCCTGGACGACTTTTTCGATGATCTGGGGGCCAGCCCGCCGCCCAGCGAGGGCCGATCCTCGCGGACCGTCACCGAGTTCTCACCAGACACGTACGAGTCTGGTGCTCAGCTTTACGACGAGCAAATCCTGCCGATTCTGCACCAAGCATCCGATAACTCAACGTTCCAGAACGGGTTTACGGATCGACCGCCGCCTCTGTCGACGCAGAGCTCGGCGAACACCATGAACCCCGGTGCCTTCAGTGCCACGGCGGCGCCGCGCCCCGGGCTTCATTCCCGGTCCATCACTTCTCCCTCGGCACCTGCGTCCTACCATCCTCACATCAGCGAGTTCACGTCGGACGACGAGTACACCGAGGATGTGTTCTCGGATGCGGACGACGAGCGGCCCAACACGGGAAACGGCGAGAGCTCGTTCTCCCTGGAGAGCATGATCAGGCCTATCGCGCAGAGCACACGCACGGGGATGCGGCGGCTGACGGGCGGCCGCTCGCGCGAGGGTGACCGGGCGAGAGAGCTGTTCCGCGAGCGATCGGCTCCGTCGGCGCCGGTACCGAAGCTCCCCGCCGGTCTCTTCTCGCCAAAGACGATGCAGCAGCCGGGCAGTGACAAGATTTAAATGGAATGTGTAATTTGGAGGGAGGACACGGAGACGTAATTTTACTATAGAAGAAGATACATTTGCATGGATGAGGACGAGAGAAAAGGGGGTTGACAGCACGACGGTGGAAGAAGACATCAGACACATGTAGCCCGGGCGAGAGAGAGGAAGAGGGGCGGCGCGAAGACGAACAGGGTCTGCCTGTCTGGGTGTTCCCTTTTTGTTACGAATCACGGCTTGGGCGAGGGAGGAGTTGGCGAGGCGTACCTTGTAGTCAATTCCAGACAGACGACTTGATCACGAGTCTTTGCTCGGGACATGAGCATTCATTAGCATGGGTTTTGACATGATTGTGGTATTCATCGTGGTTGTGAGACTAACGCTGGTTCCGGTCCACCGCCCCGATCTTGTGAGAACGCCGTGGGAAAGCATAGCAAGGTAACGCAGAGCAAGGCAAAGGCAAAGAACAGACGACGGGGGGCCTAGTAGCGATGCCGCGTGGAGTAGTCCTTGGGGCTGACGACGAGGCCGCGGCCCTTCTTGGCGCCGCGGTAGACGGTCTCGATGATGTCGATGAGCTCCTGCTTGTCCTCGAGGACCCAGTTGAGCTTGTTGTTGTCGCCGGTGCCAAAGTCGACCATCATGTGCTTGTTGCGGAAGAAGAACATGACGGTGCAGGGGTCGTAGAGCTCGTAGAGCTGGTTGAAGTCGGGGACGCGGTCGATGTCGCAGACGTAGCAGACGGCGAAGTTCTTGATGCGGTCCTGGATGCGGTAGAGCACCTCGTCCTGGCGCATGCAGGCGGGGTCCCAGTCGCGGCCGAAGCGGATGACGACGAGGCGCTCCTCTTCGGAGAGGATGGCCTGGTCCTGGGGGATTGTCAGCACGGGATAGGTGAGGAGGGGAGGGGGGGGCTCAGCGCGGGATGGGTGAGGAAGGGGCAGGATGGGGGGGGGACGTACGACGTGCCAGCCGCTGTTCAGGTGGGTGAGGACGACGGAGCCCATGGTGCGGTTCGTCCAAGTGGCTTGCGGAGTGGAGAGCGTTCGATGTGATGTTCAATGTCGGGTTGAGGAGCGTCTGGGCGATGCTCGAGGTGATGTTCGAGGTGATGTTCGAGGTGATGTTCGGGTGGTGGGTGGTGGGTGGTTGAAGGACTACAGTCAGGCCTGTAGAAGTTACAGTGCAGTTGGGCCAGTGACGTTGGAGGGGCGCGAAATCTCCCCACCAGCCCAGCCTCGACGCCCCTCTCTTACCCGCCGGCTAGGCCCGACTCGGCTTATCGCAAGCGGTCTCTCGAGGCAGAACTTTTTATTTTCTGGACGTCTCCCAGAGCTCGCCTCGACCTCCCGCGCGGAAGGGCTCCAGAGCACGTCTGCACTCCATTCCCCAGCGCTGAATTACCCCAAGCGCTCCCACCATGGTCAAACGACAGCTCCGCGAGGCCGACGTCGCCGTTGCCGCCCGCAAGAGGCAGAGGACCGTCATCGAGGCCCCGACCCATGAGGACGTGAGCAATGCGCGGCAGCTGCGCCAGCTGCTGGCCTTCGACCAGGATGTCAAGCGGGCGAGGCATGGTATGAAGCGTGACGCCCAGCGCGTTGCCCCCAATGGAACCAGACGACTGACCGAGAACCCCCAGGCATCCAATCCTTCAAGATCTTCCTCGACGGCTTCAGCGCCAACCCCAACGAGAACCACGACCGCTTCGCCATCCTGTCCGAATACCTCGAGTCGACGAAGCCGCGCATCTTCACCGAAGCCACCGTCTACATGACCGACCTCATGGAGATGTGGGGTTACGCTTCCGGCATACACAACGAGACCATCATCTCCGCCGTCCCTGCCGTGCTGGCCCTGCTCCTGCACGTCATCTCCAGCTCCCTCGAGCTCCTCCCCCACGCCACCGGCATCGCCCAGACCCTGCTCCAGGACCGCCACCTCAAGCTCATCGCCAGGAACCTCTCCGCCGCCAAGAGCAGCGGCTACATCATCTCGCCCACCATGCGGCTCGTCCGCGAGGTCGCCTCCGTCGACGGCGGCGCCCTCGCCAAGCGCGTCTTCCGCGCCCGCGACCACACCTTTGCCTCCTTCGCCCGGAACCTCGAGGTCCGGAACTCCCTCGACGCCGGCCCCGAGGACCCCGCCAAGCCCTCCGTCCGCACCAACGCCATCAAGCTCTTCATGACGAGCTTGAAGTTCCTGCAGCCCGACGCCAAGAAGGAGCTGCTCCTGCAGAAGGAGGTCATGTCCCACCTGACCTTCCTGCTCAAGGACGACCCGGCCTATCTGCTCGTGGAGATGCTCGAGACCCTGAGGAAATACGTCCTCATGGACGACAAGATCCCGCGCGAGGCCAAGTTCAAGGCCTTCAACACCAAGACGCTCGACCGCCTGGCCGGCCTCTACTACTACAAGCACGACGAGGAGGTCGAGGGGAGGCCGACCGTCAAGGAGGCCGTGCACAGGTTCCTGACCTACGTCTGCACCACCCCCGGCGCCGGCATTCTCTACACCGGCACCGGCATGTACCCCAAGGACCTCGACGACGAGGCCACCAAGGATGTCAAGGACACCGACGACTTTGCCTTCGAGCGCGCCGGCTGGATGGACAAGTACACCGAGGAGGTGCCCGTCGCCAACTTTGTGCTCGACGAGTTCATCCAGAAGATGCGCCCCTGGTCGAGCCTGAAGCACAGCGAGCTGCTCGTCTCCGTCTTCGAGGCGGCCCCCGAGCTGGTGGCGAGCTATTTCCTCGCCAACAAGTCCTTCTCCTTCGAGCCCAAGCTGTCCATGACCTGGATCGGCTACGCCGCCTTCCTCTTTAACACGGTCCAGCTGCCGATACCCAAGTACTTCGGCAACAGGTCCGGCTACCGACGAGTCCCGCCGCCGACCATGGTGCTGCTCGACAACATCATGCCGCTGCCCCTGAAGCAGAAGGATCTGATCAGGAGTCTCTCGCACGACTCCAACCTGATCTCCTTCTTCACGATACGCATCCTGGTGCTGGCGCTGCAGAAGCTCGACAAGGCTCTGCAGATGCATCGGGAGGCCGCCGGCACCAGCAAGACGATATGGGAAACCGCGGCGCGCAAGCTCATCGACGAGTTCTGCCAGAGGATACCGGACATGAAGGAGGTCACCAAGTGCTACAAGGCCATCCCCGAAGAAAACGTCCTGCAGAGGGAGGCGGCGAGTCGCCTGCTCCTGCTGTACTACGAGGTCATTCCGCAGATGGCGCTGATGGCCAACTACGACGTCTCGCCCTTCCTTCTCGGCGCCCTCCGCCGTCTCGACGACCGGAAAGAGAACAAGCAGGAGCACACCCTCGGCCTGATGGAGCTGGAGAACCTCCTCGCCATCGCCGGCTACTCGCCCGGCATGCGGTGGTTTGCCAAGTCAGAAGCGCTGGCCGCCTCGCCGTTCGTCGCCCTGCTCCGCGTCTACGTCACGTCGAGCCAGGGCCACTCCCTGACGAGGCTCAAGGACGTGCTCGAGTTCGTCGCCACGCAGAACCAGCTCGTCCAGGAGCAGACGGGGCTGGGCCTGCTCTTCCGCACGCCGCAGGAGCTGCACAAGAAGGACCTCGCCCCGGTGTGGGCCTTCCTCGACAACTGCGTCAACAGGTGTGCCGGCTCACCCCTCAAGTATGTGGACTTGATGGAAGAGATCGCCGGTGAGGGCCAAGGCTCAGAAAGGGGCCCCGTCAGCCTGATCTTGGTGACGATGGCGGAGCAGATATCGTTCGCTGTCAAGGACGCAAGTGCCGATGACCTGGAGCTGTTCGCAAAGGCCCTGTCTTCGTTCCTCGGATATGCCAAGGCGGCGAAGGAGGATGCGGCCGTCCTTGATCTCCTCGCTACAAGGCTGAATGAGGCGCTATCCAAGTCCAAGTCCCAGGTCAAGCCGAAGTTCAAGGGCGCCCTGCTCGAAGATGGTGCCACGGAGGCCAGCGGGGTCAGCGACAAGGTCACGTCAAAACCCTCCGCATCAGGGAGCTCGGCTGTCAAGGAGCTGGACGACTCGGCCCTCGAAACCGCCCTCCACGTCCCCTTTGAGCCCGAGGAAGACAACTCGGCCCTCCTCAAGTGGGCCTCCAAATCCGTCGACGACCTCATCGACGGCAACTACATCCCCGCCCTCATCCGGCTCCTCTGGTCCCCGCACAGCAGCATCCGCCAGGAAGCCCTCACCAACATCCTCAAACTCGCCGCCAAGCTCAGAGACTCTAGCTACGAGGAGAAGGACCAGCTCTGGCTCCTCCTCTCCGAGCTCGCCGAGTCGTCTCGCGGGCTCGTCGGGGCCGGTCCCGTTTCCTCCCCGCTCGTCGCCTTCGCGCTGCACTCGATCGACATCCTCAAGAACCCGCTGCACTGCCTCTACACCAAGGTCAACACGTACCTCACGCGGGCGCCGCTCTGGTCCCCCGACAAGATCCCCCTCGCGCACGACATCCTGCACGGCGAGCCGTCCGAAGACGACAGGTATTACACCGAGCTGACCTGGCTGCTGAGCTACCTCCTCGACGGGCTGCGCACGCCGGGCGACCTGGCCGTGCTGCACCACCGCAAGTGGTTCGAGAAGATCCTCGCGTTGGCCGGCAACCCCTACCTGCGGACGAACCTGACCACGAGGGTGCTCCGGATCGTGTACCGCGCGACGTGCATCGAGGGGGGCAGCACGACGCTCGCGACGCGGTTCGGCATCGTCAGCTGGCTCGAGGCGCAGGAGGCCGCCTGGGGTGCCGACGAGGCAGCTCTGTGCCGGGCGCTGAGGAGACGGGTCTGGGAGACGTGCGACCAGGAGAGAGTCGGGGCGTGGAGCAGGGGCGGGATCGGGAGGGAGGAGGACAAGGAGTAGATGATGGTGTATCTGGCCTGCGAGGCCGTTGGTTCATTCCTGTTTGGCGCATTTGCGGGTGTCCTGATGTACTGCATGTTGCACGAGGTCTTTCCACGCGGAGACGGCGCAACAGGGAAATACAAGGCTGTTGATGTTGTAAGCCTTTTCTCTAACTTCGTGATCCATTCGCAATAAGAGTGATGGTGACCATTTTTCTAACTGGTCGTGATCCATTTGTAATAAAAGTCGAAAGAACATGCTCAGGGGGGTGACCGACTCGAAGCTCACGCAAGCACCATGTGTGAGGCGATGAGACTTGGTTGGGCTTAGGGAAGAAGATCAAGCAGGCAAACACCGGCCAGACAAACGCCATTACGGGGGAGGCTTCATGGTGAAATGTACAATAGCATCTTGGATCAGCACTTTTGTCATCATTCGATCAAAGACATGAATCAGCCGCACCCGGGTGTTCGGCTGTCTCTGAGAAGCTGCTAGTGGATACAACGAGACACCGAGTCGCCTTGAATATCGGGTAGCATATCTCTGACCAGTCAATCAGACCATAGATATATCGATGTCGGGCATTTCTGTCCCGGAGAGCCTAGTGAAGCAAGGCTAAGACCACTGCGTCTATATCAAATAGAGAAAACTGAATTCCATTCCATTAAAGGGTACTGGCTGTGCGCAAGGGGTGGTGAGTCCAAGATTGGCCAGGAGTATGCAGTCCTTTTCGGGGTGCCTGGTCAGAAGGTGAAAGGATGAACACGATCGTGAGCCGACCGTCCCCTTCGTCTTCCGTATCTGCACAAATGTGACATGAGAATAATCCCTGGAGGCAGGGAATATGTTGCAGCCTCGTCGTAGGTGTGACAAGGGCGCCGTTCTTGCTGAGATAAGTGCTGCCAGGACACTCGCAAACCTGCATATCGAACTACCGAGGCTGGCCTAGGCGCTTACACGATCTTGCCCCGACCAGCGCCGCCAAGCCGATAGCGTGCGCTGGCCGCCCACAGTGACACGACGCAGGCAGGTGGCACCGAGAAGGTGCAGGGAGCGACGAGTGCCAGGCAGGGCCAGGCAGGCCAGGCAGGACCAGCAGTTACAGGGAGCAGGGAGCAGGCAAGTGCGTTCGGTCGGCCTTGCCTTAGCTCAATGCCTGCCCGACCTCCTCCAACAACCACCAGCCTTCGTCCCATCTTCAAAACCCAGACACTTCACAATCGCGACCGTTGAACAATCTTCCCAGCTGCTCGATTGCGTGTCGCTTCATCAACCATTGACCTGCCCTACTTCTCCCTGTATCTTACCAACCCGAATCCGCCTCTCACACCGTGCCCTGCACCACACACACCGCTCCCCCTCCACTCGCACCCTCCTCTGGTCGGACGACGTCGATCCCACCCGCTCGACTCGACTCGGCTGGAGCTTGCTGCTCTGCGACACAACGTCGCAAGCGCCCCTTCCCGACGACAACAAACCTCAACCTCCCTCTCCGACTGACTCTCTACCGACACCTCACCTACCAATCGCTCCATCTCCCCCCCATACCGCCAATACCCATCGCCTCTCGCCCCATTAACCCCTTGGGCTGCCGCAGCCCGCCAAGACACATCGCTGCTCTCTCCGTGCGAACCCCTTCCACAGCTGTGCGCGCTCACATGAGCCTTGCGCTTCCCGCACAAAATGGCAGTCCGCTACTCAACCGAGTATCTCTTTCACCTTCGCGAATCTCCACTATGCACCAAACCGACCACCTTGCCTCCCCCGGAGGACTGGATGGGGTGAGTGACGATGCTCCCCGCCACCCGAGTCACCTGAGCTAACCACCGTGGCAGCCCTCCTCCAGATAACGCACGCACCCAGACCAAGACCACCGCCGACAGACGATCCCATGACAACTCTCTCCTCGACCAGACAAACAGGCGCCCCGGCGTCGAGCGCCATGTGTCCCGAAACAGCGCAAGTATGTCGCACACTCCCTGCACACGATTGTGACCCGTCTCGTTGCTGACCCCGTGCCCACGCAGACCCAGAAGACATCATCCTCGGCCCCCCTAGAACCTCTTTTGCCTCTGCCGGCGGCCTGCGCAACAGCGGCACGGCCACCGCCACCAGCCGACCGTTTGACACCGACAAAGACTCCAAAGAACCAGACTCCCGCGATCGCTTCAACTTCCGCAATAGTCGCAACGGCGACTCCGAACTCGGCGACCGGTTCCGCGATTCGCGAAACAGCAACTTCCGCCGCCGCGGCGATGGTGACCAAGACACCGAGGGCTGGAGCACCGTCAAGCCTCGCAAGAGCTTCGGCACGGAAGGAGCTGAGCGCTTCCATGGCCGCATGGGCGGCGGTGATCGCTTCACCAGCGAGCGCAAGCCCCGCGAACGGGACGACGACGCCACAAGGGATAGGCCGCGCCGGACCTTTGACAATTACGGCAAGGACGCCGAAGCCGACGACTCACTTGAACCTCGTCCTCGAAACGGCCTGAGCAGGGGCAAGTCGGAGCCTTGGTTTAAGAATGAGCCAGTTGAGAAGCCTCCGATGACGGCACGTGAGCGCATCGATCGCGCCAAGAGTTGGAGAGACAAGAACCAGGACGCCGAACCCGCGCCCGAACCCCGATCCACCGGCCGCAACTATGACCGTCGCTGGGACCGCGATCAACGCAATGAGCGCGACCCCGAATGGATGGATGAGCCGGCCGGCGACAGGAATGAACGTCACACCGAGGAGGACTTCAAGAAGTTCATGGAGAGCATGAAGGGCCAGAAGGCTGCGGCGGCTGCCGCTGACGAGAAGCCCGTTGCCGTCACCGCCCTCGAGTCTGCAATCAAGGCCGAGCAGCCAGCTGTTGCGTCCGCACCTGTGGAGACTGGCCCTGACAAGTTCTTCATGGCTTTTGCCTCCACGAGCGGTTTGGACTCGCCCAACGATGTGGCGCAGAAGGAGGCCACCCCTAAGCCTAGCAGAGCGGGCGGCGGCAAATCTTCTCGCTTTACTTCCTTTTTCAACGCGCCGCACGAGGACGCGAGCGCGCGCCACCAGTCGGAACCCCCTGCGCCACCCCCTGGTCTGCCCATCATGGGAGGCAACGCCATCATGAGCGCCCAGGCCCCTAACGCCGAGAAGGAGGCCTTTGCCGTGCTGCTGCAGAAGCTTCAACGCTCCAATGTCAATGAAGGCTCGACACCGCCTGCCGCTCAGCTTTTCCAGAAGCCGCCTCACGAGCCATCGCCCGGAGGCCCGATCCAGAGCCCCGGTCCCTTCCAGCAGTACGGGCCCCCTGAGCATCGTGAGGATCCGCGAATCCGTCACCAGCAGCCCATGCCGGCTCAGGATATCCCCGCCCCGCGTCCTATGCTGGCTACCCAGCAGTCGGCGAGTCACCAGGACAAGATGCTACAGGACCTGCTCGCCCAGCGTCAGCACGCCTCTAGTCAGGGATCTGGCAGGGCCGAGGGTGGCCCGCACCCCCAGATGCGCAACAACAGCAACGCTGAGTTCCTGATGAACCTCATGAGGGCGCAGCCCGAGCCGGTTCGCACCGAACAGATGCTCATGCGCATGCACCAGCAGCCGCAGCCCCAGAGCCAGCGGAACGCCTCCATCTCGCAGCTCCAGGACCGCGAGCCCGACTTCTCTCCCGGCGGCCGCCAGCCGCAGCGCTCCATGCGCGGCCCCCCTCCCGGCTTCATGGAAGACGGCTTCCACCACGAGCCTGAAGGTCGCCCGCAGCCCACGCAGATCCTGCAGCGTCCTCCGCCGCCTCCTGGTCTGGATCAGATGAACCCCAACTGGATGCAGCAGGGCGGCCCGATGCCCCCTCAGCAACGCAACATGGGTCCTCCTCCTGGCCTTGCTGGCGGCCCCGGTGGCCCCGGTGGCCCCGGAGGACCCGTTGGCCCTGGTGGGCCCGTCGGCCCTGGCCGTAACCACCCCATGGGAGGCATGTTCCCTCCCGGACCCAACTTCCCGCCTGGCGGCTTCCCTCCGCCTGAGAGCATGGCTGGCCCGCCTCCGCGCGGCATGCAGCCTCCCCCCGGCTTCTTCGGAGGCCTGCCGCCGCCTGGCTTCATGCCGCCCCCCGGCATGGGCGGGCCCGGCTTCCAGGGACCTGGACCTGAGGGTCACGGGTTCCCTTTCGACGGACGCGGCCTGCCCCCTCCGGGCGCCGCCCAGGCCTTCCGCAGGCAGTAGTCGCCTGATGGGAGGTCGAGGAGGAACAAAGACACACCTGACCCAATCATGTCACATAATGCCACATTCAATCTCACCTTTCTCCTAGACGCCGTCAACGAACGCGGCCGGCGTTCACGACCATTGCCTCTCCAGGGCTCTACGAATGTTTCTGGGATCGACTCATGTTTGCCGGTCACACGCAAAACGACGACGTCTGTGCCAGTCAGTCTGTATAACGAATCACGGGCGGTTGACGCCGATGAATACTTGTTTGGGACATGTCGGGGGTTAATGAGCAAAGTCAGCTATGGGAGGGGCCGCGGGCTCCTCGATCTGCCATAGACATGAATGAAATGAATGGATGTCTGTTCCAGCGTGCGGCCATGGCCTTATTCCGTGACGAGCCAATACTGAGTGACCTAATAATCATAAGGCCTGGGTAAGGACTGTGACTTGCTGGCGCTCATCTCCCCCTGTCGGTGACTACCTATGCTACGTTGACCCTTGGAAGCCCTCGTTCGTCACTTAAGTGCCACATACAAGTAACATTGTCGAACAGGCCCGTCCGTAGCTGGGAGGCCATGCAGCCTGGTCCCAGTGAAGCAAGTTGCATGTTCCTCTCGGCGAGGCTGCCAAACTATGTTCTGCCAGGCTGTCAGGCAGCCAGACAGGTAGGCAGTCGGCGTCCTGAGGAAAGTGCCTTGCCATGACCGTCACCAGGCAACGCGCTCCCATGCCATCCACGACAACGCGCCTCCGCGCCCTCAGGCAACAACAGCACCCAGGCCGCAGGCCGCAGGCTAGATGAACAGACCGACCAGTCCTGCCTGCCGGTCGGGAGCCGTAGGCGCAGTGGTAGTGCAACGGCTTCCATCAGACCTTTAGCAGTGATAGACACCAGGGGCAGCCCGGCTTCCTCACTTTTTTGCAGTTCGGGTTCGAGCCCCTGAGCGGGCGTCCCCCCTTCCCCGTTCCCCTTTCCCTTTTTCCGCCTCTACGGGACGACTGTGAGATATGATGTCACCGCTCCTTCAGTTCTGCCTTTCCATGGACTCGATGATGGAGTCTGCTACAGGTTCTGCCTCTGCGACATGGCTGCATCGTGGCCACCGCATCGAGGGGCTGCTCCGTATGCTTGGCCACAGGCGAGTCGCAGGCTTCGTTCCACAAGACAGTGCACTCACCGAGCTTGCCCACGCGAGTCCAGGATTCGTTCCATATGCAACGCACGCCACCAGGCTGCGTCCACATGCGCGCACTCATCACGGTCGAGCAATGCAAAGGAGACAGTAGCTATTAAACCTAGCCAAAGGCAGCCCCAACGCCAGGACGCCACGCTAAACGGAGGAAAGCCCATTTAACCACCAGCCAACTCACCGCGCAGTCCCCCCTCTCAGCCTAGTCCTAGTCCTTGTCCTTGGACGACTTCTTCATGCCCAGGAAGTTGCGCTTCTTCTTCTCCTTCTCCGGCTTGCCTGCTGGCGCGGGCGAAGGCGACGGCGACGGCGACGGCCTGCCGCCGTTGCTCGGGCTGGCCATGTGCTGCGGGGCGCGCGGGGGTCCGCCGAGGGACATGTTGCCCATCTGCGCCGTGGGCGGGGCCTGGGGCCGGCCAGGCAGCCCCCCCGGGGGAGGCGGCCGTCGGCCCTGCTGGCCGGCGCCCTGCTGCATCGGAGGGGCGCCGGGCCCGCTGGGAGCGCGGGGGCCGGGGGGAATGCCCATCTGCGGCGGCGGGGCGGGACGCTCGTGGATCCAGTCGGGAGCGCGGGGCTTGGGACGGTCGGCGGGGAGGTCGAGGCGGCCGCGGCCCTTATCGAGATCGCGCAGCTGACGGACGAACAGGTTCGGGCTGAGCATGTGCGACGTGGCGAGGAAGACGTCCTTCTGCCGCGCCGCGCCCACGTCGTAGCACACGCGGCTCTCGCTGAAGGTGGCGCCGCCCGCCATGAAGATGATCACGCGTTGCCGGTTTTCGGGGGCCTTCCGGCCGGAGGCGGCCCAGTTGGGACGACCCGCACGGAGCGAGCCTTGCTGCGCGGCAATGAGATCTTCGTTCGGGTCCATGGGCGGCTTCATATAAGGAAACAGGTCGGCACTGAGAGTGCCGCGGGCGAGGTCTTCCAAGAGGGACTGCAGGGCTGGCTCGAACCGAGAGAGGGCGTACTCCTCGTTGACCTCGGCAGGCTTCGTATTCTTCGGGAAGACGGGTGCGTGTGCGTGACGAGCCTCCTTCAGCACGTGCAAGACGTGGCCGCCCAGGTGCGCGAGGTTCTTGACAACGACTGCGTCATCTCTGGGCAGTTTGGCATGTTCCAGGAGCATGGCAATGTCGTTCTCGATCACGCCGTCCCGGTAGAGGATGTACAGGACGATCAGTCGCAGTCGATCGCTGGGGGTGATGGCCTCGTCGTCCAACAGCCGGACGACTTGCTCTAGAATGTTCTTGGGCCGTCGGTTGTCTTCGTCCATTCCCGTAGCCAGGCTCTGCTCGACAGAAGCCACGTCGGGGAGCTTGTACTGTTGGAACAGGTTCATGGCATCCTGCGCCATGCTCATATGCAGCGAGAATGCTTCCTTCTGGTCTCCAAACTCCTTCATTCCGCCTAGCATTTCTCTCAGGTTGTTCACGCTGTTGGCGCCCGCCTGTTCGTTGACGAATGTGGGATTCGCCTCGAGGAACTTCTTGAAGTCGACCATCATCCGTCCGATCGTGTCCTTCATATGCTGGTGTCGGTATTCAGTCCAGACCTTATCCTTGTCTGTCAGCTCATAGTCGATCTCGGCTTCCTCTGGTGTGCCCTTGTCGGTGAAGGTGTGGTACATGATCTTCTCGCCCTCGCGGATGGGAAGCAGATCGTGCGCCATGGCTTGGTAGGTGAATTCGTGGACGAAGGGGGCCGTGATGTCCATGGACCGGTCTGTGATGATGAGGGTGCTCGCCGGCCTGTTGGTCTGTGGCGGGAAATCCTGGTTCCAGTTTGCGTAGGTGTCAAGTTCTTCCTGGACCATGCGAGCGAGATGCTCGCACAGGACGCTGGCCTCGTGTGTGGGATTCAAGGGTTTGTAAAACCGAACTCTGGGGTACTCTCCGAGGGTTACGCAGACTCCAAGGATCTGTTGCGCCGGTCAGCCACGACATCAGCCTTTCATCAGCTTGCGGCAGGACCTACCTTCTGGGCCAATCCTTGCAAGTGTTCCCTTATAAGATCGTTGCATTCCGGGTTGTAGAGGATGGGGAAGCTCCAGGGATCTCGGAAGGTGACGAGGTTGGACTCGCGGGGGAAGAAGTCGATCGCGAGCGTCTCGAAGCAGCGGATCATACGCTTGCCGGGCGACTCGTCAATGCGACGCCGCAGGCGGGGGTCGACGACGCCTGTCCAGACAAGGAAGGCATTCCGGTATCTCCGTCGGTCGAAATCGGCCAGCAGACACTCGATGATGTGGGGTTTCGGCGAGAGAAGGTATATGGCGTCCATGTCGGGGTTCATCTCCCTCTTCTTCTCAATGTGCTCGATGTCTGCTCAAGCGTTAGGACAGCTGTCGGTGAAACGGAGGTGGGTCGAGTCGGGTCGCGTACTGGCAACATTGAGGTTGAGGACGTCGTCTTCGCTGGCGACATTGTCGACGATCTTCTTTGCGCTCTCGTCGACGACCAGGACTTTCCACTAGAGGCGGCGGCAGCCTGGGTCAGCACGGGAGCTTGCAGTGGTACGATACGGGGAGTTGGGATGCTCACGTCGCCTCGGGTGATGTTCTTAATTGTGCTGAGCAGGACTAGACGAGGTCAGTACGGTGGCTTCGCGATCAGGGCGAAGCTGCAGACTCACGGTCACGCTGCTCCTGGATGATGGACGGGCCGCCCATGGTCGCTCGCTGCGGGCCTCGTGCGTGCGCGACGAGAGCTTGGTGATGTAGGGATAGAGACGGTGGGCTGGCTAGCTCGAGAGCTCGTTGCTGCAGTGGGTTCCGGGAATGAGGAGTGGTGTGGGTGGGAGATTGATCGAAGAGAGTGGCGGTGGAGAGTGGAAGAGTTGAGGTTTCCCGTTCCTCCAGAGGGCGTCACCAATCTCGAGGCTCCAGTTCAGTTGGAGTTCCGGTTCCAGGTATAGGTCCAAGGTCCAAGGTCCAGTTCTGGCGCCGGTTCCATGTTGGGTCGGGTTCGGCTGGCGGGGTTTCAACTCTGGGCGGGCGGGAGCAGTGGGAGAGCTGTGCGGGTCACAGCGGTGGTGGGGCAGCAGCCATGCGCCCCGCTGACCCCTCGCTATTAGGCGCGCAAGCATAAACCTAAAGTACCGCCCTATCGATGCCGCCGATCGACCCGCCAGCTGCATCAATCCCTTGGGGGGAGAGCCGTCGGAATAGCATGTCTTCATATTCAGGGTATCTTGAATAAAAAAAAAATAAAAAAAAATCATAAAACCCCCATCACCCCGAGCCCAGATATCTCTGCACATCCTCACTCCCGTAGAACATCTCCCTCAACTTCTCCCCCTTCTTCTTGTCTGCCTCGGCCTTCTGCCTGCTCTTCTTCGCATCAAGCGTGGCCGGCTTCTTCTTCTCAACCTTGCCTCTGTACTCCTTGGGCACCACCAACCCCAGACCAAGCTTATCGTCCTTACGCTTGGTCTTCAGTGGGTACTGTATGCCTTGCCCGGCGCTTCCTAGCCCTTTCCGTGCGTCTGGATCCCAGCCGTGAGACGACAGATACGTGAGACCCATTCTTGATCGATCCAGAGCCGAAGGCGGATGGGAGTGCGTCACGCAGACCTGGTGGGCAATGGAAGCCTCGTGCTTTTGCTGCGCGGAGGCCGGTTTGCTATCCACGCCCTCACCCAGCGTCTCCGTCGGTTCGTCTGCTGTCAGCGGCAGGCTGCAGACGGCGCACACTGATGGTTCTGCGCTGGGTGTCGCAGATGCCGTCTTTGACTTTGCTTTGTCTTCGGGCAGGACGAGGCTCAGGTACATGTCACTGATTGAACTGCCCGAGTTTGACGGTCTGGTGTCTTGGATCGTCGAGAGATCTGTGTCCGATGCCTTGACAAACTCGACTCGCTGCCGCCTAATGCCGGAGCCAAATGGCCTCTTGTGGTGCAAAGGGATCTCATAATCCTCGTCGTACTGCTCTTCTTCGGGGTCCTGTACGCGAGGTTCCATGGTGTCTTCACCCCAAGGCGAGACAGGACAGGGGAAAAGCCGCAGTAGTTTTTCAGACGCCACAAATGGTATCCGAAGTGAAGGGTTGGGTCGTAGTTGATGATGTTGAGGTTAAAGGTGCCTAGCGGCTCGATGCAGCACCCCTGCCCCTGTATTCGATTACAGAACAGCAGCCCCACCCACCCACCGTCATCCGCGCCCCTGGCCCCTGATTTCGACTGCCGACCTCGAGCTTCCATTCGGTCTTCCAAAGACACCCAACACACCCACATGTCGACCACATCTGGAAGGGCCTGCACTCAACAACTGGCCTTTCCCCCACCGCCATGATACCCTAGAGTCCGGAAAAGTCAGTCCCTACCGATCCGATCCGATACGACCATGGCCATCGATCTCGTCTTCCACTTCCTCCGAGAAGGACCTCCCACCTGGGTCAAGGACAACTTCTGGCTCATCGCGAAAACCGCCGCCACCCTCTTCGCCCTCTTCCTCGTCAAGGTGTGGTGCAATGGCGCCACCAACACCTCCGAGCTCAAGATGCACGGCCGCGTCGTCATGGTCACGGGCGGAACTTCAGGCATAGGCGCCCGCGCCGTCCTCGACCTCGCCAAACGCGGCGCCCAGGTCGTGCTCCTCACCCACGCCCCCGTCTCCGACCCCTTCCTCGTCGAATACATCAACGACGTGCGCGAGCAGACCAAGAACCACATGGTGTACGCCGAGCAGGTCGACCTATCCTCCCTACACAGCATCCGTCAGTTCGCGACCAAGTGGATCGACAACGCGCCGCCGCGCCGTCTCGACATGCTCATTCTCTGTGCCGCGACCTTCACGCCCGCAGGCAAGCCGAGACAAGAGACGGAAGAGGGTATCGAGCAGACGTGGATGGTCAACTACCTCGCCAACTTCCATCTCCTGGGCATCCTCAGCCCCGCGCTCCGAGCGCAGCCCTTCGACCGCGACGTCCGCGTCATCTTCGCCACGTGCCCCTCCTACATCGGCTCGCCGCCGCTGTCCGAGCCCTTCGACAGCAAGAGCTGGACCACAGGAAAGGCCTACAAGAGGAGCAAGCTGGCCCTGACGACCTTTGGCCTCGCGTTCCAGAAGCACCTGGACGCCTACAAGCGGCCGGATGGCCTCCCCATGAACTCGCGCGTCATCTTCGTCGACCCGGGCCTCACGCGCACGCCCGGCATGCGGCGCTGGCTCACCCGCGGCACCCTCTGGGGTCTCCTCGTCTACCTCGGCGCGTACTTCCTGCCCTGGCTGCTCCTCAAGAGCCCCGACCAGGGCGCGCAGTCCATCCTGCACGCCGTCATGGATTCCAACATCGGCCGCGGCCCCGGCGGCAAGCTGGTCAAGGAGTGCCGGCAAGTCGACTTTGCGCGGAAGGACGTGCATGATGAGGCGGCTGCCAAGCAGCTCTGGGAGGAGAGCGACAAGCTGATTGAGAAGGCGGAGAAGGAAGCCGCCATCGTGAGGGCGAGGAACAAGAAGCAAACGGCAGAGACGGGCAAGAAGGATGAGGGGGCGGAGAAGGGTAAGATGGACGAGAAGGCAGAGGCGGAGGCGGAGGCGGAGAAGGAGATTGAGGCGCTCCTGAACAGCATCAAGAAGGGCCAGGAGGCACAGAAGGCCAAAAAAGGCGCCGATGGACAGAAGACCAAGGGAAAAAAGAAGCCCAAGAAGGCGGACAGCTAAGATGCCAATCAAAT
Organism: Verticillium tricorpus MUCL 9792; assembly: GCA_000732205.1. Taxonomy (NCBI): domain Eukaryota; kingdom Fungi; phylum Ascomycota; class Sordariomycetes; order Glomerellales; family Plectosphaerellaceae; genus Verticillium; species Verticillium tricorpus. The sequence goes on along the minus strand of JPET01000011.1, from coordinate 155,692 downwards.
GAGCAAGTTTAGAGGTCAATCAGGCCGCCTGGAGCGCCTACACGTGAATAGCGATACAATTGTTCGACAAATACCCTATTATCAAACGGTCCTCAGCACGGTGATGGGAGTGACCACTGTCTACTGCGTCTTTCTGCCGGTTTTCTACAATGTAACATGCGTAGCCCAAGGTACCCCCGCAAGCTGTCGCTGGATCTTGCACGTTGTCCATACGAACTGTCTAACATGATATCGGGCCGAGTCGAAGTGTTTTCCTCCGTTATTCCTAGGGACAAAAGTCCACCTGTGCATTGTGAACTCGGTGCAATTGTAGATAAACGAAGCTCATCATCTTTCCTCGATATTGCTACCCATCATTCTTGAATGTAGTCCAGATCGGCGTAATCCGGCTGCAAGCCAAGGTGAAGGAGAATTCGGGGTCTTGTCAAGGACCTCCAAGGCCCCACCAACAGAGCACCCCCGGAAATGACGACACAAGCCAGACCTCGGCAACGCACCTCACCTCACCTTACCTGAGTGACATGAGAGCTCCAACATCTCGTTCACGTCACCTCCACCCGCATCGAGCGATTCACAAGCGCGATTACACGTACATTGACGAAGGCGCCATTCACATCGTATCTCCCAACACGATGAACAACATCAAGCCCCAGACCACACCTCTGCCTCACCTCCAGTCCGCCTGGGAGCGGCACACCCAGCTGCCCCCCAACGCCTCGACCTGCCACCCCGTCTTCTTCACCGAGAAGCTGCGAAGGCCGCCCGCAATCCTCGGAAACGGAGGTGGCTTCAGCCCTGTAGCGCACGGCTACGTGTATCGCGACTCGGGGAGGGCCGAGAACGACATGGCGCCGAAGCTGTGAGCTTGCTCGAAGGGTCTCATTGACAGGGTCCCTGTCCGACGATGACGGGGACTGCGCACTTCATTGCGGCGCGAGTTTCATCTGGAATCAGAGCCTGGATGCCGTGGCACTCTGGAGCCATTTTACGAATCGCCACGGCGCGATAGTCCAAGGTCTCCGCTGAGGCCGAGACGCATGCGCTCTCCCGAGTTGGCCGACATCCCTCCGCGTGGAGGATTGTCCAGAACAGACGTCGTGCTCCGTCTTTCGATTTACCGGCATGTCAAGCCAATGGCGACGGCTGGATCCAACAGCCACGGCCTAGGAAGGGCCATCCTCCTGAGGGCGGCATGCTTACGCATCGTCGCATGTATACGGGCTCTTGGAAGGGACAGAATGTCTGAGCAACAACGAGCAACGGAGGCGACGTCAACTTGCGCTAGGACTAGGTCCTCGAACCTCAGATGTTCCCTGCGATGTAGCGAGGAATGGCACAATTCGCGATTCTCTTTAGATATACCCTTTCCGTCCGTTACGAGCAGGTGCCGGCCGGGTATGGTAGTGGCACTCAGCGCTTTCATACCAAATGATACATGTCTTGGAACGGCGAATGTTCAATTAATTCGACTCAAGTAGGGTCTCGCGCGCTCCCAGCTTAGGATTCGCAGAGCTACGGGCATAAGTAGGGTAATCGATGTTCGTGAGAAAACTGCGCCGTGACAAAAGAAAAAAGACTAGGTCCCCCGCCAGGAATCCGACCCGCGTGCAAGCATGACGAAACCCGTGGTAGTGTGCGATTATACAAGCTCGAAACGAATACGCCCGCCATGCCGTCCAATCGACGCCCCGCTCCGCCAGCGCCCACGCCTTCTATCCCCGCACGGCAATCACGATGACCGACAGGATGAGGATGATGACCAGCGCCAGCAGGGCCATCAGCTTGACGTTCTTCCACCACATCTTCCTCTTGAGGCCGCGACTCCGGACGCGGAACTCGCGCGCGCTCCCGCCTAGCCGGTCCGTCTTGTCGACCAGCAGGTCGATGCGCTCGCCGCGCTCGAGCAGACCCTCGATGTTGCGCGTCATGATGCCCCTGACATCGTCGATCTCGCGCTGGACGTTGTTGATGGCGTCGTCCTTGCCGCCCGACGTGGTGCCGTACTCGACCATGAGACCCTTGAGCTCGCCGTTGAAGGACGCGGCGCCGTAGTTGGGCAGGTCGGCGTAGTCGGTCGTCTCCGGCGTGAGGCGCTCGAGGAAGCGGCGGCGGATCTCAAAGAGGAAGCCGAAGGGGATGCGGCGGCCGAGGCTGGCGTCCGCGATGACCAGGAAGGTGAGGCCGCCGGCACCGGACGAGGAGTGGTCTGGGTGGTCGGCGGGGGACTCGGCGATGTAGTGGATGTGGTGGGTGCCGTGGGTGTACGTGAGCTTTTGGCTGGTCGAGTGCTCGATCTTGGGGAGGATGAGGGAGGCGAGAGACGAGGTTTGGGACGAGGCGGAGGTTGTGCATTCGGTGAGGATGGTGTTGTTGTGGGCGATACAGGAGCTGGAATGGATTAGCAGGCTGGGCGGGTAGAGGACCGAGGGGCCAACGGGTTGTCGCACTAGAGAAGCGGCGTCGCCGGCGTTGATGAGGAAGCCATCGTGATGAGAGCCGCACCCTGGAGTGCTGATGAGGTGCGCTTGGTGGCTTGACGTTGTTCGGTCTGTGCGGTTGAAGAGCGATTGTGCTTCAACGATGCGCAAAGGTGACGACTTCGAGAGTGGATCGTCGAACGATTGAGAGAGCGAGGTGCGATGTTGACGGATGATCTTCTCCAGCCAACCGAGACGAATGCGTGATGACGACCGACGTTTGGGTTGCCGAGACGCATGTCGCAGGGCCATTGGCCCCACCCTGATGCTTGCCGCCCGATGACGCAGGTATCGATAAGCCGACACATCTCGATAGCTGCTTATCGGGTCCAAAATTTCCATGACCACCACCACCAGGCTGGAGGAGACGCGACTCTCGACGTGTCTCGAGGTCAGTGTTCGCAAGAAAGCGACCCAATCGAATTAGAAACGACCTGGAATCTCAACATGAGGTATCCGTCTGCCGTCAAGCCGCCATGAAGTCAATTTTGCGTGCCGTTGCCCCGCGTGCAACATGCAGCAGGCCTGCCTTTCGACATGGCTTCGCGACCACCCGCCAGGCGCCTTTCCAGGTGAGGGTCGCATGCGATGGACCGCAACAACCACCCACTAACGAGCAACAGGACAACAATTCGTTGAACAGGAAAGGCGGCATGAGTGCCGCTACCACCAAAAACAAGAAACGATACGAAGTGTTCAAGTCCATGGTCATCTCACAGTTCAACAAGGTCCTCGACGAGTTCGGCAACTGGTCCGAGTCCAACCAAGAGCTTCGAAGCTTCGGTGTACGCAGTGAACATGGCCTGGCGAACGAAGCCGCCCTCTTCCGAAAGGCCATCGGTGATGCCATCCTCATGGCCACGAACGGCAATGTCGCGAGGACAACGAACCCCCTTTTCTGGTCGATGCGGGACGCCTTCATCCGCGGGGATGTCAAGGGGTTGACGTCCGAAATCCGATACTCGTTCCAAAGCTTCATGATGCGAAGTCGCATGTCGGCAGACGTGACCAAGAGGCAAAAGCAGATGGCCGACTTCCGGTACCCCATGGAGTGGTTTCCGGCTACAAGGGCGTTGCAGCGGACAATCCACCTTCACGTTGGACCCACGAACTCTGGAAAGACATACCATGCGCTGAAGGCACTGGAGAACGCCAAGTCAGGCATCTACGGTGGTCCCTTGCGATTACTGGCCCACGAAGTGTACGCTCGCTTCACGGCGAAGGGAAAGGCCTGCGCGATGGTCACCGGCGAGGAACAGCGCATTCCCGAGGGGGTGGACAACTACTTCATCAGTTGCACGGTCGAGATGACCCCGCTGAATCGGCTCGTGGACGTGGCGGTGATCGATGAGATCCAGATGATCGGCGACCCTGAGCGTGGCTGGGCGTGGACACAGGCCCTGCTAGGTGTCATGGCCAAGGAGGTCCACCTCTGTGGCGAAGAGCGCGCGGTTGACCTCGTCAAGTCTATATGCTCCGCCCTCGGCGACAAATGTATCGTGCATCGGTACGAGAGGCTGAGCCCGCTCCAGACGATGAAGAAGAGTCTGAGGGGTGATCTCACCAAACTCGAAAAGGGCGACGCCGTTGTCGCCTTCAGTCGCGTCGGCCTGCACGGTCTCAAGAAGGCCATCGAAGAGAAGACCGGGCGGCGTTGCGCCATTGTCTACGGATCTTTGCCTCCCGAGACGAGAGCACAGCAGGCGGCACTTTTCAATGACCCGGACAATGACTATGACTTCCTGGTGGCAAGCGATGCCATCGGCATGGGCCTCAACCTGGAGGTGAAGCGGATCATCTTTGAAACCGCAGCCAAGTTCGACGGCGTCAACTTCCGCGGACTGTCTACTTCCGAGATCAAGCAGATTGGCGGTCGGGCTGGCCGGTTCAGGTCCGCTCGACAAGCTGCTACGTCTGGCGACGGCGACGGTGATGGCAGCATTGTCGAAAAGAAAAGCCCGGGTCTTGTGACGACTCTAGATCCTCTTGATCTTCCTAGAGTTCAGGAGGCATTCACACAGCAAGCCGAGCCCCTGGAGGCCGCCTATATCAACCCTCCGGCTTTTATTCTGGAGCGTTTCTCAGAGTATCTGCCCCCCGACACTCCGTTGGCGTTTATGCTTTTGCGTATCCGCGAACTGGCGAGAGTTTCTCCCATGTTCCTAGTCGACATTTCGAGCGATGCCCTTCGTGTGGCCGACATAATTCAGGAGTTCCCTCTCACTATTCACGAACGCCTTTCGATTCTCAATGCTCCAGTTCAGCTGAACGAACCTAGTGTCGTCCAATTTGTGCAAGCGGCAGCCAACTGCCTTGCCACACGACAAGGTGGCGCGCTCTACGACATGCAAGAAATCGACCTGGAGATCCTCGACACAACGATCGCCGATTTCGATGGCGACGGTCGCCGGTACCTCCGCGCCATTGAGGTTCTCCACCACTCGCTGACGCTCTACCTGTGGCTGAGCTACCGGATCCCCAATGTCTTCTCGAGTCAGAGTCTGGCGTTCCACGTCAAGGAGCTTGTGCAGGCCAAGATTGAGCACCACCTCGACACGAACGTATCGTTCCGCGCTGGGCAGCACGAGGCCATGCTCGCGAAGCGTCGCAAGGAGATCGACAAGCGTGAGCGCGAGCAGCAGCGGGTATTCGGCGAGGGGGAGGAGAAGACGGGGGTGTTGGTTGGTGAAGAGGGTGCGGGCCGATGGAATGAGCCCGGGCATGAGGAGCCGTTGGTGGAGGAGAAGACGGAGTACGAGCAGTTGGCTGATTCACAGCGTTAGAGGCTCACATATACCTCGAGGGAGGCGAGATGTCGTCGCATATTTGTACAACACTGTAGCATACATGTTAGGATATGGGTTTGGTGGTACAGAGAGCATTGGCATGGCGCAATGGTTTGCCAAAGAGCAGGCGGCGAGAGCCATTTACACAATTTTTTCCATAGAAGAGGATTACGGTATGAAGGCAAAGCACTACTCCGACATAACACTTGATACAATGCCAGAGAGGCGACCTCGTGTGGCAGTAGGCAGGTTGAGTTCCCATGATCTCGACACGCTGCACATACAAACAGGGGCCAGAGCATAACGTCACCGCTGCAGGGGCCAAGGCAACTACCCCACCATTACACCACCGCGGGGCACTCCGACCTCTGAGCTCCCCAAGCTCTCTCCAACACGAACACCACGATTTCCAACGTCGATCATCCATCGCAAGCTCGCACAATTTCCAGCAGCACAGTATCTCACCACCGCAACAAGTCGACACCAACAAGCCCCCCACAGCTTCCAAAATGGCCACCCCGAACCCCGACCCCCCGTCCACCTCTCCCGCCTTCATCCCCCTCGAGGCAAACCCCCAGCTCATGACCACCCTCCTCCACAAACTTGGCCTCTCGTCCGCTCTCCAGGTCCACGACGTCTACTCCCTGACCGACCCGGACCTTCTCGCCTTCATCCCCCGCCCCGCTCTCGCTCTCCTCCTCGTCTTCCCCGTGTCCGCCACCTACGAGTCCCACCGCCTGGCCGAGGACGCCCTCCTGGACGAGTACACGGGCCACGGCGAGAGCGACCCCGTCGTCTGGTTCCGCCAGACCATCCGCAACGCCTGCGGCCTGATGGGCCTGCTCCACGCCGTCGCCAACGGGCCCGCGCGGGAGTACATCGGTACGCCTCCCAAGACTCCCTTCTGCTTCTTCCCGTCGCTTCGCGCGCGTCCTCGTGCTGCACCTCTTCATTGCCATCCCTGCCCCTCCCCGGACCGATCACTCGGCTGACACGAGCACACCGCAGAGAAACCCTCCGACCTCGACACCCTCCTCCAGCAGGCCCTGCCCCTACGGCCCGCCGAGCGCGCCAGCCTTCTCGAGAACAGCACCGCCCTCGCCAACGCGCACCGCAACGCCGCCTCCCAGGGCGACACGTCCGCCCCCGAGGCCACGGACGACGTGGACCTGCACTACGTGTGCTTCGTCAAGACGGACGACGGGCGCTTCTGGGAGCTCGACGGCCGCAGGAAGGGCCCGCTGCAGAGGGGCCAGCTCGAGAGCAGCGAGGACGTGCTGAGCACCAAGGCGCTGACACTGGGGCCGCTGAAGTTCCTGGAGAGGGAGGGTGCGGATCTACGGTTCAGCGCCGTTGCGTTGGCGGGAGCTACTGATTAGAGTGCCTTTTGAGCGGCGGAGGAGATGCACCTTGTCATGGTTACGAGGTGGTGGAATGGAGATCTAATTAGGAGTAGCGGTGCACTCTATGGAATGCTCTCAGGGCGAGCTTAGGTCTGGCCGTGACGTTGCGAACTGTTTCCCCCGACGAGCAATCGAGATCAAGATCCCGAGGCGAGCCACATCTGATACAACACCCGTGCCGCTTCCGCTTCCTCGTCCTCTCCCGCCTGTGTTGGAGCAGGCGACGATACGGGCTCTCTGGGCTCAGGCGAACTGGATTCGGGGTTTTCAGCCAGCTCCTCAGACACCTGCGACTGACTGGACCCCTTCAGCTGTCCCTGGTCAAATGAGCCCAAACGGTACGCAAACGATGGCAATGATGGCACCGATGCCGCATCCAATGAGGAGGCCTTCTGCTGTGTCCCTGAGCTTTTCTGAAGAGGACATGTTCGCGCGGCGCTCTCGTCTCTGGTCGTGGGCGTCCTTGACTCGTTGCCGGAGGGTTGGCGGGGGCTTTTTCGTGTGGTCTGGCTCGTGGTCGGCGACTGGAGGGGCGGCTGCTTGCTTGACATCGGGACGGCTTCCGTCGTGGGAGGGCCTCGTAGCGGCTGCTGCGTGGCTGGCCTCTGTTGGAGTTGTCCTGTCGTCATTATTTAGCTTGTCTTTGAGCTCGTAAGCCTGTTTCTTGGCGAATGTGGTCGATTTATTGATCGACTTGCGAGCTCGCAGTCGCGCGCTCTGGATACTCTCGCCGATGCTTCCTGGTCGGTCAGCTGGCGAGTAGGGCTGGGGTTGCTCTTTTGGATGTTCTTCCGGGACGACTTGCTCTGGCCAGGAGCTTGGGGGTTGCACACGTTGCGGTTGTTGTGGATTTTGGGGTTTCTGATCCTCTTTGGATTGTTGTGTGGCGTGCTCTGGCGGTGTCAGGTCGAAGGTCACCGTGGGCTTGGCGTATGACTTGTCGGTAGTAGGCTCGATTGGCTCGTTATTTAAGGATGGGGGAGGCGAGAGCACGCACTCGAGCTGAAGTTCGTCGAGTCGACCTTTGGCTGGGTCTTCGTGTATGGATGCCGGAGGCGATAGTGTGCATTCTTGGTAAGCCATGGACGGACGTGTAATCAAATACGCAAGAGATGACGCTCGGTGAAGGCCAAGTCTTCATGCGGTATCGTTCAAGATGACCATAAGGGAAAACGTGCAGGAGCTGGGGTGATGGCGATGTGGCGTTTGGGAAGGATACTGTTGCAGAGTTGGAATGAAGCTGGCTGGACGACAGCCTATGGATGGATGATATTGTCGGAGTTGCACGAGTCTCCATGACCCACGCCAGCACCTGCCAGCTTCCATGCCGCGATAGTTCGGAAGCTGGTCTCAAGCTCGAATCCTGAGAGAAGGAGGACCCGAGGCATCGCTCCTGGGTGGTTCCAAGGCCCTTTGTAGAGCCAGGGAGGCAGGAGCATCCTGGGGTACTCCGGCGGGCAAGACTGATGGCAGTTCACACTGGGCAGCATCCCCTGGTCATGGACCTGCCTATGCATGTCGTCTTGCTTTGCGCGGCCAAGTGTATGGTTCCGGGGAGCGAACATCGAAAATGTACCTCGGCACTAACAGGACAAGCTTTCATGTCACATCGCGACAGAGCGTTTGAAGCCACACGGCCTTGACAGTCACTCTGGAGGCAAATTTCACGTTAGGCAGGGTGAATGGAGCCCATGCTGTATCGCAGATGAAAGCCATTGCAACATCGGGGAGATGATGTAAAAAAAAGGTTCATCTGAAAAACACGAGAAAACAGCCCATGAGGTGAGGTTGGAGCTCTTGGCGTGGAGGAGTGTCTTGTTTCACCTTGATTCACCGCTACGGAAAGTACCCCGCGCACGTTCCTTCCCGCCTCCAGTTCCAGAGTCAAGACCCTGACCTGGACCTCCCGGCCTTACCTTACCTTGCTCTGTCTAACCTGCTCTCTCCCATTTGACCACACCTTTCAAGAACGCTAGCCCTTTTCCTCATAAAATCATAGCTTCGTTGAGAGCGCTTCATGCATCCGCGTTTGGTTTCCTGCGCTGTTCTGTCTTAATCTGCCTCCCTTGCAGCGGTGCCGATCCTCGGACCAGAGGAGAGCAACGATCGGAACATCAAGAGCAGGATCGCCTCCCGCCTGCGTCTCAGTCTCCGTCGCAGCCACAGTCACAGTCACTGTCACAGTCGGTCCCCCAAGCTGAGACTGCCCTGCCTGCGCCCGAACCCGTCTCTCACTAGACTTGAGAGCTCCTCCAATCGACACCATACCCTCCACACACAGGCATCATGGCAACGGCGCCTGCTTCCGAGACCCTGCCCGTGTGGCTCAACCCCGTCTACTCGCGGCAGATTGTCAAGGGCAACCTCATGACTCTGAGCGCGAGACCCAAGACGGTTGAGCAGGGCGAGTGGATAGCACACCATGGTCAGCCGCCCGTGACGAGGTCAACGCACCCTCACTAACTCGGTCTAGCCGTCGAGCACTACCGGAATCTGTGGAACTTTGTTCGTGTCGTCCACGAGAAGGAGGAGGACGGCACCACCGTCTGCAACGCTACCAGCTGCCCCAAAATGTCGGCGGGACCGTGAGTGCCCCTGCTCCCTCCCCGCCGTCCTCGCTCGAGAGCCGGCCGGCCCCGGGCCTCGTCACGCTGACCCGTTCAGCAACCATTCCTATACCTGGCTCAACAACCGTTACCAGCCCGTCGAGCTCCCGGCCCACGAGTACATGACCCTGATGCAGCGATGGATTGGTGGCAAGATTAACGACACCAATCTCTTTCCCACCGATCCCAACGGCGTCTCCTACGCCCCCAACGCCTCTCTCACGGCCAGCTCCAGCACGTCATCGCTGCCCCAGCCGAGCCCCGACACCCCTGGCGGCCCGGACGAGGACTGGGTCGGTCGCCGCAGCGGCTTTCCCAAGGAGTTTCCGGGCGTCTGCCGCACCATCTTCCTGCAGATGTTCCGCGTGTATGCGCATCTCTACCACAACCACTTCGTCGAGCCGTTTTATCACCTGAACCTCGAGAAGCAGCTGAACAGCTGCTTCAGCCACTTCATACTTACGGCAACGGCCCTGGATCTGCTTAAGAAAGAGGATCTGGAGCCCATGCAGGGGCTTGTTGACCTATGGGCGGCCAGCGGTACGTTTCCGGCCGAGAGCAAGGCTTATCAGTACGCGAATCTCGAGAACGGGAACAGGATCTGGCGGCTGGCTGCGGTGTAGGCATGGCCAGGCGCGATAAGGCAGAACACTAGAGCAGAGACGAGGTGACCAGATGTGTGGTCTTGGAACCCCAAGTGACAGAGGTAGAAGTCAAGGAGATTCGCGGACTCGAAGAGAATGAGGAGGCCAAGCATACACCACGAGCGAGTCTAACACAATGGAGAGATAGACGAATTGAAAAGGGAAATATTTCCCGAAGCGAGAGGGTTGACGTTCATGTTTATCAAAAGAAATGTCTCGCTTCAGATTTGGTCACAGACACGGCACGTCCACGACGCTGACAAAATTGTGTGATCAGCATGCGGCGTTTGACGCTGAGGCCGATGTGAAGGGAAGCCAAAAGAATGCAAAAACTGTATCACAGAGCCACCTGTGTAATCGAGTTCCGAACCAGGGAATCGAACCCTGAGCCTGACGGTGAGAGCGTCAAATGTTAGCCATTACACCAGTTCGGATGTTGATGCCATCAATCGAAGAACTTTTCTTCATAGATTGGGAAAATTGTGGTGGGGTGGTGTGGATATCGTTCATGCGACGAGGTTTCTTGCGATTCGGTTAGAGGCATGTCTGGTACAAGTCTGCCCGTTACGAGGTCTTGAAAGCTCCAGATCCCCCTCCCGCCTCCTCTTCTTCGCGGCCTCGTCCCACACTTATGGGAGCACTAGCAGCCGGAACCCAGGGTGACGAGATTGTCTGATCGGCGAGATAACATCGCACAGCGACCAATACCATGGCTTGCTTCGGGTCGTGCCCCGAACGCCCGGGCTCGACGGTGCAACCAGGGCGGTTCAGCTGGATCTTTCGGCGCGGGATAGTCCCAGCCATCAAACACAATCCAGACAGCCTCACAGCACACGACTGTGTGCCTCTGCCAAGTTCAATTTCATTTCCCAAACGGCCAGCCCGCCCGGCGTGAGACAGGGGGCCGTCCAGTGACGAACCGGGGAGGGTGGAGGGGGGTGTCCAGTGTGGTTCATCCCTGGGCGATCTGCCGCCCGCCGCATATCCTCGCCAATCCGGAATCCGCATGCTACGCCGCAGAAAGCTGGGTCGGTCTCTCGGAGGATTAGCGGGCGGGGGGGTTCGACGAGGGCCAGGGCTCCAGGGTACGGGGAGGGGAAAGGAGGGGGGGAGCAAACGAAACAAAGTGACGAACGACAGCCGACCCATCGACCATCGACCATCGACCATCGGCAATCGACAATATGACAACATTCTCGCGAGGCCCTGCAGACGAGCTGCCTGGCTGCAGAGTGAGGTGCAGGCCAGACGACCGGACGTCCCCGACAGCGAAACAAGGCGGCACATGTCCAACCTGCAGAAACGTGCAGGTGAACCAGCCTTCTTCATCTCGCGGACATCCACCATGGCCACCCGCCGTCGGCACCACTGCAGGAACGTGGTCCCTTCCGGCATGCACTTCGGAGCGTGTCTCACCTGACTCCAGCCGAGGCCTGGCTCCCCCCATCCACATACAGATCACCATCTCTCTGAGGACTCGGGACGCAGACTCATCAGCACCCCCCCCTCCAGGATCCATCGCCCCAGAAGAAGCAAGCAACAACCACAGGCACTAGCGAGGCTTCGTCGCATGATTGGGGGATGGCCTACCTCTTCGCCGTCGCGCTACGCCCCTAGCCTCAGCTGCTACATCTGAGACCTGGGAGAAAAGAAATTGGTCCTGGCAAATAGGCTTCTTTCCTCAGCTGGCGCCACCCTTGTCTTCCCTGCCCTTCCCTGCCGGACTTGTGTTCGGCCTGGCCAGTCTGCCCCGATCGCCCCGAAGCCTCTTTGGTCCTGTCAGCGTCGTCTCAGCCTCCCCCCCTGGCCTTTCACAACGCCCACATGTCAGGGTGACTTGCTTCTTTGCAACGGCCGGCAGGCATGGACGATCCCGAGCCACGGTCCTCTGCAGCATGGCCTGTCTTCACTGTCTTCACCAGTCTCGGGACCCAGATCCCAGCTCACCGAGAAGTGACTGTCTCAACCCCGGGGAGGGGAGACGGAGATCGAAGATTGAGAGCGAGAACGGGAATCAACCCCCAACAGACAAGACGGCTGCCGCGTTTGTCCAAAAACGATGACCAGTCAGCTGAGGGTTGTCCGTTTCTTTGTCCCCTCCTCCACCCTCGCACGGCCGCTCCACACGAGTTGGTCTCTAGCCTCTGGCCCTGAATCGTCTGCCGTCTTCCAATGCTGCCAGCAGGTCCGTTCTGCCTACCGCTACCTGTCGTCGAAACGTGGCAGTGGAGGTCCGTCCATGTCTGAGCACCCCAAGCAGAACGGGACAGGGAGGAGAATCGCGCAACAGGCGGTCCGTTTACGTACTGGCTCGCCCGCTTCTGGCCCAATTCGTGCTTGCCCGTTCGGACGATCGTTGACGAGCTTCTGGGTCAGAGCATGTTTGCTTGCTGTTATCTGGCTGGCGACGGTTTCCATCGATGCGGGCGGCGGACGACGAGCCCGCTCGAGTATTCCTCCCCGTTGAGCTCGTCAGCGCCGCCTATCCTTCCCGTCCCAGGAACACGCGCATTGCTTGTGCCGCACACTCCCCTCTCATCCATGACCGCATCACAACTCTATTGGATTCGCCATCCCGGCCTTGCATGGTCCGAAGCCGCCTCCCCAAGCCCCCAGGTGCTGTTTCTTCTGGCATCACAGGAAACCCAGTGAAGTCAATAGGTCGTCTGCCTTCAAGCCATAAGGAATACCTCAACCTTGGCACGAGCACGACGACTACTCCCCACAAGGCAAACACGGTCTGCACCTTTCTCTTTCTGTACAACCGCAAGAGCCGGAGTCCGCTACTGGGACGCGGCGCCGGGTCGCTCTAGCTCTCCTTACTTTTCCCCGTGTGCGATTCATACCCACCCCTCCCGTCTGATCTACTGTCTTTCCCGACTGCTGAAGACCCCGTCCCCTCCCACCTTTCGTTTTCGTTGCTCACAGCATCCCGAACCTGCTCGAATCTGTGCGCCGGGTGCTCTGTCGGCAGAGAAAGCCATCCTCTCGACCGAAGAACATCACCGAGAAAACAAAAACCACTGTCCCGACGCAGTCTCTCATCTTCCGTCGACTTTCTCGCCGCGGCCGCATGGCCGGCAGATCATTGCCATCATGGGACTTCTGAGCTTTCTGTCGTCGCGAAAATCGTACGAAAGACCGTCGCGGCCCTCGTCCAGCCTCCAGGGGCAAGCCTACCATGCCACGGCACCGTCATTACCTCCCGTTCAAGGTACAGATCTTTCCGACTCGTCACTTTCTCGTCCTAATCCGATTGTGTATAGGGACTTACCCGATGAACGGCAACGGGCTTGCGGCTTCTTATGAGGCTCTGCACCGACCCCGCCATCAACGCAAGCAGAGCATACCACTACCGCCGGACAGCGATTCGGACGGCGGTGCGCCTGCGCCTTTCGTGCCACGCTTTCGAGATGCCAACATCGAGCGGCCAAGGACGGCTCCCAACGGAGCCGGAAGCCCGTTCAAGAATCCCCAGCGAAGGAGAGATTCTCTGATCAAAGCGCCGCCCCTATCCTTTCGCAAACCCAAGTCAGACTCGGTCTCTTCTGCCACCAAGCCCGCCACGAGTTCGATTCGCCCATCTGGCGCATCACATCAGGCTCGTGTACAAACACCTTCAACGCCTTTCGCCCATGTCCGCACCAACTCTCTGCACAGCATGAACACGGGGCGGGGGTTCGTGGACCTACTCGACGCCCAGTCTCAGTTTGTGCCTCTACAATTCCAGACCAGAGTCAAGGCAGAGGGGGCGAGAGACTACGGCGAAGATGTTGCTGATCGCAACCTGGGCGAGAACGGCACCGATCTGACCTCACCACAGGCGCAAGCCTTCTATGCTCTGACCGGAAGGAATCCGTGCGACGAGCCAGACAGTCGCCCGCCACCCATCTGGACAAGCACATTCGGCGACAACGGACAGCCCTTCCAGCCGCCAGCGCGAAACGAATCTCTCGACCACGCGAGACGCATGTCCCGACATTCATTCGTCAACCCGTTGTCACAGAACCCGCCTTTTCCAACGTTACCAGAGGAGCTGATTTCGAATGAGCCGAGATCACGAATCAGCCTTCACATGTCGCAGCCGAACCGCACCGACAGGAGACAGTCATTGAGCTCATATATCCCAAGTGTCCCCGCATCACCCTACGTCGAGGCAACAGCAAGACCCAAGAGCATGCACGAGCCGAATCGAAGCGCTCACCAGCTTGCGAGTACCGACCAGCCAGCCAGCTTTCGCTCATCGACGAGCAGTGGCCTGGGGATCTACCCCCACCCGGTGCCGCAGATGCAACCCGAACCGCCAGCACCATCGGCCCCCTTTGCCCGTGACTCGTTAATGCTGGCCAAGAAAAACTACTCGCTACCCAGTAACTCGAAGACATCAGAGAGACCATATCGCGAGAGGCCCATCGGAGTGCGGTACTCATCTCGCGATGAGGTTGTGAGAAATGAGGTCTTGAGAGATGACGTCCCCGCGGGACAGCAGGGGGCTCGTCGGCGACCAAGTGATTCTTCGCAGATTGTCTCGCCCCTGCAGATGAACAGCTCACGCAACCACCTGATCGATGTCGGGTACGACTCTGCGGACGAGGGTGACGGCTGGACCGAACAGTTTTCCTTTCACACGGCCGATGCCCTCCCGGCATCTGTGTCTCGTTAGTGCCTCCAACTTTTCCATGAGTCTTGGAAAACTCCTGCTGACATGCCTCAGAAGCGACGCAATCCAGCCGCTCGCGCAAGAAAAGCGTAGAGGGGCCCTACCATCGAGCAAAGAGCCAAGGTCCGCTCCACGGGCGCATCAGGCTCGACGAGATCTATGAACACATCCCCATCCGGACTAGCAGCTTGAATCAATGGTCCGTATCGTCAAACACACCCACCATGTCAAGCACAAGCTCAACGCGCTATGCAAGACCAAACTCCCGTCACACGCCGAGCACCTCGATCGACCTGCCCGTCGTGTCGCCGAAGCACGTGTGCCGAAGCTGCACGTCGCACGGCAGCGGGCCCGACGACGCGAGCTCGTACCACACGGCGCTGAACAGCACGGCCCACACGCCTGTCACGTCCCCGGTGCGGGTCCATGCCGACTTCAACATCGACGACTATCTCTCCTCGGACGACGACATCGATGCCGACTCGATCATCAGCCCCAGGGAAGAGCCCGGCGAGCGCGAGCATGGCCTCCTCTTCCGTAACACGGGCTACGGGGGCGACGGGCTGCAGCTCCCGGGCCTGCTCGACAGCATTCCCGCGGTGCCGGCGCCTCCCGTCGCGCACCCGCTGCGGCACTCGCGCAGCACGCCGCTCGCTGGCCTTTACGAGTCCGACGGCGGCCGAAGGCTGACGCTCGGCCCGAAGACACACGCGCAGGGGTACGCATCGGACGAGGGAGACCGCGACGAGGTGCAGGAAGAGATCGGGGGGTTCCCGAGGGAGGACCTGGCGCCCGGGCGGCGGGGCATGAAGAGGATCTCGGCGCTGGGGGCGGCGCACCAGGGGCAGAGCGAACAGCTGGCGCTGAGCTCGCCGATTGAGGAGGAGAAGGAGGGCAAGGTGGACGTCCGGGCTGCGGTGCGGCTGCGGAAGGAGGCCAAGGCGAGAGCGCGCGCCGGGGGCAGAGTGAGGGTGCGGGGCCGGTCGAGGAGAAGGTCCTCGGCTCGCGCGGAGGACGGCCATTGCGCTGATGTCGAGACGTAATGCTTGGGAGTTGTTTGCTTTTCAAGACGGCTTGGACCGCGCGGGATAGGATATGGTTACTTGGGTACCGGTTGTGGGATAATATGGGTTATTTTTTGGATGGTATACCCCGGAGTTGGATGGACGGTATGGGGTTATGGGCTGGACCGACGGGTTTTCGGGTTCTGGTATAGAGGATACGCAACGATGCGCGGCAAGGGGTTACTTTCCCGACGGATTCAACATTTACTTATTGTCTCAAATCTCATTGAACGTGTTTGGTACTCGAAACTGCCTACATTCTCTCCGGCAGCACGCGCTCAGGGGAAAACACCACGCCGCCAGACCCAGGCAACCAGGCAACCAGGCGCCTTCTCATGTCGACGCCTTCATAAGGCCGCCAACCTCGCCCTGTTCCCGACCAGTACCAGCTGCCTCTCGTGGTGCAACTGGTATAGGTGGTAAAAATCCTGTTCAAGATGAGTAGGCCTGTGGATTCGATTCCAGGCCGAAAAGTTGATAGATGGATTTTCGTAGGCGCCTGACGCAGGCGCCGAGCGTTTTGACCCTTTTTGCCCCTGACAGCGTACCTTCCTGGCACGAATGCCCTGATAACCCCTTAAAACCGGCATGCTTTCAGCGTGCCTTCCTGGCGTTCGTGCCTTGATAACTCTGTCAACCTGGTGTGCTTTCGACCAGGTACCAGTTCATCTCGTGGTGTAATTTGGCCTAGGTGGGAAAAATCCTGTTCAGCACGAGTAGGTCTGGGGTTCAATTCCAGACCGTAAAGGGGGTTTTCGTAGGCGCCTGACGCAGGCGTTAAGCTTTTTGACCTTTCTACCCCTGATAGCGTACCTTCCTGGCGTTCGTGCCTTGATAACCCTGTCGACCTGGCATGCCTTCGACCAGGTACCAGTTCATCTCGTGGTGTAATTTGGCCTAGGTGGGAAAAGTCCTGTTCAGCACGAGTAGGTCTGGGGTTCAATTCCAGACCGCAGAGGGGTTTTCGTAGGCGCCTGACGCAGGCGCCGAGCTTTTTGCATATTTTGCTTCTCGATCCATGTCTTCATCAATCATGATGCCTATGTCTGGACCCCTGACCACAGCTACTTCATCCTCCCAGGCAGTCCCCTCCACGGCCACTTCACCCCCCAGCAGTCCCCTCCACGGCCACTTCATCCTCTTAAGCAATCCCGTCCGTGGCTCCTTCATCCTCTGAAGCAGTCCCGTCCACGGCCACTCATCCCTCAGCACTCATCCCCCAGCACATCAAACGGGTTCGAAGATACCCTCTTCGCCACGGGCGCCGCGACGGCCCCGCCCTTTCGCTTCTTCTCCCTCTTCCTCTCCTTCTCCTCGCCCTTGGTCAGCGGCACCAGCTCCCGCGGCTCGACGCCCAGGAACTCCGCCAGGGGCTTCACCGCGCCCTTCGCGCGGACCTCGCCCAGCAGCGCCGCGACGTCCCTGACGCCCGGGTACGCCTCCAGGGCCGGCAGCCGGGCGACCTCGGCCCGCAGCCCCGCGAGGGTGTCCTCGGAGAGGACGCGCCGCCCGGGCACGGCGTCCAGCAGGGAGAGCACCTGGGCCAGCACGCGCAGGGAGTAGCACAGGGCCTGAACCTGCGCGGCGAGGTGGATGGTCGACCAGGGCGTGTCGTCTCCGTCTCCGGGCTGCGCGGCGAAGAATTCCCTCACGGCGGGCACGCCGCTGGGGTCCCTGCCCGCGTCGGCCGCCGAGGCGAGGTCCGCGGCGAGGGTCAGCGCGAGCCACGCCGTGCGGTCGTCGAAACGCGCGGCGCGGCGGAGTGCGGCGAGCAGGGCGACGGCGGCGGGCTCGACGTCCTCGCTCAGCGGGACCTGCTTGCCTGGGTTCGCGGCGGACTGCACGCGGCGGTACTCACGCACCGAGAGAGGTGGGAAAAGGGTGTGCGGCGCGGAGGAGAGAGTAGCCGAGCTGGCGGATGTCGAGGCTGGGCTCCCAGGCGCTGGAGCGGGTGGGACAGTCGAGCAGGAGCGGCAGGAAGACGAGGGGCTCCCGGTCCGAGGGGAGGTCGTCGTCCGGGGAGAGGCCGAGAAGGGAGCGGAGTGCCGGGGACTGGAGAACGAGCTCCGAGACGCGAGGGTCGAGGGGCGTCTTGAGGGCCGCGAATGCTTCGGCCGCGGCGGCGGTCTGGGCGTCGTGGGCCTCGTAGGGCCGGAGGAAGGCCGTGAAGGCTGCTTCGTCCTGGACCGGCCGCTGAGCCGCCTGGAGGAGCTGGGGGAGAGATTTGTAGGGGTCCTGGCTTAGCTCGTGGGCGAAGCGCTGGATGCCCCGTCCCGGAGGCAGGCGGAGGCGCTCGGCGATGGAGGCGGGGGAGTACTTTGCCGCGATGAGGCCGCGGTGGCCGTCGAGCGTGCCGGAGCGGAGGTCTCTGAAGAGGATGACGGAGCCGGCGCCCAGGTCGTGGACGAGGAGGTCCGAGTCCGAGGTGAGAACGCAGCCGCCGTGCTTGAGGGCGTGATCTGCGCAGTAGGCGTCTGCCTCGCCGGGGACGAGGCGGATGAGGGAGGCGTACTTCTCCGAGAGGCGGAGGCGTTCTAATATGGCGGGGACGAGGAACGGGGGGTGGTGAGGGGGTTCGCGGCGGGCGTAGGTGCTGGGGAAGGGGGCGGGCACGAGCTCGTTGGACTCGGAGAGGAGGTGAGAGGGGCAGCCTCTGGGATTGCTGCCGTGGAGCTGCTGGAGTCTGGTGGATGACTTGAGGAGGCGGTCCAGGCGGACATGGTGCTTGGAGGGCGGGAGGTAGCCGTCAAAGTAGATGGCCGTTCTGGGCGTGTTAGCTGGTGGATTACAGAGATATATGATAGTGATGAGGTAAGACGTGGGACGAGTCATAGATGCACTTCTTTGAATATAAGAGGGAGAATAGGGGTAGAATAGGGGCTGATGTACACTTTGGAGCCTTTGGACAGGGCATCTAGCCAGCTTATGGCGGCATCGCAGAGGAGCTTGTGGGAGACCTGGCCAACCCGGTTGCTGGAACACAGGTGATGGATGTGATAGGCGAAGGAGGGCCCATCGATGATGATCTTGATGCCGGACAGCAATGTGTCGACTCCGTAGGGGCCCAGGTGCGTGAAGAGGTGGGGGATTCCCATTGGAGGTACCGTGGGGAGAGAAGACACAGAACCACCAGAATTACGGTAAGAGAGATACGCAGTAGTAACGAGTGTAAGTTGAGTCAAAAGCTCGAATAAAAATCAGCGTCCTTTTCTCATGGCTACGGAATGGATGAGGGCATCGTCGTGTCATGTCGTGATGGAGCGAGTTTGCGCATCGCTGTAAAGGAGGAGAAAAGGTCTATCCGATATCCCACTAACCATAAACAGGCCCCTCTACTTGGCACAGTGTGCAATCACCCCCGCTAGACGAAACCACGCCTGACGTCAGAACGCGCAGCACAGTCTTCTCTCGCCCTCGGACACGGCCCCCACCCGGACCCTTCCTTTCTTTCCTCGTTCTCGTTCTCGTCGCAGCTGCTCTCAAAATTTGTTTTCGTCCCTCCTCTCTCCGGAGCTCCCCCTCCTTCCACCTCGCCCACCATCGCCACCACCAAGACCAATTCTCACGATGCGTAGCACGTTGATCTTCGCGGGCAGCTCCTGCCCAGCGCTCACGGGCCAGATTTGCGAGAACCTGGGCATGCAGCCCGCCGAGGCGGAGCTCACCCAATTTTCCAATGTAAGCTGGCCGTTCCTGAGCTTGAGCCTGAGCCTGAGCTAGAGTCGAGCAGCTTGACCTGCCTGCTTGGCTTGCCACGCGAAGGAGCTGCCTCGAACATCTTCCCGCCTGTTCGAGCTGGAGTCTTTCGGCTTGTCAAGACTTCTCGTTGAGACTAACCATCCACACAAGGGCGAGACCAGCGTGCGCATCCTGACCAGCGTGCGAGAGAAGGACGTCTTCATCGTCCAGTCTGGCAGCCCCAACGTCAACGACACCATCATGGAGCTGCTCATCATGATCTCTGCGTGCAAGGGCGGCTCGGCGAACAAGGTCACAGGTACGCCGTCTTCCAATCCATCCCCTCTGACTCACTCGCTGACTCGCCCGCAGCCGTTCTCCCCTACTTCCCCTACAGCCGCCAGTCCAAGAAGAAGTCGCACCGCGGCGCCATCACGGCCCGCATGCTGGCCAACCTGCTGACCATGGCCGGCATCAAGCACGTCATCACCGTCGACCTCCACGCCACCCAGATGCAGGGCTTCTTTAAGTGCCCCGTCGACAACCTCCACGCCGAGCCCCTCATCGCTCGCTGGATCCGTCACAACGTGCCCAACTGGAGGGAGGCCGTCGTCGTGTCCAAGAACGCCGGTGGCACCAAGCGAGTCACGTCCCTCGCTGACGCCATGAAGCTCAACTTTGGCATGGTCACCACCGAGAAGAAGAAGCACCGGGGCGCCAACATGTCGGCTAGTGTCATCATGGGCCACCTCCACAGCTTCAACCGTGAGACCGTGCTCGAGTCGTCTGCCGCGAGCAAGCCTGCCGAGAACGAGGACGAGCCCGAGGTCGAGGCCGCCAACGAGCCTGCCCCTGCGGCGCAGACGTCCGAACCCCGCAACGTCCGGCAGAACCGCGTCCGGGCGAACACGCAGGGCTCCCCTCAGCGCTCCGCCGGCCCGCCTCTTCGCACCGCCGACGTCGGCCGCGCGCCCCGCCCGACCACGCCGACGCAGAAGTCGGCTGGTCAGCACCAGGACGAGGACGAGAGCGATGCGCAGTACGACGACGGCCCGGCCTACGAGGTCACGCAGGGTCGCCTGGTTCAGGGTCACATTGTCGATGACGACTATCCGTCGCCCGCAACGTCGACCGCTGGCGGCAGCTCCCGCGAGGAGCCCGACCCCATGACCATGTCGCACGCCTCGTCCTTCTTCGCCCACCCTCCCAACCACGCCGAGCCCGCACCCCACGCGCTCGGCGGCTCCGGCGACGCGGAAGGCGAGTCGGACGAGGAGGAGGACACCCTCAAGGATCCCAAGGTGGAGCACATGATCACCCTCGTCGGCGACGTCAGGAATCGCACCGTCTTCATCGTCGACGACATGATCGACAAGCCCGGCTCCTGGATCGCCGCCGCCGAGACGGTGGTCAAGAAGGGCCATGCCAAGAAGGTCTACTGCATCGCCACGCACGGCGTCTTCGGCGGAGACTGCCTCGAGCAGATGCAGGCGTGCGAGTGCATCGACACCATTGTCGTGACCAACAGCTTCCCCATCCAGGAGGAGCGCGTCAAGGACATCAGCAAGCTCGTCGTCCTCGACCTGTCCTTCCTGCTCGCCGAGGCCATCCGACGTAACCACTACGGCGAGTCCATCTCGCCCCTCTACCAGCACATCCTGGACTGAGGCGGGATGCGAAGGCAGACTGGGAATGCGTATCAGGTCAAGGTATGGCTGGCCGAACACAGGGTTCGTTTGACTTATTTCTAGGCGGCATCTAGCGAGGCGTACGGCAACGGCATGATTTCGGGCCCCTCGGTCCACGACGAGGCAAAAGCAGAGCTCTAGACGAATGATGATACCATCTGCGCTGCTGCCGGTGCACGGGATGTTTGTGATCCCCGCGTTCGTTCCTTTTCTTCTCTCTCCCCTTCTCCTCATTGTTGGCACGCGCCACACTACCCAGCGGTTGCTTTCTTCGGAGAGCCGGGGCCCAGTTCATGCAGAACGGGTCCTGAACGGAACGTTGGAATATCAATTCTTCGACCTCGAGGGCTCCCCATTGCTCATCGGCTTGATTGCGCCGTTTGGTCGATGGGCGGGGAGCGAGAGCGATTCGGACATCTTTTACCCTGGCATGCTGTGATGTGTGAGTTGCATTTTGATATGTCACGTAGCTACCTATGTATATATGGCTGGCTAGGAGGCTGGGTCACGGGATGTACATGACTAGTTTTACTTGCTTTATTCAGCCGGGAACATCGTCAGCCACGTAGACGACCATAGCAGTAATGCACCAACTGACTGAACTCTCCACACATGTCTCCACACATCATGCCTCGTACCCTCGTGACAAGCCTGCCTGCCTCCCGTCCTACCCAGCATCCATCATTAGATCATGACAAGACCCCGTCCGCCAGCCCGTCCAGCTCCGCACCGCTCACGCCGTGCACCTCGGCCAGCAACCTCCTGAACTCCCCGGTGCTGCTCTCCTGCTGAACCGTCTTGACGTCCTGCAGCAGTTCCTCCACCTCGCCGCCGGCGGCGCCCTTGCCCGCCGCGCGGATGAGGCGCCAGGCGCGGCGGAACTCGTCCCGGATGGCGACGATGCCGTTGTGCGTCACGGTGCGGGCGACGTTGTGGTCCAGCTCGAAGGGGTCCTCGATGGCGAACAGGTAGCGGTGGCGCACCTCCTTGACCTCGGCGGGCTTGGCGGCGGGCTCTGCGGCGGCGGCGGGACCACCGGCGGCAGCGGGAGCGCCGGCCGTCGTCGGCGAAGGCTGCCCGGGCTGCTCGCCGGGGCGGTACTCGAGGACCGTCTTGGCGCCGGTCCAGCCCTTGGTCTGCTTGGAGAGGAGGCCGCGCGGGGTGCGCAGGCTGAGGACGTCGCGGCCCCAGTCGAAGCCGCGGGGGGCAGGGCGTGCGCCGGGCGCGCCGCCGGACGACAGGTTGCCCGTGTGGGCGTAGTACTCGAAGAAGCCGCGCAGGAGGCGGCCGACCGAGTGGTCGTTGCGGTTGAGCTGGCGTGCACGCGCGAGACGCTGGATCTCGGCCTCGTCGCGCCAGAAGCCGACGAAGCGGCCGCGGCAGATGAGGCCGTCCGCGTCCGGGTACGTGGCCGGGTCGTTGGGCGGCGGCGGCGGGCCCAGGTGCTGGAGGTTCGGGCAGACGAAGGGCTCGACCACGTTGACCAGGTAGTGCAGCATCATGAGCACGTAGCCGTAGCTGCTGAGGGTGCCGCGGTACGGCGTGTTGATGCCGCGGCTCTTGGCCCAGTGCTTGACGAAGAGGACGAGCGTGCGCACGCGCGGGTCCGTGTGCGAGTAGCACCGCAGGAGGAGTGTGTTCTGCAGCGCGAGGTGCGCCGCGAAGTTGATGTCGCACTGCACGCCGACGCCCGACTTGGGGAACTCGAGATTATCGCGGTACCGGTCGCGGGCTTGGTTGGCCGCCAGCTTGGACGGGTCGGACAGGGACAGGATCGCCCGCAGGACCCGCCGAGACTCGGGCGCGGCCACGGCGAGCGAGCCCGTGTCGCCGGGCTGATCCGTCGGACCGCGGAGCAGCGCGACGTAGTCTTTGATGACGGGCTCGAGGCTGCTGTCATATGCGTGGTGCTCGAGCGCCCTCTCGAACTCGGCCGCCAGCTGCAGGCTCTTGTGTCGGCGGACGACGGTGGCCAGGCTGACGGGGCCGGGCGAGGCGGCGACAAAGTCCCGGACCTGCTTCTGGACTTCGAACGACCAGATACCTTCTACGTAATGCCCGAGAACAAGTCGCTGGAAGGCCTCCTCGGCGTCCTGAACGAGGGAGTCCGCGGGGCGCAAGTTCCCAACCATCTTCGTAACGCGATCGTGGTAGTCGCTTGCCGACTCGAACTGGGTCTGCTGGAGGGAGATAAGCTGGATCGAGTTGAGCTTTTTGAGCTTGAGGAGATACAGCTGGAGGTGCTTGGCATGCTGCAGGGGATCACCTCCCAGCACCGGCTGGTTCTGCATATCCTTCCAGCCGTTGACGCACACTTCCGCAGTCTTTTCGAAGTCGGCCGTCCTCTCCTGGGTGACGCGGTTCTCCCACGCCATGACGAGCATCTCACCCTCGATCTGCGTGTGGACGCCTAACAGCGAATGGGAGCCCACACCGCTGCCGTTCTGGCCGAATCTGAGCGACGGATAACTCTGCAGCCTGGACTTGAGAGCCTGGTCGTGCAGGCCATCGACAAAGACCTCGCAGACCCGATCCAAAATGTCAAAGTCTTCCGACGTGAAGGTGGTGTGATTCGACAAGGTGATGTCACGCCCGTTGAGCCTTCTGAGCGCGCGCTTGGCGTTGTTATAGTAGGAGGTCAGGTTCTGCTTCTCGGTTTGTCGGAGCTTCAGCGTCTTTAGCTGTTCCGAGAGAGACTTCAGGGCGGGATGCACATCGCCTGCCGATGCGGCACCATCTGTGGAAACAGGACCAGTGGCATCCTCTTCTGCGTCAGGTTGCAGGTTCTTGGGGCTGTCTTGTTCAAGAGCCGCGTCATCCGCACCCTCATCGCCATCAGCTGCCCCGGGACCGTCATTGTCGATACCCTTCTCCCACTTGTCTCGCTCTTCCAGCAGACCCAGGAGGAGCGGCTGCGTAGGGCTTCCGCAGAGCTTGATTATGGGAACGCGTGTCCTGGTCAGGAGACGCGCGCCGAGGCCGTTTTCGAGGAAGGCCTTCTCGATAAGTCGAGGAATCGGTGAATCGGCACTATCGGGCTGAGGCACGGAAAGCGGCGAGATGAGACCCAGGTCCATGTCTGATGCCTTGGTAGCAAAGCCCGAGGACAGGCTGCCAAAGCATTCCATGCCCACGGACGACGCCGGGAAGCCAACCCTCCCATTCGTCTGCTCTTCGTGCTGCACGATGACCTGGCGGCAGATGTCCTGAATCCTGATCCGGAAAGACTCCTTCTCCATGATGTCGTCCCGGTCGATCTCGGCGCCGGCAACAAGCGTCTCGGTCAGGCCGTCGAGGTACGACGACTGCAAAGCCAGCTCATCGGCAGACAGGGGGGCAGAGTAATGGCTTCCATGTGGGTTGTAGAGGGAGTGAGGGCGCGGAGGCCCGCGCGATGCACCCCCATCTTGGCGAAACCCGGGGGGCGCATTCGCAGCCGAAGGGCCGTGGTTCTGGTGCGGTGGGAATGAAGGCGCACCGTATCGCTGTCCCCGTCCCTGAGCATGGCCTTGAACCTGCCCATGCTGCTGCGGCGGACCTGCCCACTGCCCGCTGTGGCCGCCAGGGCGTTGGTTGTAACCTTGACGTGGTGGTCCTTGACGGAAGCCATGCTGCTCGTGTTGGCCCGGAAAGCCTTGGTTCTGCCCAAACTGACGGGGCGGTACTGGCGCAGCAGGCCTCGTGTCGACAGGGATCGACATTTGAGCATTCATCTGACGACGCTGAGCCTGGTTGGGACGCTTCCTGGTCGCCTTGGGCGATGTGGGCGGCGGCTGGGCTGATGCCGGGGTATCATCCGTTGACCCTGCCAGGAGATCCTGCTGAGGCGTGCTGGCGCCATTGTTCCCCGCGGAGTTGGTGAGGATGAGGCCCCGCAGCCTGTTCTCCAGCGCGGGATCTTGACCCTGGCCTGAAGATGGAGGGTGAGCCATGGCTGGTCGTGGGTCAGTGCTCCAGCTGGGCGATGGAGAGGTACGTGTGATAGCCCTGTAAGTCCCGAGCCGCTGGGATCACTGCGTTCTGTTAGCTCACTTGATCTTGCATGAGCTTTCGATAGCTTGGTACTTACCAGGATGCGAGTCGTTGTCTGTCCGAGTGAGCATGCGGGTTCGAGGTTTTTGTGTCGTACTGGGTGAGCGCCTTTTGACTGTTGTTTTGGTGGATCAGATGCTCCCTCCTGCGGTTCAGTGATGAGCTAGGGATGGAAGGGTGATGCGTCCAGGGTCGAGATCCCGGGTTGAAGACCACCAAGGATGAGGGTGAGATGTAGCCTGATGAAGGGCCGAGGACGAGTCGGCTTGCTTGCTTGCTTGCTTGCCTTTTGGGGGAAATGATCGTGAATGGGCTGATTGAGCAATCAGAGGTTGAGAAGGAAGGCACGAGACGGGGTCAGGTAGAAATACAGTGTGGGGCCCCAGGTGACACAGTCTTCCGGCTGCCAACAGCGACGGAAGCCGAGTTTTGCAGAGACTAAATACAGTGCGGATGTGTGTCACGACGACACAGCGCCCCCGCAACGCCGGCTGAGGTGAGTGAGGTGCATGAGATGAGGTAAGGTGCATAAGGCGAGGCAAGGTACCCGAACTGCCTCCTGGTGCGGGACTGCAGCTGCTGGAGAGGCCAGCCACTCTGCCCTGTCGGGTGGCATATAATTTTGAATTGCGGGGAGATCGTGGAGCACAAGCTTTGCATCTTTGATACGCGCTGTCCCGGGCCTTGACACGTTGCTCCCGCCCGACTATTGTAGTTGTAGCCGAGCTGAATGATATCTCTAGGTGGTAGGCGACCAACCCTTATGACGACATGCTCGCAGGGAGCTTCTGTAAGAGCACCTGATTGGATGCGCCGTAGCGGCATCTTCAGTGGGATATGGACGGCATATTGGGGCTCTGCACAGTGCATGCACCAAACCACACCGAGGCGGAGATGGTGCTCCACCTCGCGCGCCTCCACTCCACTCCTGCCAGGTCGTCCGTCCAGTCACTCCAGGCACTCCAGGCAGCCCAGGCAGCCCAGACCACCTCCACCTCCCCTCAAGGTCAACACACTCCAAGAAGCTGCATTCACCTCTCCATCAGCTTCTTTGACCCTGCCCTTTCCCCTCCACATCGACACGGCCGTTGACCAATTCCAGTTGAAGGAACAAAGCCGTCCCTCTTTCTTGCCTTATCTTCTCTCGTTTCATTACCCAGAGCTTCGACGCCAGCGACGTTGCACCGCGCTGCCTTGCGCCGCTCGACCGGTCCACGTCGCCTCGAAAACGTCGAGACCAACACCACCTACCTACGAGCAGAGCACTCAGCATCATCGTCACCCACCGCCTGTCGCATCGCTACCCGGAAACACTTCGAGTCATCTAGGCCTCCGCAGAGTCAGTCCGCCACAAGCCGTCGAGATGAGCGCGCCGCCCTCTGGTCTGCCAAACGGGCAGAACCAGGACCAGAAGCCCAACCCGACCGGCCAACCTCAGCGCCCTGCTCCCATCAAGCGACGAGCGAAAGGCGACCCGCTCGTCGCTCGCCGACGACCTCAGCCCAAGACCGGTGCGACCCGACCACAAGGCGCTGGCGGCGCTGGTCCTGGCGCCGGCCCTTCGTCCAGCCGCGCAGGGCCGCCTCCCTCTGCCGCCCTCAAGCCCGAAGTCCACACCGCCGGCCTGCTGTCGCGCATCGCCAACAACCGCAGCAAGACGGCAGCCAACGGCGGCTGGTCGGAGCCCCTGCCCGCCGGCGGCCGCGAGTGGAAGATCGTCACGACCAAGCGCGCCCTGCTGGAGGGCACCCGCCACCACGTCATGAGGTTCTCCTCATCCCGGATCGAGAAGGAGAAGAAGCACATCGACCCCACGAACCAGGAAGAGTTCACCCGGCCCGTCACCCTCCAGCGCCGCGACCCCCGACAGCCCGCCGCCGGGCGCGAGGTGAAGCCCGAGGAGGAGGAGCCCGAAGCCGAGCCCAACCCCGAGGACGAGAAGGAAACGGAGAGGCTGGCCCAGCTCAAGGCCGAGAAGGACGCCTGGAAGGCGATGGAGGCCGCTAAGAGTGCACCGGCGATCAAGGACCCCAACGCGAGCTCGCGCACCAAGCAGCCCAAGCACGAGGACCGTGGCGTGCAGTTCCACCGCGCCCCGCGATCCGAGAAGGAGCGTAAGCAGCAGTCGCTGCGATACGAGGAAGCGCTGCCCTGGCACATTGAAGATGCTGACGGACGGAACGTGTGGGTTGGTTCCTACGTCGCCCCTCTGTCCGAGACGACCGTCTGTCTCGTGGCCACGACAGACGGCAAGTTTGCCATGACCCCTCTGGAGAAGTGGTACAAGTTCCAGCCCAAGCCGAACTTTACCACCATGAGGATCGAAGAGGCCGAGGCCTTGATGAAGCAGCAGTCTGGCGTGTCTCGGTGGCACATGCAGGCGCAGGAGAAGAAGGCGGGACAGAAGGACCTGGAAGACTGGAGGAAATTCAGGAACGGCCCGTCGCGCATCAAGACGGAGAGCTCGACCTTCCGAGGCGTCTCCAAGTCGGAAAAGATGGACCATGATGAGATTGATTTCGAGGGCGACGAGTTCCAGGACGACGACGAGGCGCCAAACTTTGAGCCCGACAACGACGAGGATCAGAAGGAGTCTGCCGAACGCATCAAGCGCGAGCAGCTCGGCGCCAACATCTTTGGTGACGGCGACGAGGGTAAGGTAGACAAGGAGGAGCTCGAAGCGCGGCTCCTCGAGGAGAGCAGGAAGCGGGAAGGCAAGACCATCAATAAGGCACTGGTCAAGCGAGAGAAGGAGACCATCTACAAGAAGGACTCGGACGACGGACGGCAACCGCTACTTCGCCCCTACGGTAAGAACGTGCTGCCATGGCTGGCTGCCATGTTCGGCAAGCAATTCGTACTGACAACCAGCCAGGATGACGAAGACTCTGACGATGAGAGCAAGGACGGAGAGGACGAAGCCAAGAAGGACGAAGACAAACCGTCCAGCCAGGACCCCTCCGCCTCGAACCCGGACGTCAACGGTGCGAAGGACAAGGACGCGAACGCCAAGGGCACGTTGACGCCGTCTGGCAAGCAGAGAGAGGCTGATGCTGCCAGGAAGGGCAAGTCACTGAAGCGTCCCGGCTCCCCGAACCTCTCCGAGTCTAGCGAGACGGAGTCGACGCGGAAGAAGAAGCAGAAGAAGAACGGCAGCTCCGTCCAGGTCAGCCGTTCGGGCACGCCTCTGCCGTCCGGCCACAAGCACAAGCTGGGCATGGGCTCGATGAGCGACGGCGAGGCGACCGGCGGCGAGATGTCGGACGGCCAGCAGAAGAAGAAGAAGAAGAAGATCAGCCTTCTCGGCACCGGCGCCAGGGGCACGCCCACTGGCTCTCGTGCCGGTAGTCCCGTCCCTGCAGGCGCAGCGGGCAGTACGTCAAAGTCCCCTCCCCAGCGTGCGACGCCAGCTAACAGAGCAAACGTAGGTGCATCCCCAACGAGCCCAGGATCTCGCGCCGGCTCGCCTGCTCGATCTGGTCCCATCGAGGCCTGGGAGATCATCGACGTGTTGCCTCCGCAGGGTCTCTCTAGCGGAGAACTCAACAGGCGCTTCACCGGGCGCATCGGAGACGGCCCGGGCCAGACGCCCAAGGCCGGCTGGATCGCCCTTGTGAAGCAGGTGGCCGTCTTTGGCAAGGACAAGCTGTTGCGCCGGAAGGAGGGCGTAGTCGCGAAGTGAGGACCGGACGTGCTCTATCAGGGAGACGCTCGGGGTCGTCCCGCATTGTTACACAGTACTGTTTCACTAGATACCAGGATGCCTGTCCATACAAGACGGCGGGCGGTAGAGCTCAGCAGAAGCTTAATCTTTACATCAGAATGCAGCTTGGTGCAGTCAATGCACGATTGGGTATTATCACACGTCCATCTGAAGCCATCCATCCATCCCTACTCGTCCATCTGCCAGGAGTAGTCGAGCCCCTTATTCCTCTCCCGCCGGTTGATGGCCTTGAAGCGGTCGCCCTCGAACCCGTTGCTCCTGTCGACGCCGTCCCAGCGGTATCCGGGGCGTATGCCGTAACGATTCGGCGGTGCGCCGCCCGTGTAGACGGGTCGCTTCTTTCCCTTCTTCCCCTTGGCGCCGGCCGCTGGCGTGTCCGTCTGCAGGAACTGGGCCATGGGGTCGTTCCACCTCTCCTTCTCCTTGAGCTCGCGGTTCATGTCCTCGTCGTCGGCGCCTCGCGCGAAGGCCATGGTCTTGGCGTCCTCGAGGGCCTCGCGGCGCGCCTTGGCGGCGGCGGCCTGGACGTCGCCCTTGGGCACGATCTTGGCCTGCCTCTCCTTCTCGCGCTCCTCGGCCTCGGCGGCCGCGCGCCGCGCCTCGGCCCGCTTCATCGACACGTCCACGCGCCGGCCCGTGGCGTCGCGGTACACCGTCTCCTCCTCCTGCCCGCCCGCCCGCATGGCCGCGAACTCGGCCTGCTCGGCCGCCTGCCGCCTGCGCAGCTGCGCGCTAACGGTCGCCGCCGACTGCAGCCCCGCGTGCGTGCCGTCGCTCATCTTGGCCACGGCCGACTCGTCGATGGCCGGCATCGAGTCGTCGTCGCGCTGCGCGGCCGGGAGCGTCTCGGCGCGGCGGACGCGAGGATGGCGTCCGCGGCGGCGGCGTCGGCGTCTGCCGCGGGTTGGGCGGGCGCGCCGCTGAGGGACTTCCAGTTCGACTTCTTCGTGCGGCGGAACTCGGCCGAGGAGCCCGTCACGGTGGCCGGGCCGTCTGCGTCGTCTGCCGTCGTCGTGGGCCGGGTCCAGGAGGAATCATCGTCGTCGGCTATGATGAGCCCTTCGGCGGCCTGCTTGCGCTTGCGCTTCTTGGTGGGCTTCGGATCTGCGACCAGATAGTGCTGTGCGAGGTAGGAGGAGAGGTCGGAAGGCATTGTGGCGGTTGTGGAGGGTTGGGTTGGCGTGGTGGTGAAGGGGTGCGGTCGGAATGGTGAAGCAGCGATATGGGGACGAAGCTCTGCACTAGGTCCCTACTACTTCCCTTATGGTAGGTATCTCACCTTCAGGACGATCTGCGATGGTGCAGTGACGAAATGCAGGACCCCCACGACTTGCACGTATCGGGGTGGTAACAGAGAGAGCAATTAAGCGATCTTGATTCAACGGTGATGCCGCCCAATCATCCCCATGCTCTCGCCTGCCTTTGAACCTGGATCCATTGACCACCGATGATGGAGCGATTAATCTAGACTTTCTTCGACCCGACGACCCCAGCGAGCGTCTGTACTTGTACACCATACATTCCAGAGCATACGCGGCGTTCTCCTTTACAGAGCCCAGCACCCGAGACTCACGACATCACCATCTCAACCCCCCTCATGGCTTAGGCGGAGCCAGATCCCACCATCCACCGACGCCGCCTCCGACCTGGATCCCGCGACCCTTCACCTGGCAACGAGCCACCACACGCCATAGGCTGGGGCACCTCGCCAGCCCACAAACATCTCCATGCAGTCTCCCGACCTGCAGTCCCCCGACCGAGATGTCTCACCCTCCGAATCCATCCAGACCCTACCGACGGCCGCCTCGGCGCTGAGGCTGCCCAAGCGGCAAAACGCCTTCGAGGGGCACCCGCTCTCGCAGAACGAGACGGGCCTGCCGTACCGAAGATCCAACCCCTCGGCGGCCTCGCTCTTCGCCTCGACCCAGACACCGCCGGGATCGCGATCCGAGTCGCC
The DNA here is from genome assembly GCA_000732205.1 of Verticillium tricorpus MUCL 9792. Taxonomy (NCBI): domain Eukaryota; kingdom Fungi; phylum Ascomycota; class Sordariomycetes; order Glomerellales; family Plectosphaerellaceae; genus Verticillium; species Verticillium tricorpus. The sequence continues at coordinate 124,973 of JPET01000011.1, read as the reverse complement.
CGTCGGCCGGGGCTCGCCGGCCAGGAACCTCTCCGGCCCCGTCTTCAGCGGCTCGGGCGCCAGGTCGCTCATCGACAGCGCCGCCGACAGCCCGGGCGACCCGCTGAACCTGCTCCTGCAGTCCTACGTGCCGCACGTGGCCATCTACACGTCGGCCGAGACGACCGAGTTTGCGCGCGACAAGGGTTTCAAGAACGGGCTGTGGGAACTGCTGCGGCCGTTCGGCGAGAGGGTGCAGGGCAAGATCACCATCAGGGACAGCAACGGGTCGAGCCGTGCGTGGGAGGACTACTCGATCCGCTTCGTGCCCTTCGGCGACAACATCGAGCCCCCGGACACGGCGGCGTCGTCCTCCACGAAAGGGCTCTCCGAGAGCGCGGCCCGCGAGAAGAAGAAGTTGGAGGACGTTGAAGCCGTCGTCGAGCGCCACCTGCGCTATGCCGAGGACTCGCTGCTCAGCCTGCCCCACCACGGGCACCTGACGAGGCAGGGCCTGGACATCGAGGCGACGTCGCCGTACTACTCGCTCTACCTGCGGAGGTTACTGTCGGGCATACCAATCTCACCGCACGAGACGTTCTCGCACCCGATCGCGTGCGTCATCGCCATCAGCTCGCGGAGCAAGTCGCCCATCGAAGAGCTGAGGACGCTCTACAACGAGACGCGAGACGGCGGGAAACAACTGCCGGGCTGGGTGGACGGCGACTACCTCCGGTACTACGTGCTGGTGCACGACGAGGAGCGCGACGACATCACGCGGTCGATGGCGCTGTTCGACCAGATGAAGCGGCACCTGGGGCTGCACTGCCACCTCCTGCGGCTCCGGAGCAGCCAGAGCGCGGAGACGGACGACGACAGCATCCCGCTGCCGCGGAGCGACTGGATGACGGCGGAGGAGGAGCTGGCGGACATCAAGAGGAGCGACGAGGAGGAGGACTTTGAGGACCCGACGAGGCACATCTTCGAGTCGGACGCGACGGCGATCCGGACGTTCGTGCGCGAGATGGTGACGCAGTCGATCATCCCGACCATGGAGCGGCACGTGTCGCTCTGGAACGACCAGGTGGCGTCGAGGCGGCGCGGCATCGCCGGGCGGTTCATGAACCTGTCGCGCAAGTGGGGCGGCTTCGGCGGCAGCTCGAGGACGTCGGTGGGCGGCAGCGGCGGGGGCACGAGCAGCTACGAGTCGCTGGGGTACTTCCGGCCGGACGCGCCGGAGGCCATCATGCGCAAGCTGGCGGACTACGCTTTCATGCTGCGCGACTGGAAGCTGGCGCACTCGACGTACGACCTGCTGCGGTCGGACTTTGGCGACGCCAAGGCGTGGAAGCACCACGCGGCGACCAACGAGATGGCGGCGCTCAGCCTGCTGATCATGCCGCAGAGCATGTCGACCAAGGCGCGGTCGGAGAGCCTGGACCAGATGCTGGAGGCGGCCTTCTACTCGTACGCGACGCGGTGCAGCGCGCCGTTCGGGGCGCTGCGGTCGCTGACGCTGGCGCTCGAGCTGCTCCGGCTCCGGGGCGGCGGCGGCGTGGACGACGCGGCCAAGTGGGGCACCAAGCTGCTGGACGCCAACCTGTCGGGCCCCGTGGGCGACGGGCTGCTCAAGGAGCGCCTGGCCATCTGCTACGCGTCCAAGCCGGGCGCCGGGGCGACGGGGTGGGGGGCGCGCACCCGGAAGGCGGCCGCGTGGGCGGTGCTCGCGGCCGAGGCCTGGCTGCTGCAGGGCAAGACGATCCAGGCCCAGCGCAGCCTACGAGGCCCAGCGCCTGTACTCGGAGGTGCCGGGCCAGAAGAACGGCGTCAGCCAGTTCGCGCTGGCGCACGACTTTGTGCTGGGGCTGCAGCGGCAGCTCGACGCGCGGCTGGAGCCCGGCGAGGCGGCGGGGGCGGGGGACGGGGACGGGGGGTCGGAGGCGGGGGAGGTCGAGGTCGTGGTGGACGAGGAGAGCGAGGCGCTGGAGCAGGGCACGATGCGGGCGAAGCGCGGCAGCGTCATGGCGAGGCCCGGCATCAACGTGCTGGCGAGCCTGGAGACGGCGCCGCTGCACGAGGTGACGTCGCCGGTGGAGCGGCGGGAGGGAGACAGGTCGGCGCAGGGGGAGTTTGAGGGGGGCTGATCTGGGCATGGCCTCGGCGTTGTGATTACATAAATGTATGATGCCCGACGTGGTGTTGAAAGGTGCCGTCCTGGAGCTGCGATGATGAGCTATGATGATGAGCTGTGATGTTGGGCTGTGTCAGGGGCTGTGATCATGGAGATGTGATCACAGCTGTCTCAGGGGCTGCAACCCTGGAGCTGTGATCATAGCTGTGATCGTAGCTGTGATCATGAGATGTAACCCTAGAGCTAGAACCCTAAGGCTTTGGTCATGAGCTGTGCCAGGAGCTGTGATCATAGCTGTGATCACAGCCGCTCAGATCATAGCTATGTCAGGGTCTGTAACCCTGGAGCTGTGATCATAGCCGGGCCAAAGGCGCTTATCGGGCGCGCTGATAAGCCAGGCACGTCCTCGTCATTTCCTCCTTCGACTCCCCCACCACGACTCGACTTGACTCGCCGTCTACACCTCCATCATCCCAGCACCCTGTGACCTCGACTTGTCCTCCAAAGCACAGGGTGCGCACGAAAGATCCTCTCGAACCTCAGCTCCCGTGCTGCCTCCGTCAAAGACCGCCCTTCCTCCTGACGTCATTCCGAAATTATCGACCACCTCCTTTCAACATCACCATCGAGCAGACAAACACCACCACGATGGGCGACCTCGCCGACTACCTCTCGGCCAACGACCCCGCCTTCCGCCGCGCCCGCCTCCCCGCCCTCTACTCCGACTTCCGCTCCCAGCGCACCCTCAACCCCGACGGCTACACCGCCAACCTCTCCGCCTGGCGCGCCGCCCTTGCCCGCCTCGCCTGGGACGCCCAGCTCGCCCCAGGCGCATCCACCACGCCCCCCCGCCTCCTCCTTACCGTCGACGACACCCTCCCCGCCCAGCTCCAGAGCCGCCAGTTCGGCCGGCCCCTTGCCCTCGGCACAGTCGTCCGCGAGGCCCTGCACGACGGCGACCTCGTCCCCGTCGCCGACTTCCTCTCGCGCAAGGAGACCATCTACGCCAAGTCGGCCGGCTGGGGCGCCCTGCCGTGGACCGTCGCCTCCTGGGCCGCGCGCCAGCTGGGCTTCGGCGCCGGCGCGCCCACGGGCGATGATAACGTGCCCCGCGGCAGCTACGTCGTGCTGCCCAACGTGGAGAGGGCCGGCGCCCTGGTTGCCGAGCGTGCGGCGTCACGGGCGGGCGACTCTCGCTTCGAGAGGACGTTTACGCGGCGCCACTTCGAGCGGGCGTGCGCCGCGGACCTGGCCATCGCGGGGGCTAGCAGCAGCGAGGAGGAGCGTGGCCTCGCGGGCCGGGACGTCGACGTGCTGCTGCGGTTCCTGGACCGCGACAGGGCCCTCGTGGCGAGCGACGGCCAGACGGTGCGGATCCGCGGCGAGGGCGAGGACGCCGTCATCACCGAGGAGGACACGGCCGTCGCGCGGCTGAAAGAGCTGGTCGAGGACCTCAAGCACCAGACTGACCTGCTGGCCCGCAGGGTCGACACCCTGGCGGCCGAGGCCAAGGCGGCGGTCGGCAAGCGGAACAACGCCGCGGCCATGCGGCTGCTGCGGGAGAAGAAGACAGCTGAAGCCATGCTGGTCAAGCGCGGCGCCGCCCTGGCCCAGATGGAGGAGATCGCGGCCCGCATCCAGCAGGCGAGGGACCAGGTCCAGTTCGTCAAGGTCATGGAGGGCAGCGCCGGCGTGCTGAAGCAGCTCAACGCCGAGGTGGGCGGTGTCGAGCGCGTCGAGGGTGTCGTCGACTCGCTGCGGGAGCAGATGGCCGACACGGATGAGGTCAGCAGAATACTCGCCGCTGCCGGCGAGGTCGACGTCGTCGACGACGGCGAGATCGACGAGGAGCTCCGCGCCATGGAGAAGGCCGAGAAGGACAGGGTCGAGGCGGAGGAGAGGGCCGAGAGGGAGACGCGCCAGGCCGAGGAGGCCGAGGCGACGAGGAAACGCCTCGAGGAGGCTGGTGCCGTGCCTGAGAAGGACGCCGAGAGCAAGGCGACGGCCGATGCCGCGGAGCAACTAGAGCGCATGTCGTTGGACGAGCGGCCGCAGCCTCAAGCCGCGTCTTGAGCATTGGGTCACACTAGAGAGAGAGAGAGGTCTTCACAGGCGTAATGGGTTGATATGGGTATATTTGTCTGGCTCATGGCGGCAACATGGGAGTTGGTACATCTTTCATAAGCAAACACCGGCTTTAATTCGTCCTCTATCCGCCACGCTGAAACGTCATGCCGTGTTCATTCATCATTCTGAAGCAGGCGTTCTGCTTCACGCCTCTTGACTGCTGCGCGTCCGGACCCCTAGCGACGGCGGCGCCTCCTCAAATCCGTCCTGCATGAAGTAGGCATCGGACCGTTTTGGAGGGATGGCACCGGGCTCAGTTGTCGGTGTCGGACGGGATGACTCTGTCACCTCGAGATCTGCTTCCTGCGTTTTGCCGCCTTGGTCAGCTGCCGTTGGTTCAGTCATGACCACCTCGTTGTCCACTGCCGGTATCGATGTCAACTCCGTCAAGCTCTGAGCTGGGGTCTCATTGCCACCTTGGCCAGCTTCCTCTGGCGGGTCCTCTTCCTTGGCTGTGTCGTCGTCCTTTGCGTTCTCGACCGGGGTCTCGGCCTCCTTCTTCGCCTGCGTCTGCGCGCGGCTCTTCCTCGCATTGGCAATCAAATCCTTGAAGCTGGTGTCGTGCTTCGTCGCCCATGCCGCGCCGTCAAAATCCTTGTCCTTGACCGCCGTCGCCGCGCCTGCCGACGCTCGTCCGCCGCCAAACACAGCCGTACGACCGCCTTGCGTCCGCTCCCACACGTCGAGATCGCGCATCAGCTCCGACCGGCGCTTCGGCCGCAACGAGTCGCAGTTCGCGTTCCACAGGGTGATCCACTCCTTGTGCCTCTTCTCGATCAGCTGGCGCGACCCGCCCGTCGACAGCCCGAGCTCCACCATCTTCTTCCGCAGCGCCTGGTCTTTCAGGATGGAGTAGTTGATCGCCGGCAGCCGCTCGAGGGGCGCCGCAGCAGCCTGCCGGCCCCGCTGGTCATACGGTAGGGCCGACTGCTCCTTCGCCGCGCCGTGGCTGCTCTCGCGGCTCGTTTTCGCGTCCGCCGTGTCAGAGGGGCCGGGGCACCTGTCGAGGTGGGCGAAGACCTGGGCCTCCTTCATGCGGGTCTGGCACATGGGGCACGGCACGAGCCCGTCGTCCGGTTCGTAGCTGCCGTCTTGATCTTCCGGCTCTTCGTCCTCCTCCGAGTCGGGAACCTGGTAGACCTCGCGGGGCGGCGGCGCCGGGGGTTCCTGGGACCGGGCGGCGCTGCTCAGCCGGGCGGAGCTGCGCAGGCGCTTCGGCTCCGGGGCGGGCGCCGCGCCGTCCAGCTTCCGTTTTGGCGATGGCGCCCTCGTCTTGGCGGGGCCTTTCCTCGCGAACTCGAGCGTCTTGGCGCGGGCCTTCTGGAACGCGTCGACGATCTCGTCGAGCGCCCAGTTGTTCCGCAGCTTGAGCTCCTGGTCGGCGTTGCGGCACAGCGGGCAGCGCCCGTCGTTGGAGAGCGCGTGTCGGATGCACAGAGAGCAGAACGTGTGGGAGCAGGAGGTCAGCATCGGCGTCTTGTAGAAGTCCTTGCACACCTGGCACCGGAGCGCGGCCTCGACGGGGGAGAGGCCGGCCAGGGGGGTGGCGAGCCAGTCTGTCGAGTCGGGGACGTCGGCGAATTCGTCGGCCATGGTTGCGGGAGACGGCGGTCGGAACTCGGTGGGTGCTTGTCTTTCGTGTTCGCGGCTCGTGGGCGGGTGTCAGGGTGTGCCGCGCACAATGGGTTGGCGATGATGTCCGGGATGGATGGATTTCTTTGATCGAGTCGCGTCTTTGCCTGGTGGCAGCGCGTGTCTCGACCATGTACTTACAGGGGTGGTCGCCTAAAGTGCCTTCTAGCGTCGGGCGATAAGCGATAAGTTCCATCGCCATTAATTGAAACACGTGACAGCGCGTTCAGCAACTGGGCCAACGCGTCTCTCGTCACTCGTTATGCCTTTATCCAGTGCACTCATCCTCCTTCGACCTCCCCTTGCTCACGTTGGCATCACGGCATCCTCGAGGACATATCCTTCTTCTTCTTCTCCCTGATCATTCGACAATCTAGTTTGGAGCGTACCCCCCCGGACTCACCATGGAGGAGTACAAAAAATACCTGGCTGATCGCCTCTTCACTGAGGAGAAGATGGTCACCTACCGCACCCTCAGCCGCGCCCTCAAAGTCCACGTCAACTCTGCCAAGGGGTAAGCTCCCGTCTACACGAGTCTCTCTCACTTGCTAACTCCTTACAGCATGCTCTATGAGTTTCATCGATGGCAGAACGCCATGAGCCACGGCAAGGTTCACGCCACCTACCTGGTCTACGGCATCAAGACGACAGGACTCCAGGAAGATGGTGACCACGAGATGACCAGCTCACCCCCTGACATGGAGCCGATGGGTTATGAGGTCCCCACTCAGACTTTGACGCTCGTTACAGAAGAACGTCTCAAAGGTAAGCGCGCAGTGCCATGCTCGGGCCAGGCTCAACTGACCCCTCCCAGATGTCCTCGCTACGTACCAGGAAGTCACCTCATTCCAAGTGTACAGCCTGGCTCCCTTCCCTACCAAGGTAAGATGCGGTTAGCACTGTGTCTTGGAACGGACATCTGACATAGTGTAGGAGTATCAGCTTCTGTCGGACGTCTCGCGAGAGCTGTCGCAGTACTCTCAGGAGGACCCCGTGGAGATGGGCCCAAAGTACGGCTCCATCTCCAATGCGAACATGAAGAGGCGAGAGCGTACAAAGCGACCCCAGCCGCCACCAGTGTCGAAGCCCGCCGAAAAGAAGACGGCAGCCCCTACCGCACCCAGTGCGGCGTCCAACGTCAAGGAGGAATCCAAAGAGGCGCCAGCTAAGGAGGCCCCGGTCAAGAAGACGCAAGCGACATCGGCCAAGGCCGCTCCGCCGCTGAAGCGTGGTGGATCTTCGGGCATCATGTCTGCGTTCTCCAAGGCGGCAGCCAAGGCCCCGAAAGCAGGCTCCAAGCCTTCGTCGAATGCCTCTACGCCGAAGCCGGTCGACTCTCCTGCGTTGTCGGATGATGGTGAAGATGACGACGAGCCGCTGCCGGTCCCGAAGAAGGCCTCGAACGACACGGGCCGCAAGCTGCGAAAGGATCGCGAGGCTGCCCTCCGACAGATGATGGAGGAGAGCGAAGAGGAGCCGGAGGAGGAGGAGGAGGAAAAGGAGGAAGAGCCTGCGGACGAGCCGATGGAGGATGTGCACGAGCCGGAGCTGGAGCCCAAGGCCGAACCCAAAGCCGAGCCGGGACCTGCCGAGGTGGTGTCGAGCACTGGCGACGGACGTCGCCGGGGCAGGCGGCGCGTGATGAAAAAGGTCCAGAAAATGGACAAGGAGGGATACTTCAGTGAGTGCTGTTTCTATTTCATGTTCACGGCGCAGGGTGCTGACCTTTTCCAGTCACGACGCAGGAAGAAGCCTGGGAGTCGTTCTCTGAAGACGAACCGGCTTCGGCCCCAGCCAAGGCCAAGGCATCGGCAGCCCCGAGCGCTGGATCGCAGTCCAAGGCGAAGAAGCCGGCAGCCAAGGGCCAGGGCAACATCATGTCGTTCTTTGCGAAGAAGTGAGGGGCCTCAATCAGCGTAGTTACAGGTCAATTATTCTCTAAGCCACACGCCTGACGTACACTTTCAGCTTTCCAACGGGATCGCTTTCCAACGTGATCGTTTTCAAGCATAACCGCAGACATAAATTTCTACAGCATTTTGACAACCCTTGGAGAGTCGAGATCAGAACTGCCAATAATAAATATTTAGTATGTGTTCCGGTTACGCTACCATGGTCAGAGGAGTCACATTTGCGATCAGCAGTGGTGCTCGCGTCCCATATGATGGTATCACTGCGCATCAGGTGAGATGAATAGCACGAATAACCGGCCATCTACTTTGAGGCACGCGTTTACTACCACAATTACTGGTGTTTTTCCAGATCTTGCTCATCTATTTCGAAGTACTGCAGGTCTTACGCCAAGGCAGTAGGATGCCAGTACCCATACCGACCCTGCATTTGTGTTTTGTTGAGACAGCTGGGAGAGTAGTGGTCCTCGGCGTTGCCAAACGGCCAGATCGCAACGAAGCAAACCTGGTCGATCTCGCATTGCCTACACTTTCGCCATTCAACCCAGTCCAACCAATCCATAAGATCTCGAACAATAGTCCGGGCTTTGATCAGCGTATCCTGATCGTCACCAGGTGTGCTTACCATATCCCGAACTGTAAACAAATCGGTACAGACTCTGTGTGAGACGCTCTCCAAAGCTTCTCGGATAAGCTTGTCCTGCCATGTAATCGAGCTGACAGGGCGGAGGAAATGCTGCGTGCATTCCTGCGTGGCGGCCGATATATCCAGGGGAGAACTACCGTATTCGATAAAGGTATCCAGGAGTCCGTTCACGTCCGAGTGAACCTCCTTCAGTGTTGCTCTTTCCGCTATGAAACGGAGACGCTCAGAGTATCGCGAAACGATCAGATCTGTTACACCCTGCCAATTTTCAGCCAGCTGGGGCACCTCCCATTGTGACGTCGATAGCGCTTCGCCCACTTCGCGTTTGATCTCCTCCAGCTCTTTCCATTCCATGGAAACCATTCTGGGCAGCTTCGCAAATCTGGGATCCGTATTGGTGAGGTTGGTGGGATAGAAGAAGGCGGAAATCATCCTCGAGAAGTCTACAGAGACACGCGTTGCCGCAATATCCCAGTAACGCTGTGCGACCGCACGCATGTACTCCATCTGATCCAAGCCGTCGTTCTCTCTTCCTTCTCGCCAAGGTCGTTTGTTCGCCGAAACCAGCTCCATGCCATCATCAAAGTTGCACTTGATAAGCTCGAAACCAGCTTCCATGCGGATGATGCCGTCAATGTTCCACTCCCCGGCCATCTCACATAGGGCCTCGGCACGCCAATAATCTTGCATGGTTCCGTTGCTCGTGCGGTTTCTCAAGAGGATATCTTGGGTGTCTAGTGTGCCAAGCTCGCATTTGGCACCGGACATTCCATCGACGTATAGTAAGCGCTGGGGTCGCGTGATGCGGTAGACATGGAGATAGCCGTCGCGAAACGGCCGCCCCGTGTTCCGTGATGGTCCCTGTTGGGTCATGACTGACTGGCCAGGAGCATACGGAGGATCAGGTCTCGGAGAGGGGTCCGGCCGGCTCGGTGGCTTAGGCCTCGGGCGAGCAAAAAACTCCGCGTGCTCGATTTCGAATGCAAGCCACTCCATGCCCGTCACTGCTTCGGCTTCATGTGTTCCGTGGTAGAGCAGGACGCCTTGAGGGATGGTGGCAGGAAAGAAAGACATGCCGTTATGGTTGAGTGATGATCCCCATTGCCGCATGGCCGAATGGACTGCGTTGAAGATCTGGCGCCCATTTTCACGCGCGCAAGCAGGACTTGGCTGTATTGCAACTGCCTCCCGTCCTGTGGCTGTGGCAAATGGGTGGCGATCGGAGGCAATGATGCCGAGGACTACAATGGAATAAAGCAAGAAAATCATGTTAATCCTTAGGACGGGTGCCAGCGGTCCCAAAGAGTTGTTGTTGGTGAAAAGCCATGGCGCTGATGGAAGAGGCACAGGTATGGTCAACTGACCCGTGCCGGCCGCCGGTGGCTGTACGATTCCATTGCTCCTATTGGCTGTAGATCTCCGTACATCGGATCTGATAAGATTTGATGTGTCCGTGCCGATCTTCAGGCCCCGAAGGAGGTATTGTGAGAAGCACGCTATCAACCGGTTTTAAGGATGGCTGAAATCGGGCTTATTGAACAATTTCTCATTCTGCCGTCGAACCCGAATAAGACCGGGCCACGATTGCCACTTGACACGACAGACAGATCAGGTGCCAAAAATCGTCCAACAGAGTGACACCCTGCAAGAGGTCAATGCAATAGGAGGATTCGGCAGGAGTGACGACCACGGTATCTACGGCATCGAGTATCCGATGGGTGTCCACTTACGTACCTTTATGCACGATGGGGGTTCATGCGCCTATTGTTATGTTTGGTGGTGCCACTCCGTTTACCGGACCATGGGAACGCGCGGCCTTCATCCGTATGGTACTCATGACTACTAGGATGGAATGGTCGTGGCCATCGGGGCTATCCAGTTAATCATGACGACAAGCCACGCTCGGGTTTCGCCATCACAGCGATGTCTAGGGTTCCTGACAGCACAGCCGGAGAGAGTCAACATTCCGGTACACATTACAAATAAAGCCATCAAGTCCAAGAGCGGTATTACTGCTAAAGTCTTTTTGTCCAATGCATAAAATCACAACGATCGCTTAGCTGTGGTTGGACATAGAGCATGAAGTTATCTTTTGCTTTCGTCCTCCAATTCCCTGAATCTCCTCACCTTAGCAAGCCGAAGCCGTCGGGTTTAGCACTTGACCTTAGAGACAGGAAAAAAGGGCGCTAGAGGAAGCAGACTCGGCCACATTGACTGAAAACGACACAAATCTATTGTTAGAAACCTCAGTTTTGGCGCTCTCCGAGGGCATCAGATGTTTCGTGGGCGTACGGACCAGTGTGAAATTATCTGGGCATAGGTAAGTGGAGAGCGTCTCCGGCTGGGGCACGAATGTAGCTGGTAGCCGGGTGATGTATGAAGATGTACTTGCTGTCGACCTCCTCGGCGCGAAGCTCCCTTGCATATCTGGTGTTAAGGGCAGCCAGTCTTCTAAGCTGGCCATAACATTTGCCGCAGCGTCGGGCTTCATGGCTGATGGATTGAAACCCTTCAATCTTAATCCCTTAGTCGACGATGCGGGGTTACGGGCTTGATTCTGAGATATGTGCCAGTGGAAGTGATACAGTGGTCACCGGTCTTGGGGGGGGAGGCTTGAAGATGATGAACCTGACTCTGTTCTCGGACCCGGGAACTACCGGGGTGCCTGGTAACGGCAACGAGGGCAGCGATGGCATCAAGTCATGGTGATTATGATGCATGATATAGCCATGCGACAAGAAACGGAAGAAAAAGGCAGCATGAAGAAGAAAGCACCAAACACTCGTGATAAACCTTGGACAAGATGGGTCTTTCCGAAGATAACTACTATAAAAAAGAGCGATGCTTTCGTCCTAGTACTAAAAGTAAGTCTTCACCTGAATCCAAGTAAAATCCATTCGATTTCCTCGTAGTATACCCCAGAGTGCTGTTATCTACCATCGCTGCTCTGGTTGCAGCCTAGGGAGTTGCTGGTGTGGCCATCGCCAGCGCTACTCGCCTCAATGAGGTTAACGAGAGGCGGGACCAGTGGTATAGACCGGGAAGCCGAGCAACTTGCACAGGATGTTCCCACAGACCGCGTACACTGATAAGAGAAATACCAAGTGTGTTCATGAATGCGAAGAAACTGCCAAGGAACCCCCCCCTCTCTGCCGACTATCTACCTCACGTCCTGCTTCTTGCATTGTGCCGACCAATACCTCTAAGAGTTTATAAGTAGCAAGAGGATAGCAGATGAAATGTAGACTCCGTGAAGGAGTGACTTATCGTGACAATACAATAGAGGCTCTATTGTCTGGACTATTTGTAGAAGAATTTGGCCGGCCGAGAGGGTCGGGAGATTTCACCAAGCGCCATCAATACCTCACGCAGTAAAGTGCACTTCTTCGCCTTGTTTAACGGCGCCAAGCTGGTTTGCGCAATATTCGACAGAGTTCTCATCAAAAAGCGGCATGCCTCAGTTCTACATGGCCCGAATATGCCAAGAGCTTTCCATCAAGTGTCTTGCCTGAGCTTGTCCGTATGGGGTCAGTGAAAATTTAGCCCAGTCCGGCTGAAGCAGCCAATCATTGAGGTATGTCATATCGCCGAAGCAGAGTCAAGCCGAGGCGCAAACTCGTCAACTTGCCACCTCATAACCAGCTAGGTAGGCGCCTGAGGGGAAGAAAGAGGGATAGGACAAGAGGTTTGGTGATGCTGTGGTGTGACGAGCGACAGGGGGGGGCCGCATGGGACGTACCTCGGGTACCTTGCGGTGGCTCAAGGTGGATTGTGCGGGGTAGTGGCTTCCAGGGGTTAGTGCTCGGCGACTTGCAGCGAAGGTCAAAGACGGGTTTTAAGCATCACATCGCCATGGGCTGGGTGTCTGCGATATCATTTTGACGAGTCAAAATAGCTGGACAATACACACATATTTTGGCTCTGCTGGAATAGTCAAGATCATAGTGTACTGGTAGCTACCTAACATGTGCATGTCGATACATCTGCACCCATCAGTCTTCTGGTCACCTGACCGAACTGTGGCTGACCTAAGGTACCTAGGTAGACTGAGCCGAGCAAGGGTAAACCACCAGTGCGGCTGGCCCAAGCTCCACTGATCCCCCGTGTACTTTCACCAGAACTACCTCACCTCAACTCCCGGCGCGTATCATTCCACCGGCGCGGCCTCAAGTCGTACACGTATGAACCCTGGTTCTGCCCGTCGTCACACCTGCTATCATTCTTCCATGTTATAGCCTTGTTTGCTTTCCTTCGCATTTCTTTTGCCATTCGATTTCGACACGATGGTGCCTTCGAGACCCTTCGACCTCCTACTCCCGCTGGTCGGTCTTTGGATCAGTCAAGCCTCCGCCGGCCAGGAGCCATTGTCTGGCTTCGACAAGGAAGCTGCCTGCCCCAATTACGTTCAGTATTCTACCTTTGCGCAGTACGTTCAGGACCCCGAAACGATCCGAGTTCCCCAGTACCCAAAACTGACAGACTATCACCAGCCGCCCTTTTAGCGAAGGCCCCCTCGCCCTACCCTTCCAGCGACCTGACCCGCGATGCCGAACCTTCCACTCCGATGAGATCGAACGAGTAATTGAAGAGGTCACCTCCCGCATGAAGGACCCAGACCTTGCCAGGCTGTTCGAGAACGCCTTCCCCTCGACTACCGACACGACGGTTAAGTTCCACACCGACGGCACCGAGAGTAGCTCCATCGAGCTCAAGGAACGAGGAATCAAGGTCGATGGGAAGTGGCAGGGCCCTCAATCCTTCATCGTCACGGGCGACATCACTGCCGAGTGGTTGCGCGACTCGACGAACCAGTTGTCGCCCATCCAGCCGCTCGCGAAGAAGGACCCCGCCATCTTCAACCTCATCCTGGGCGCCATCAACACGCAGGCCGAATACGTGATCGAGTCGCCCTACTGCAATGCCTTCCAGCCGCCGCCGATCAGTAAGCTGCAGCCGAGCCATAATGGGCAGGACGATGTAGTTCACCCGGTCTACGAGCCGGCCTCGGTCTTCGAATGCAAGTACGAGCTTGACTCGCTGGCGCATTTCCTGGCGCTCGCCAACCAATTCCACGAGAACACGGGGTCGACCGACTTTCTCAACGGGAGGTGGTATGCTGCCATTGACACGCTTCTCTCCGTGCTGGAGCAGCAGTCGCGGTCCACGTTCGATTCCAAGAGTGGCCGGTTCGTGCGCAACGAGTACACCTTCCAGCGAAAGACCAACACGGGCACCGAGACGCTGAACCTTAACGGCGTTGGTAACCCGTTGAACTGGGGTACCGGTCTGGTAAGGTCGGCGTTCCGACCCAGCGACGACGCCACGATTCTCGGCTTCTTCATCCCGGCCAACGCCATGATCGCCGTCGAGCTTAAGCGGACCGCCGCGATCCTGCAGTCTGCCGGGAAGAAGTCACTTGCGATAGTTCTCGAGAAATGGGGCAAGAAGATCACAGACGGCGTGTGGGAGCACGGCGTGGTCAAGCACCGCAAGTACGGCGACGTGTTCGCGTATGAGGTCGACGGCTACGGCTCGCACATCATAATGGACGATGCCAACTACCCATCGCTCCTGGCGCTGCCGCTGATGGGATTTGTCGAATCGACAAACGAGGTGTACCAGAACACGAGAAAGATGCTGCTCGAGAAAGAGGGCAACCCGTACTACCTTCAGGGGCGTGATTTCGAGGGCATCGGTGGGCCGCACATCGGGCTCACGAACGCCTGGCCGATGAGCCTGCTCATCCAGGCACAGACGTCGGATGATGACGCTGAGATTAAGAAGTCGCTCGGCCTGGTCCTCAAGTCAGCAAAGCTAGGACTTGTGCACGAGAGCATTGACGTGAACTACATCACATCCTATACGCGTAAGTTCCTGCCATACTCTATGTTTCATGCTCATGCTGACGCTGCACAGGAAGCTGGTTTGCCTGGGCCAACGGCGTCTTTGCCGAGACAATCCTCGATATTGCGAAGCGGAAGCCGCATCTGATTTTCAAGGACTCCAAGCCCTACGAGATATGAGACATGACAGCCAGGGAATTCGGTGCAGATTAGTGGCTAAGCATTGTTTTCCTTGCGCAGGATGGGCTGGGTACCATTGGAACGATGCTATAGTAGTGATACCCTAAAGTTAGGACTTGATGATTGTGATGACCCCTGGAAAGAGATGATGCATTCAGAGATACCCTGGCTACTATGTGAGGCATCGAGTCAATTATCCACGGCATGTATATGGCCATTAATGTTGCTATTGGTCGTCCGAGTCGGCATTCCGCCCTCCACCCACACCACTATCGAGACAATCCACGAAGCCATCCAGTCCATGACTGAGCCGACTTTTGCTCCTGCTCATTCTCGAGGAGCTTTGACAGCACTCTGGCACCTTGGTCATGCCCAAAGACCACATTGACAAGACCCTTCAGATGTTTGAAGCCACGGACACCCGTTTCCGAGCTGTTAACCATGGCGCCGTGCTCTAAGAGAAGCTCCATCGCAACCAACCAGGCGCGTCTGCTTGCTTCGCTAGCTTCTTCACGAGAGATCGACTCTCCACATGAAATCAGAAACATCTGCCAAACAAACCTTCCGTCATTCAAGTGAATCTGCTGGTTAGGATCTGCTCCGTACTTGAGCAGGAGTCTGACCATGTCGATTTCAATGTTAGGCTCGTCCCTTTGGGAGTGGTAAGGAAGCATGAGCGGCGAAATTCTGCGAGGCCGAAGTGCGTAATCGAGCAGGGGCCTGCCCCCTTTTTGAATACGTTCAGGATCGGCCTCGAGCTTGGCCTGGACATACTTGACCAAGCGAGCCTGAACAGTCAAGGCGAGGTAGTTGCACTTTCCTCCTTCACGGTACTCGTCCATGCCTCGCGCTCTCGGGGAATCGCGAGCATGCGTCCAATGATTCTTGGTGGAGCCCTTGGCAAACGCCGTGATGACTCGATCCAACTCATCCAGTATCCTTTCGAGGGACACGTGCCCCGTCTCGTACATCTTGTCCGCTTCCCGAGCGTGGTACAGCAGCTCGTCTACGAGCGAGATGATGCGGTTCTGGGTTGAAGGGCTCCGAAAGTTATCCTGCTTTTGCTTCTTCAAGAAAAATAGAAGCATCTTGCTGAGAGAGACGGCCGGGCTGAAGTCGGACTTTAATTCAACTTGCAGCTTGTGGAAATAGCAGTCCCGCAGGAAGTCGCGAACCGTTCGATGCAAGAAATCGACGGGATGCCAGAGAAACGTCGGATGCTCCCCCGGATCGACAACGAGGAGGTCACTGCACCTGTTCTGTATGCGGTCTTTCCATAACTCGTCGGTTTCCATGACGGACACATCGTCAATCACAGAAACATCAGCTTCCACTGCGTAATTTGGGTTCTTCGCCTCCTCTTCAAGCAAGGAGAAAGCAAACAGAGGCATTGGCTGGACCTCCTGTAGGGTGACTAGGAAGATGCGCGCCATCTCGTCTCGGAAGGCTGGGCGGACCCGAGAGATGATGAGGGTGAAGTACTCGTTCAGCTCTTTGGGGAACCCGTCCACGATATCTCTCAGTTTGCCAAGTCCCTCATTGCGGTTGACGGCGTAGACAAGGTCTCTGGTGATCAGGTAAACCCACAGCCACACGCCTTTTGCCTGTTCAGCAACCTGATTCATGAGAGCCTGACTTGCGAGACCAGAAGTGCCTTCCAACTGCCTGAACTTCTGGTTCTCGCGAAGTCTCTTACGCACGTAGTTCTGCATATCGGTTTTCGTGAAGTCATTTACCTGCAAGGTGTGGGTTGGAGACCAGAGGGTGCTGTTGAAGACCAGACGAGGCCGACTCGAGGCGCATATCTTGATGGATTTTGATGCCGAGATGGCAAGGAGGAGCTTTGCGATCTCTTCCTCTTCTCCATTGTACTCATCCAAGCCGTCGATGAAGAAGCAAAACCGAGTAGTAAGTTCCGAATGGGCGACAATGCGATCAAAGACACCTTTCAATTCATCAAAGGTCCATACCTCATGGTCCAGCCTGTCGGCGATGACGTGCGGGATGAGGGCTGGTATATTCCTGAGGATCTGATAGAGGAGTGATTGCAGAAGCCCAAGTTGAGACTTTTGCATCTCGAATCCTTGATTCCAAAAGAAGTAGCTGGCCGTACATAGGTCTGCGGGATGGGCCCATTCTGTGAGTGCTTCATGAGTGATCTCGTGGTCAAATGCATACTTCATCAGTGTTGACTTGCCACTGCCGGCCTATACATCTACAACATTAGATTCGATGCTCAATTCTCAACGAACATGGCATAGCCTGTGGTGTGATCTTGGGAATGAGGGGTGGAGGGGCAGACTCAGGTGCGACATACCAGTCCAGTGATGCAGTATATGCTCTCTTCACCTTTGAGCCATGATGGGAATGATGTCTGGCTCGAGTCGAAGAGCCACAAGTTTGTCATTGTCTCAGATTCAGGTATCTGGGTCCATCGGCGTTTGATTTCCGGAAAGTAGAGACTCTGAATAAAAGTACTTTGTGTCTGGCAACATTGCATCTCCCTTTCGAGAGAGGACAGCTTTGTTCCAAGACTGGTCAGTTGAGCTCCCTGGGCCGCCAAATCGTCTTGGTTTTGAATCGCAAGGCTGAGAATCGACGATCTCATCTCCTCCAGCTTGATGTCGTACTTGATTCCCAATTGTGAGTGGGAGTGTTCCAAAGACTTGAGATGTCGCACAACTTCGGCATGGCGATTTCTGATGAAGCTCTGTTAGCCATGATGATTTACGAGAGAAGCTTGTATGAGCTGGATGATCGATGCTTGCGACTTCGGGCACACTGACCCTTTCAAGACCTCGCTCACGTTGAGACGAACCGCAGTATCCAATGATTTCAGACGACTTCCGATGTCTTTCATTTCGCTCTGTCTCATCAGCGCTCTTAAAGCGACTCTGCCACTTTCGATAGTTTGCGACCTAGCATCCGTTCGCCTCGACAGGTTGGTGACTAGTTTCTGCAACTCTTTTGCTAGCTCGGCGCATTCTTTCGCCATTGCCATGGTGTTGCGGTCAGACTTTGACTGCGGTTTGCCGGAGGATACCTGGCTCTGTAGCAAAACAGATGTTCTCTCGTCAATATCGGTGAGGATCAAGTCAAGCTCGTGGACCTGGGGGGTTGTGCCGTGCCAGGTATCACGGGTAGATTTCGCAGCCTTGATCAATGATTGGCTCAAGTCTAGGAAAGTGATGATGCTTGACGCCAAGCCGACCAAAGCTATTGCTTCCGCCATGGCTGGTAGACACAGCTGTCACGCGAGCTGTAGCCCCGGATATGTCCAGCGTGACGGTGATGGAGCGTTGGTAAGAATATGAGTGCGCCGAATGCCACGAGATGAGCTTGGCATTTTCACAACGCCGCTGACAAGAAAATGACCAAACGACCCGCCTGCAGGTGAGCGGCACAGCTTCGTAGCTGAGTAGCCAGTCTTATTGCCCTGTCATGATCGTCACGTGTTATCACACGCAATATGCAGCAGGCTATTGGGTTGTGCCGACGCCGGCTGGGCAAATCAAGACCAGAGTCCTCTTTCCTTTGATCATCGCAAAGTTTCAGCTTTGACCAAACCACCCACGATTGACGTATACAAAAGCAGCAGCGCCGTGTTTTAATGGATCACCAAGGGACAACCTGAAGCATTTCTATTTGCTCCCACTCAGGTCACCCACGGCTGGCGATGATACGTATTCTTCTTTTATGCCTGGGCAAGTTATTTCTCCTTGCCGGTCTGCGCGGTCGGCCATAAGCCCATCACTGGGTCGTAGGACCAATTTTGGGCTGCGCATGCGGCCGAGAAGTAGCTGAACAGATCCTCTGAGCTCGAGGCATAAGGTGCGTGCCAATTGTCCAAAGGACCCGGAGACGTCTTGACGGTGCGCGATAGATGGATGGTTCAATGTCGATTGAGGAGAAGTTGAGGCGCATTCACCTCACTCGTAGTTTTGAACCTCAGAGCTATGGGGCAACCGAGTCCGAAACCATCAATGTTGAAGGGAACCCTGAGGCTCCGGTTTCAGGCAGAGACCTAGACAGTTCGACCCCGCTCTGGCAACATGACAACAGCCTCATTCGAGTGCCAGCGCAGGGGACTCGAATGACTTGGTTCTGGATTCAGCGGCGTTGGATCGCCTTTTTTTTCTGTGTTCTGTCTGGAGTACTTGGTCCAGTCATGGTTTTTCTATTGCTTAGGAAGAATATTGAGGTTCTCTTCATGGCTTACATTTTTATCTTGTTTGGCATCTTCGTTCCCATGGTCAACGGGGAAATCGGACGGGTGCCAGAGTCACGCCAAGAGCAAAACAATGAGGAAGCCTGAAGTGTGGTTCGCGATGTAGTTGTCAAGGCAAAACCCATGGCCCTACGATGAAACAAGTGTGAAAAGGCCGCTGACCAGGTACAGGCACTGCGCATACTTGTGTGCAAGGAGCTGTGGAGGGTCTACCTCCTACGGGAGGAGGCAGGATTTCAGATATTCTACATCCCTATACCAATAGACTGGCTACGGAATGCACTGCTGGAAGACCTCTTCACGCTGCTGACGTCTACGCTATGAACCAGTGGCTCGCTTGGAAGCGCAAGTTCATCCTCTGTACGCTCCAAGTTAGCCTGAGTAGGGTCTTTCTCGAGCTTGAAATTAGGAAAGCAATACGACTGGAACGCCGTCGACCGCTTCGACCAGAAGAGTGCCCAAGGCGACAAAATCTGACAGATTTTATGGATAACGGCAAATTTGATGCCCTGTATGACGGGCGGCTTCGCAGTGCCGCTAAATCTTGCCTGTCTCATCGAGCGATATATTTCAATGATTCTGAGAGAATGTGGTTGTGCATACCACACGCCGGGGGGGGGGGCTAAGCCGGTATTTTATTTATATCTAGGGTAGCTATAGAGATCGTTACTATCTAAGTTATAGTCGAACTGAGATCTCAGTACCCTTCTTTCTATAGTTAGCTATTGTCCCCTATTGATAACGCGTAGGTAGGGCTAAGGGCTGATTACTATGTAACACCGTCCCTCCTATATAGTGAATAATAAACAGCAGAGGATACACTAATAATTACACAAGATAAGTTATAAGTATAGTTAATAAACGTAGAAGGAAGAGGGGGTTTTCACCTATAGTCATTAAAAGTTATATAGAATGATATATAAGCTACGTAAGAAGCTCTTACTAGTACTAAATTAATAGAGAAACTACGGCTCGTGCCTCCCAATCGGGCAGATACGCGGCCATTTCGATAGGCTCTAGCAGTCACTCCTCCAGGGCACAGGGACAGCTCAAGAGGTACCACATGACGTACTAAGTACTTGCGGGAGTCACAATTCGTATGGAGTCGACGCTGTAACGACAACTAAGTCAAATACAGAGATCATAAGGGCGACTTTGAATTGCTGGAATGAGACTAAGAAAGTCAACGTTCAGTGATTCTGCCAGCATGCATGGGGCTAGAAATCGATCCAGATCAGGATTCGGCTGAAATCATGCTGAGTGTGTCAATAGCCCCATTAGACAGCAAAATATGAGACTCATGCGTCACGATTGTAAAAAGGTTTAGATTATTTTAATTTATGATGCCGCGATGTCCTTTTGAAGCCATCCTTGACCAATCCATATGTCAAGACAGTCTGCCCTTCTTTAATCTCGCCGGTGTATACTCTCTATTGACGCTTCACAGCAGCGATCGCCTCGATCTCGAACTTCAACTTAGGATTGCCCAGCTTGGCTACACCAATCAAGGCAGTTCCAGGCCTATGTCCTCCCAGAAACTTCTCCAGCGCGTTGATGTGGACGGGGCGAATGGAAACATCTGGGTTGCAGGCGCAATCAGCAAGGTCACTCCCCGCAAGCTGGTCCAATCAAGAAGTTTCTGAGGCAGTAAACGTACCGTAGTCAACAATGTAATATGTCAACTTGATGATGTCGCTGGGCCTTGCCCCATATTCGGCTAGAACGTGGCCAAGGTTGACGACAGCCGCACTGACCTGTTCCTCATAGGAGTCTGGAATTGTCCCCGAGGGATTGGTAGTCCCAATCTGGCCAGCAGTGACGATGATGTCGTGTCCCGCTGGGATGACTAGGCCATGGGAGAACGGGCCACTGGGAGCCACAGCGGAGGGGTTGAGAAGAGGGAGCGGAGAAGACATTGGAGCGATATCAAAGTTGTAAGTGCGAGATGGGAACTTCTGAAAAGTCACTAGATTGAAGTAATGGGCGTGTTGGCTTGTCTGTTTCTGCGTAGGTTTTGTTTTATTCCCTTTAAATACACGCTGCCCCTAAAGGGCACTCTTCTTTGCGACACATTTGTCCGAAATGTCCTGCTATGCCGAAACACCGAACAGGCGACCGAAGTTGCGAGTCCATAGTGGGTAGTCAATTGTCTAATGGAACTCTATTGCGACCATATGGAACCTTAAATGTTCTTATCGCATATCATTGCCCTGTATTTCGTGAAAACGGGTGCACTCTACTCTGCTGCGGTTCTTGAGAACTCCACGGGCACGATTGAATTGTTACGTTACGTAAAGGCCGAAATGCCGAAATGCCGCGAGGGCCGATGTGTTCCAGCGAAAGCTTCACTCAAGCCGTCGGCTGGGTCATCGCAACGCCACGTGCCCTGATCGTATTGATAAGCTTCCAGTTACTCCATAGTGGTTTTATCTGTGTAAGATGGCGGGCGTTGTTGTCGCTAGGGTTCCCCGCAAACTCCCGGTCCCCCAGAGATCAACGAACCATCTGCCTTCGTAACCCTTGAGGAACGGGCATGGTTGAGCTCTTTGATTCATCATTGCTACAGGAGACGACCACTTAGTGACCTTTGCTTACCGAGTAAGATAAGCCTCGTTGCTAGTCTCAAGCCTGGGAAACAAGTATAAGTAGATATGCCTTCACGAGCTGGCATCAAGTCCCCATTAGTTCATCGACCCAAGTCTCACATTGTCGACTAAAGCAGACCATCAGGCCGCGAGATACGTACTATTGTTGTCTTCAGCTATATCACCCAGTCTTTGCTTGTCACCTTGGGGTCCCCACCGTTACCATAGACGCTTCCTCGAACAGTACGAATCTCAAGTCCACCAAATTTGAGGCAACAATGGTTTCCCGGAAGAAGGTTTCTCTTCCGCATAGGTCCATGCGGACCCAGAGCTTACGGCCGCAATGGCGGAGAACAGCCCCGAGAGACGTGTTGAGATCGAGAAGAAGCTGGTGCGAAAGTTGGATTGTATCCTCTCCCCTATACTTCTCGTGTTTTAAATCCTAAACTATATCGCAGCCTTTTGAATGATAGCTCATTTATACTGATCTAAGAGTCGACTCCCAAGTCAGGACCGCGGAGCCCTCGCTTTTGCCAGACTACCTGTTAGTATCGGGGATGATCTCAACCTCACCGAGGAATAATTGCACGTATCAAGTACCGGTCAATATATTACAGAAAATTGACTTACGGACTGCGTTATAGCGCGACGTGTTTGTCTATTCTCTACGTCGGCTATACTTTGGTAAGGTCATGGCCCCAAAGCTGGCACTCCCGGGCTTCTTGCTCAATAATTTCGGACAGTTCCAAGTCCCGTCGAATCTCATGCTCTCTAAACTGAGGCCCAAATACTATCTCTAAAGTTCTCAAATCTACATCGAGATGAGCTTGACCAGCTGACACTATGCCGCCATTCTGGATGGCAGTCTGGGCGCGTTATCTCGGGACTCAGAGCTGTGGTCCACAATTATGCGCAACTGGTGACTATTCGATTCTTGATTAGTATCGATGAGGCGCCCCTCTTCCCAGGAGCGGTGTATTTGATTTCTTTGTGGTACACAAGGAAGGAAATGGCAGCCCGGTGCGCCATCCTATTCGAGGGAAACATGCTCAGCAATGAAATGCACAATCCTATCCTTTGCAGAGATGATACAGTCGACTCAGGCTTCACATACAGCCTTAAGTAGTCTCATTGCTCTGGGAGTTACCGAGAGCCTAGACAGTGTGCACGGTCTCGAGTCCTGGAGATTTCATCTTCGAGGCGGCCATGACCGTGGGCATCGCGCTCCTCAGCATCACGGTCGTTCCAAACTACTTCGGCAATATCTTCGATCAATGAAGAACAGCGAACCATCGCTATTTACGATTGATCGAAGATGTTGCCGAAGTGGATGGATTTGGCGCCGATGACGATGTCACGATGTGGCAAGGTTTCAAGATGGCTGTCCGTGACTACTAGACATGGGTTATGGTCCTCAATCACACTTTTATCACGCTCGGTGCTGGCATCGTGGTATTCTATCCCACTGTTGTCAGCACCCTGGGCTTTGAAAGAAGTATGTTACTCCCTTCATCTTTCGATATGGCTGGTTCAGCGGCTAACTCTAATGCCCAGGAATCGCCTACCTCCTGATTGCTCCTACCTATGTTCTAGACTTTGCAACTACCGTGTTTGGTTGCTGGTAGACCTTTCAAAATAGCCAGAGGGCAGAACACATGGTCGGCACTATGTCGGTCACACTTGTCAGTCTCATCATCCTCGATTCCTCGCTGAACACGGGCGCGCGGTACTTCTGTATTTCCTCATCACGTGCTTCATGTACATTTCCTACAATGTCAACCTGGCCTGATAAGTTAATGCATTTTGTCGAGCTGGTCAACGGTGGCGTCTATATATTTTCAACGACTAACGACACGCAGGATCAGCAACTGTATTCTTCGCCCCGCGCCGAAGTGCGGCGCATCTATCGCGCTTTTTTCTATGATTTCTCAAGTTGGGTTCGTACTCACCACCAAGAAGTCCGCATGGCTTCTTCTGAACCTCAAATAGCTAAAAGTCAACTTTACAGAAACATCATCGCTGGCTACATCTACCCCACCAACCAAGCTCCCCCGCTACTGGCTGGCATTCACCGTCGAGGTCATTTCTATCGTTTGCGCCATGGCCCTTACGATCTTTTTCCGATTCATGCTGAAGAGGGAGAACCAAAAGTTGGATGAAATGGAACGGCGCAAGGCAGACGAAGCCGGTGTATCTGGAACCAAGTTTCGCTTCCTGTACTAGGAAGTCCCCGACCGGCAACCTCCTCGGCCTGCCTGCCCAACTTTGCTGAATCTACACCATGCAGGCTTATGAGGGACGGTAAACTACAGTTCCCATCAACAGAACATCATGGTTTATCCTCGTTGTCAATCTCGCTTGAACGATTCGGGGTTAGTTTGTGACTGGTAAGCCCAGCTGTGGTCTGGTCTGAGAATGGGAAATTTTGCATCTAGGTGATCTAGAGAGTCCTTCCAATTATTATTGTCCCTTCTCAAAGCCTGTCATCCAACGTCCTATTCTGAGTCCAATACCCATCACTATCAATAAAAACAGGAAGTGCCTCCACCATTGAAGTCTAATACGACGCCTTGATACGGCAAAGACAGGATAGCTTTTGTTCATTGCACGGTCCTGGATCAGACGCCGTCCAGCCTTCGGTTGCCCTGCGCTTCCTGTACTGACTAGCACGCACGGGCTAAGTCCTCCAGGACAGAATGATTGCTTTAAGTATAAAAGCTCAAAGCTGCTGCATGTGTGTAAACACTTCCGCGTTTAATACTGGCGCTCGGAACTGTCTTCATGTGTGAAATAGAGGTCGAAATTAGTCCATGTAAGAACCATATGAGTATGTGCGAGTGGAGAAAAGCAAATGAAGCAGAGCAAAAGTTCTCTTCATCCCAAACTTCTCAGTAAAGCCAAGGTTTACATGTTTGCCTGGTGAGAGCCAAGCGTTCCCTTCAGGGCTTCGATAACCTCCGCAGCTCCACGTTCACCACTGCGCACAGCGCCCTCCATGTAACCCTTCCAAACCACACTGGTTTCCGTGCCTACAAAATGAATACCTCCGAACGGCTCACGAATAGCGTGCCCCACGGTGCTCATAACTCCAGGAGCGGTGACGGGACAGGGGCAGCCCTGACTGAACTCCTCTTTGGCCCATTCTTGCTCGAACACCTCCAAAGGCGAATAGATCACAGACTTATCCACTGCAGCATAAATCTCAGAGACCTGGGCCAGAACCTCAGATCGTCGTTGGGCTTGAGGTAGTTGAGACCAGGCGCGCCCGCTATTCGCGACAGGGAAGCAGGTAAGAGCCCAGACGCCGGCCTCGGGCTCCGAGGTATCGCGGATGAGACTGAGGGGGCCAGAGCCGTTGCCAGTCTTGCCGTCAGGAGAAGTGTTGAATGAGTGTGCTAGGCCAGCGTATCCTGCCTCCGTCCACCAAGGCTTGGAGTACACGAGAATCACCTTGGCAAAGTAGCCAAGACGGGTGGATGAAGCAAGAGCCAACTTGTCACCTCTTAGAGGAGGGCTAAACTCGATCGTTCGATAAAGGGGCGTAGGAACGGACACGATGACCTTTTTGCATCGAAACTGCAGGTTGCTGGTCGTGGTGACGTGGCAGGTCTTTCCTGTCTGCCGAATACCTGACACCGGGGTGGAGAGGATAACAGATCCAGGTGTCATAAGGCCAGCAAGGCCCTCAGAGTATGCCTGGGAACCTGTGCACAGGAAAGACTCAGTCAGCCGGTTTCATCAAGTTCCTCCCTAGAGACATTGCTTACCCGTCTTGCTACGGAGATGTTGGCCACCGTGCTTGCCATCGGACCGCATCTGCTTGAAGCCGCCACCGCTCTTGAGATAATGGAGAAAATAAAGCGCGCTGATTTCGGTTCCGTCGATTCCAACCATGGCACGCACCCATAGATCGGCGTACTCCACGGTCTTGGGACCGGCGCCGAATTGCTTAGCAAACTCGTCGAATGTAATCGAGTCTAGGCCCGATCCTCCTTCCCAGGGCTTTTCAACGTCAATGGTCTGACATCTGTCTTCAACCAAGTCACGGAAGACGGCAAAATTGTCTACATCGGCCTGGTTCTCGAACTTTGGAAAGGGTCAGCAACTACTTTACGAAACGAGACGCCGTTCTCTCGAGTGAGTACGTACGGGAGGGAGTTCTCCAAATGGGAAGATGCCGTGACCCTGCAGGACACAGTTGCCTTCTGTGGTTTGAACAATATACTCCATGCCGAACTTTTGGGCCAATGCCCACATCTTGGACTGGTTGGTGTCGTTGATCCAAGTGGCTCCGAGGTCGATGGCACCCTTACCGCTGGCGGTGGGGACCGTCAGGGTCTTGCCGCCGACACGGTCTCGTGCTTCCAGCACTATTGTCTTCAGGCCGGCCTTTTGCAAGTCATACGCCGCCTGCAGGCCACTGAGACCAGCACCAACAACCACCACGTCGAACTCGTCGGTTCGTCCAGGGATTGGAAGAGGGATGCGGGCAGCCAAGGCGGGGTCTCGAACGGCAGCCACGGCCTCGATTTCGAAGAGGAATTTGGGATTTGCGAGCTTGGGAACAGGTACCAAGGCTGTTGCGGGTCGGTGGCCTTCAAGCCATTCAAAAATGAGGCCGGCGTGGGGCCTGTTGTTGGAATCGTAGTTGACGATGTAGTACGTGAGCTTCATGACGTCCTTTACAGTAGCGCCGGAGGCTTCGAGGCAATGGCCAAGATTGACTAAGCTCTGATGGATCTGTTCGACGTAGTCGTCGGAGATGCTGCCGTCTCCGTACTGCCCGACCATGCCAGAAGTGTAGATCACTTTGGCTGGTCCCTCGGTGTGGCTGACATGAGAAAATGGCCCTGTGCTAGGGATGGCAGAAGGCTTGAGCACCTTGATTGAGGGCTTTGGGTTAGACATGGTAGCAGGGGTTTGTCAAAGGACCCTTATTTCGTGAATGCGTACTGAACAGATAAACGTGCTGCATGAAACAGCAGAGAATGAATGTCTTTGATCCGAGGGGAGAAACCCTTCAGCTGGGACATTTGGGCTTTTTGTGAGCATCCGAATATGAATCCAGATCCATTCTCCGGAAGAACATGGTCTATCAATTCGCGTCTCGGTGTTTCGGCGAATGCGGCATTAGGGGGGATCAGCTAAAGTACGGCCCATGTAGCACTCGGTCCGAACGGCCAAGGCCGAACCTAGATTGCCCTGACAACAGAACCTCATCAAATACCGAGCTGTCATCTTTTGGTGTCCCATAATGGTATTATTAACTACGGAAAAACAGGCCAATCGACTTGCATATCCCCGAAGCTGTCTTCTAGGTGGACGTTGCTCAGCGGATCGCTCCAGTACAGGGTTTGCCATTGCTCCAGGCTGTGTTCCCACCGATTGGGCTCTACATTCATATGGCTGGCGGCTTCCAGATCTTCGAACTCCAAAAGAGCAATCCAATCTGCTTGAGAAGGATCGTGAGCCGAGTTTGCGGCGTGACCGTCCGTAGACTTGGCGCCGGGCGAGGAGACAGTTACCGCTGGCGAATTCGTTTTCGCTGTGACTTGATTGGAGGCCGACAGCGATGACTTGTCACGGTTTGCCGTCTTTCGAAATGGCGGCCCGGGGCTCGACTGGAAGAGTCTCAGGACCGAGGTCGCAAACAGCCAGTGACGAGCTAGCTTCCGCAATGACAACAACCCGGAGTCGTAGTTTTCTCGGATCCGAAGCGCAAGGATCGGGTTTGGAGACCTGCTGAGCTGTGCGGCGAGCTGCAGCATGGCAGTGAACAGGACACTGGGCGCCCAAAACCAACAACGAGAGAGGCTAGAGTGCCGCTCAAGCTGTGCAAAGATGCGTGTAATGTTGGCTGCCGCCTCCGCACAAATCTCCCCATCAATTGTCGCATTCGCCGGGCCTGCCGTTTCTGTTGCATCTCCTTGCGTATTGCTGGAGAGAGCTCGGTGGAACTGGATTAGTATGGTATTGTATGTTAAATGTAGGAAATACAGCCCCGGGTCTTGCTCCACATCTAAGTGGCCGGGGTTGCCTCGCAGCTCTGGCGGCAGCTCCATCATCCAGTCTGCGAGAGCCTTGTCAATGGTGGACAGTATGTCCTGTCTAGCTGTGCCACTTTTGCGGGCCCTCACAGACAAGTGAGTTCGCGAGAGATCCGAAACCATGGAGCAGAGCTTGCTATGCTGTATCACGAAGTGCATTGACGTGGTGCTGATACTTGAGTCAAAGTCTTCTGGTGTGAGAGGGGAAACATCACAGTCGTCCAGGTTGCTAGACATCCTGTTAACAGGCGGCTCTAGTGGCCAGAAGATATGCGCGGAGTAGGTGGAGAGTATGGTTTGGGCTCTTTCGAAACTCACATAGACTGCGGCCTTCCATGGTATAGGGACACCAGACAATCAAACTGGACTAAGGTCCACCAGATCATCTTCCAAGTCCGCTTATCGTTCTCGGGCATTTTGCTTGGCCCAACGTCGCGGTGCACTGAAGAGAAACATGTCAGTCAGCCACGCCATATGTGGAATAGGATGAGTGAGGTGATCAATCTTACTGCCGAGTCCTATTGCCACCTTGGCAGCCACGCCGATCCACCACCAGGCGTTGGCGCAAATGTCGTCGCCCCCGTCAGAAAACCATGTGAAGAGTAGGGCCGCCTGCACGACATGCATGCGGTCCTCTTCGTAACGGCCGTCCACCAGCGCCTTGGCACGTCTGAAGAAAGCCACTTTTAGGTCATGCGTGTTGTCGAAACGCCTGGTCACATGGCTACCCACCATGCAGATCGCTTGCAGTAGAAGAATCGACGGGGGAGATGATGGCTCGCCGTATTGGGCCAGGAATCTCTCACGGTCAATAATGGGGAAGTGGGGATGGACGATCTGGAAATAATCGGCCACAAGCACGTCTGACACATGTTTCGGAGGCAGTACAAACGCGTCTTTGGGGATCATGTTCGGCATCTGAGGTTGGGAGTTCCTGAATCCACGCGGGACATGGACGGCAGAGCAGGGGTAGTGGTAAACCTGTTGGCTCGCCGGCCTCTGCTGCGTCAGATAGTTCAGGTTGGACAACTCATTGCCGACATAGGTAGACCGAGCCATGATAGGCTTTTCTTTCAGGTCTTGGTCGAAGAAATCAACCAGATGCTGCCTGGCGAGCTCGCAGTCCCCCTCGAACTCGGGAGCCGACGTCGCCGGTGTCTCCAGTGCCACGACTTCAGGAACAGGGCCCACCGAAGCTGCGTTGGCAGGCATGGAACCAGGATCCGAGGCGCCCCCCTGGACTGACACGGACGCTGTGGTTATCACGGGGGTGAAGGCAGCACGGTCGGACACCGGAGGACCCTGAGGTGTTCTCTTCTTCCGGGACCTCCGCTGGACAACAACGCACTCAATCCCTGCAGTCTTACAATTGCTGCATGGTGCCCCGTTTGTAGTGCTGTCACACTTGACCTTCCGGGCGTGACACTCCCTGCAGGCCTTTCCTGCGCGACTGGTCAGTGTCGGTCCACTAGGAGCACAGCTGGGGATCGTGGGAACGGTTCAGACTTACTTGCCGGCCGGACACGTTGGCCCCGCTCCTTGCGATCCATAGTGATATGGCGGCGTTTGAAACCTGGTGTTGATGATGTGCTTTCGGAATTTGGGAATAGGAATAAAATAAATTCAAAAGCATATCGATCTCCAGAGCCGAAATGCCGAAATGCCGAAATCCCGAGCGGCCGGCCCATACGCTTATCAGTCACTAGTCGTCGCTGATCACGGCCCCAAGGGATTGAACTGGGTCGATCACACGTCATCGGGGCAACTTTAGTGCATGATACAAGTCTACCTGGTCGTATTGCCTCGAACAGATAATGCTTGCAATACTGAAGTTCGTCAGCGGATCGGCCGAACTCATCGACATGACTGTTACGAGCAGCTGGAAGCGCATCGCTGAAGCGAGGGCATCCCAGGGGCATAGCACCTACTTCCCACGAGTGTACATACCTGCGAATATGAGCCACGACCTGACCACCCAGGCAGTCTTGCTGGCAAAGACTCCCGAGTCGTGGCGTCTCAGCCTTGAATTCACCAGTGATGATCTCCTGAACGTGACCGGAGTTCCAGCTGCATGTGGCATCCTCCTGTCTGAGAAAGAGCTCGTGATTACTGAGAACGACTCTGTCGCCATCCTCTAGAAGATTTAGAATAGCGTATGGTTGTCTGAGGAGGTTTGCCTGGCTTTTTGTACGCGTTCGGCCATCGCACAATGGCTGGTAATTTCTTTCGTCAAACGGGTGTTTGAGTACTAAGCTAAAGTCCATGGAAAGGTTCAATGCTTGACCGAAATTTGCTTTGAAGAGACTCTCAAGAAGGCTCGGAATCTCGACACGCTCTTTAAAAACACCGACAAGCTTAAGACCCTTCTTCACGGCCTACCATTGAGCATCAAGGACCATGATGACGTGTCAAGTCCCCGGTCCACACTTGGATATTGTGGCTGGGCCGACAAGACTCCAACCAAGAACTCCGTTCTGGTTGACGCAACGAAGAATGCTGGCGCGGTGGTATTTGTGAAAACAACCATGCCCGTGACCGGTATGGCCATTGAAACAGTGAGTCAGCTCTGGGGCCGGAACTTGAACGGCTTCAACCGCCGGTTGGTTTCCGGCGGGAGCTCGGGAGGCGAGGGAGTCCTCGTCGGCTTGTATGGCTATCCTATAGGCATTGGCACAGATATCGGAGGCTCCATCCGCGTTCCATGCGCCTTCAACGGGTTGTACGGCATCCGTCCTTCAACTCGCCGCCTGAGCTACGCCGGCGTCACTTCTAATGTTCGCGGCTCCCGAGCAATCGCCGCAGCCATCGGACCAATGTGTCATTCCGCTCGTGACGTCGAGCTGCTCTGCAAGGACGTCACCAATGCGGAACCTTGGTTTCAAGATCACGGCGTCGTCGCACTTCCGTGGAAACCGAGACCCGCCATCTCGCCCAAGCTCACCATCGGCGTCATAACATTTTACGGGGTCGTGATGCCCCATCCGCCGGTTCTGAGAGGTATCAATGAGATTGTTGAGAAGCTCAGGCCGCCGGACACGAGGTGGTCGAGTTTCCAGCGTATCGACACCAGGGAGCCTGAGATATTGCAGCGAGTCGCTCATCTTCTCAGGCAACACAAGTCATTCGAAACCTGACTGACTGGGAAAGTATCCGCTTTACTACGCGACGGGAGGTAAGGAGATGCAATCTCAAATGTTACTGGAGAAGCGTGGCCCGCGGCAGCCGGGAAGCTAAGCGCCAACCCGTCACTACGTGTACTTGACGGTCCAGAGCTCTACAAGGTACAGCAAACACTTCCTTCTAACCCCTTGCACGAGTCCTGACAAGGTTTTTAGTTGCACGCCGCGCAGGATGATTATAAGGAGGGGTATCTTCAACTTTGGAAATACTCTGCAGAGCTCACTTCGCTAGGGAAGCAGGTTGATGCCCTGCTCTGCCCGATCAATCCTTGTGCAAGCTACCCTCATGAATTCTTGACGTAAACACATATGAACCCGCGATCTAAAGGGGCTGTGTACTGAGTAGCTTACTAGTTGGTGGGGATACGCAACCCAATGGAACCGCCTCGACTACCCCGGCATCGTCCTCCCCGTCGGCAAGGCAGATAAGAACCGAGACCTCAAGGACTCAAGCTATAAGCTATGCAACGAACTAGATGATGAGAACCATAATTTTTGTGAGTACTATTGCCATGCGCATCTGGTCCTGCTGTTTCATACTGATAAATCCGACAGATGAGCCCGGGAAGTGGCATAACGCACCAATTTCGATACAACTAGTCGGCCGCCAGTTCGAAGATGAGAAACTTCTGGAGGTAGGAGATATAGTTGACGAGCTTGCGAATGGAAACTGTACATCACTAAGATCTTCATAATGGGCATAGCTAAGGTGCAAGTAAAGTAGATGCCTCGAAATACACATGTATTAGGCTTGCCTCAAAAGATTACAAGGACAAGAACTGTCCCTCGAGTCGTCCTCACTCACCCAGCTGCCGTGGGATTGGTGTTTGCACCTGGCCAGCTAATGACTGGCGCCACAGCCAAGTCCGCTCTAAATTTGCTTCGGCTGAGACGTGGCTGGGCTTGGGCTGAGCCGAGCCTGAGCAAGAGTGGCAGTTCATCGCCATGGGTGGTGGTAATACCGAGAACCTGGCCGTAGGGGGGGGGGGGCGGTGGGGGGGGGGGGGGGGGCGGGGGGGGGGGGGGGGGGGGGGGGGGGGGTGCCTTGGCACGGGAGCGACATTGGAATGGTGTTTGGGACGTCAGAGCTCCTGACCCGATGGCCCAACACGGTAGAGCAGACCCGGCTGAGCTGGTCGATGGGAAAGGCCTGGATAGACTTCGCCAAAGACCCGCACGGCGGTCTTGACGCGCTATCGTGACCGAACGTATGATTTGCTCGAGAAGGAGCCCAGCACGATGCGATTTGGGGCGAATGGCAACAGTAGGATTGGGTTGGAGTACATCAGGGAACGAATTGGGGAATGCTCAAAGGATAACGTGCCAAGATGAGATGCGAAGAAGACTCGGGGCAATACACGCAAGGAGGGAGTTTGCAAGGCTGAGGGGAGGTGGATGTCTAAAGACCAATAGAATATAACGACAAGGCCTCACGATTCTCGCACGCTCAAATCGCATGTGAACTCAGCTCGGAAAGCCGGCGCGGAGTTGTGATGACGAAATGCGGGCCGCCTCCACCCCCACGCCTTACGCTTCGCACACCATGAGTCGCCATCGACCCGGTCCTCTAATGCTCTAATGGAAGGACACATGAGAGCTTCGAGAAGGCATCTAGATTGTCGAAACCTCACAGGAGTATGCCCCCATGCCTTCCACGCCGCATCCCTAGAACCCTCGCGCGACCACCCAAACCCCTCATAATCCCTCATCTCACGACCGCCCGCTTCGCCACCTCTCACAAGGCGCTCACAATGGTCACTCGAACCCCCCAACTGATCAACCTGCTCCGCGGCTGGCCGTCCCCCTCCCTGCTGCCGTCCGCCGCCCTCACAGCCGCCGCCGCCCGTGCCCTCTCGGACCCCGCCGTCTCCGTGCCGGCCCTGCAGTATGCCCCGGACCCGGGCTTCCAGCCCCTCCGCGAAGACCTCGCCGCCTGGTTGGCCCGCTTTTACGAATTGACCGCCGACCCGAACCGCATCTGCATCACCGGCGGCGCGAGCCAGAGCCTGGCCAACATCCTCACCAGCTTCACCGACCCCGGTGTCACGCGGGCCATCTGGATGGTGGCCCCCTGCTACTTCCTCGCCTGCCCCATCTTTGAAGACGCCGGCTTTGGCGGACGCCTGCGCGCGCTGCCTGAGGACGAAGACGGCGTCGACCTCGCCGTCCTGGAGACGAAGCTCAAAGCGCTCGACGAGGCGTGGGAGCGCGAGGGGCGCGGCGCGAAGGTACCCTTCCCGATGACCCCTCTCGACTTGCTTCCCTACTGACCTAACCCCCCGATCCAGCCCGAGGATGTCAAGAAGGCCAAAAACCGCAAGCTTTACCGGCACCTCATCTACCTCGTGCCGACGTGCGCCAACCCCTCCGGCAAGACCATGCCGCTCGCCCGGCGCGAGGCCCTCGTGCGCCTGGCCCGCGCCCACGACGCCCTCCTCGTCGCCGACGACGTCTACGACTTCCTCCAGTGGCCCCTCCTCGCCCCATCCGCGTCCGCCGAGCAGGCGCGTCTGCCCTTCCCGCCCCGGGATCCGAAACTCCGGCTGCCGCGGCTCGCCGACGTCGACGCCTCGCTGCCCGGCCAGAACCCCTTCGGCAACGCCATCTCCAACGGGTCGTTCTCCAAGATCGTGTCGCCGGGCGTGCGCACCGGCTGGGTGTTCGGCACGCGCGACTTCGCCTACGGCCTGAGCCAGACGGGCGCCAGCTGCAGCGGCGGGGCGCCGAGCCAGCTCGCGGCCGTGCTGGTGTGGGAGCTGCTGCGCTCGGGGGAGCTAGAGCGGCGGCTCGTCGAGGAGGCCATCCCGCAGCTGCGGGGGCGGCACGCGCGCGTGCTGGAGACCGTGGATGCGCTGCTGGCGCCGCTGGGGGTCGAGGTGCGGCGGTCGAGCCTGCGCGGCGAGGAGGTCTACGGCGGGTACTTTGTGTGGCTGACGCTGCCCGAGGGGGTCAAGGGCGCGGATGTCGCCGAGAGGGCGAGGGAGGTGGGCGTGACGGTCGGGGCGGGCGAGAAGTTCGAGGTCAAGGGCGACGAGGATGGCGCGCGCTTCGAGAGGGAGGTCAGGATCTGCTTCTCGTGGGAGGAGATCGAGGATGTGGTCGAGGGCGTGCGGCGGCTGGCGGTCGCGGTGAAAGACGTGACGGAGGGGAGGTTCGTGGCGCGCGAGAAGGTCGACTCGACGTACATCGAGAAGTAAGTTAGACAGAACATGAACGATGGGGACAGGGGCGTTGCGCACAGAGGCCTCGCTCGGGACTCGCTATGAAAAGGGGTATCATTACTACGGACAAAAATACAAGACCGACGCGCCGCGCAGGCTCGCCTCGCCTCGCCTACCACGCCCACGTCCTGCTCGACGCCGAAAACACGGGCGGCTTCCACTGGATCCTGGTCGGGTCGATGAGCCGCCTCTTCTTCGTCTTCTGCTTCTCCCTCTGCTGCACCAGCTTCTCGGGGATGACAATCTTGTGCTCGCCGCGGTGGTAGATCTGCATCCGGAGCGCGCCCAGCGTGTGCTCGACGTCCTGGGTCGTCATGGACAGCTGCGTCGAGATGGTCTCGATCGTCGCCCGGTCCTCGCGCTCGTTGAACCCCAGGAGCAGGTCGATGATGTTCTCGCCCCAGTACTGTCGGTAACTGAGCAGACCCAGATCGGAAAGGGGCTTCTCGGGGGAGCCGAGCCGGCCCTCGATCTTGGAGAGCTCGTAGGAGAACTGGATGAGGAGACGACCGTAGCCTTTTCGCTGGTATTGCGGGAGGGTCAGGATACAGGCCACATTGTAGCCGTCGGCGCTCTCCTTTTCCTTGGAGAAGTAGCCGACAAAGTGGAAGCCCTTGTCGTCTCGCGTCGTCATGACGTAGAAGAGGAAAGGGTCAACGTCGTAGTAGAGCGTCTTGTGGTCGAGGAACATCTTGGACAGCAGACACAGGTTGCGGCACCACGTCCTCTGCCTCCGCCCGTCAATCTCGAAGAAGGAGATCTCGTCGTCGCGGTAGATCTCGTTCCCCGGCGGATGCTGCAGGGTGCACTTGATGCGATGGCGCGTGAACGACTTGAGGTCTCCGAAGTAGCCCAGGCAGAACTCGCATATGTACATGACATCCTCAGCGCCAAAGATCTCCGGGTACGGCGAGAAGTACCAGGGGAAAAGGTCGTGCTTGCCGAACTGGACTGTGGAGATATTTCGGATTCGGGAGATCTCCGCGGGATTCTGCGTCATGCTGCCGTGCGTCCGGAGCTTTTCAATCTCCGCGTCGCGACTGAAGCCGTTGGCGTCGCCGTTCTTCTGGTCCGCGCCGGCGCCCGCACCGTCCTCGCCATCCACGTCCATCTCGTCGCCGCCGGCCGCCGGTGTCGACGTGCCATCGCCCGCGGCTGGCGTCGGCGCCTGGCTCTCCTCTGCTGCTGGAGTCGCCTTCTGGCCCTGCGACTCGACGAAATCGGTCCACGGATGCGGCGTGTTGACCTCGGACGCCGAGGCGACGGACTGCTCCCTCTTGCCTGGCCTCTTCTGTGCTTTTTTGTTTCCGCCCTGGGTCTTCTTGGACGTCGCGACGGCGCCCTTCTTCTTGGGGTCCTTGGCCGGCTTCTCCTTCTCGACGCCGGGCCACTCGACGTCCTGGTCAAAGTCGATGCGCGCCAGGGGCACCCACTCGTCGAGTCGCTTGTTGAAGTTGTCAAAGTTGCAGTAGAACTGGCGCCCGCTCTTCGTCTGTTTGATGCTGAGGATCTCGGCACGGCGGGGCACGCCGTTCTTCTCGACCCAGGCGATGCATCCCACCTTGATCGTCTCGGGGGTGGCGCGTCCCTTCTGGCGAGGGCCGTCGGCGCCGACGGTGGGCTCGTTCCCCGGCTGTGTCATGATGGAAGGGGCCGTCGTTCGGTGGGTGTTGATGGATTGATCGAGGGTAGAGGATGAGGTTGAGGATGACGGTGGATGGGACCCGGTCGCATGTTCTCGAAGTTTAGATGGGGCGGTCGCGGCAGAAAATGTACCGCCCCGCCACGAGGGAGGGCGGTGAGACTAGCGGCTGCGGATCCCTGCACAGAGACCCCGGTACGTGCATTCCCGCTTTTCAGGACCCTCCGAAAGAACTTCATCTTCATTTTCATCGTCAACTCATCCCGTCCTTTTCAAACCTCACAAATCTCAACCTCTCACTGCTATTTTGCCCCAAGGAACCGTACGATCTGGGCCGTGGACAGGATCACAGCGTACTCGGAGGAGTCGCACCCACACACAAGGACCATGGCTCGTGAGCTCTCCTCAAATTGGAAGCAGCTGCAGGCGCGCATCAAGGCGGAATCCAAGACGGACGCCACTCCTACCGGCAAAGACACATCCAGCTCGGCCGGCAAGCCCGCGCTCAAGCGCAAGGCGGACGCCAAACCCCTCCCCTCGGCAAAGAAGCAGAAGAGCAAAGCCGCCTCGGCATCCGCCTCGGTCACGACAACGACGACGAGACCGCCGCCGTCGGCCGCCGCCAAGGCCCGCATCCCCAATCTCGCCGCCCGCATGGGCGCCGGCCAGTCGTCCAAGGTGGCGGACCCCGCGCGCACGGGGCCGTCGGCGTCGCTCGCGGCGTGGGCCGCCGACAACGACGTGTCGCCCGAGTCGCTGGCCGAGGCGTACGGGCTCGGGCTGGCCAACAACGCCATGCTCGCGGAGCCGGAGAAGGAGAACGCCGGGCTCACCGAGGGCCTGGACGTGGGCAAGTACGTGGCCATCGACTGCGAGATGGTGGGCGTGGGCGAGGGCGGGCACGAGTCGGTGCTGGCGCGGGTGAGCCTCGTCGACTTCCACGGCCGGCAGGTCTACGACAGCTTCGTCAAGCCGCGGGAGCGCGTGACCGACTGGCGGACCGCGGTCAGCGGCATCGCGCCGCGCAAGATGCGCTTCGCGCGCGAGTTCGAGGAGGTGCAGGAGGCCGTGGCCGCGCTTCTCAAGGACAGGATCCTCATCGGCCACGACGTCAAGCACGACCTCGACGCCCTGCAGCTGAGCCACTCGCTCAAGGACATCCGCGACACCTCCAAGTTCCCCGGCTTCCGCCAGTACGGCAACGGCAAGAAGCCCGCGCTGCGGCGCCTGGCCGGCGAGATCCTCGGTGTCGAGATCCAGCAGGGCGCCCACTCGAGCGTCGAGGACGCCAAGGTCACCATGGCGCTGTTCAGGAGGCACAAGCCGGCCTTTGACGTCGACAACACGAATCGCTTCCCGACCTTCGCCGCGGGGGCCCGGAGTGCCGCGACGAAGAAGCCCAAGAAGAAGAAGAAATAGGCCTGTGCGCCCCACCAAAGCAAAGCACGTCGATGATTTAAAAGTAGAGCGCTGTCAGCAACGGCATGAATAATACCCTTTTCAAAACTGGCTGCATCCCCACTCGAGGTCCGGAAAGATTCAAAGGTTCTACGCGCCCTGAACGCCAGTGACGACTGTCTAAATCACAGGGGAATTCCCTCCATCAACTCCAGAGCGCCCTCCCGTCCCACCGTGATGATGGCGTCGCCCAGCGTCTTCGTCGCGAAGCCAGCCTCGCAGTATGTGAAGTAGTACTAAAAATTAAGTCAGTGTAGGCCGGGCCGCGGGGTGGGAATGTCCTCACCTCCCACTTTCTCCTGAACACATCCACCCCCTGCTCTGACATGTCGGGATGCTCCCGCAAGAGCGCCGGCCGGATGGTCGAGTCAAAGTTGCGCAGGAACTCCTCCTTCCACAACCGCAGCGTCTTCGCATAGTGGCCGCCAATGTTCTCGACCTTCTCGACAATGAGCGTGCCCCTCGACTCGGTGCTGATGTGGCGGAGCAGCTGGGTGATGGTCGGCAGGTGGCCGCCAGGGAAAATGTAGTGGTTGATGAAGCTTCGCGCGATAGTTAGCACACGGCCCAGGTGCCACCGAAGCAGCCACTCACTCTTCGCTCTTGGCGTACGCCTCGTACCGCCCCTCCGGCATGGTGATGCACTGGAACACGGCAACGCCGCCCTCCTTCTTTAGCAGCCGGTCGATGCACGCGAAGTAGGTTCCGAGGAACTCCTGGCCCACGGCCTCGAGCATCTCGATGGACACAATCTTGTCGTAGGGACGCTCCGGTGTCGGCAGCGCCCGGTAGTCCATCAGCAAGACCTCGATGCGGTCCTCCAACCCCGCGTCGCGGATACGCTCCTCGGCCAGGACCTTCTGCTCCTTCGACAGGGTCAAGCTCGTGACGCGGCACCCCGTCGTCCTGACGGCCTCAATGGCAAAGGAGCCCCATCCGGTGCCGATCTCGAGGACGTGGTCTGACGACTTGAGGTGCGCGCCCTCGATGAAGCGGTGCAGCTTGGTCATCTGCGCCTCCTCCAGCGTCTCTTTCGGTGCGCTCTGACCGTCGGCCTGAAGCTTCCAGATCGGACACGAGTAGGTCATGTCGGGGGACAGGAACGCGGCGAACATGTCATTACTGATGTCGTAGTGCGCCGAGATGTTCAGGAGGGCGTTGGAGAGAGTGTTGGTGGTGCGCGCCAAGCTCGAGAGGGCGGAGGAGAAGCTCGAGATCCAAGTGGTGCCGTTTCCCATGGCCTCGCGGTTCACGATGAAGAGCTAGCGCCGCCATGTCAGCATTGGACACTCTTTCACGCGAGACGGAGCGCGCTTACCTGGAAGAAGGCCGTCAGGTCCTCGCACTCTACGTCGCCGAGCATAAAGGCCTCGGCGAAACCCATGTCGGCGAACAGGAACAGGCGCATCCAGAAGGCCTCGTTCTTGACGACGAGCTCGACCCGGGGCACCGCATCCGCACGGCGCGGCACCGACTCGCGAGCGATGTGCTCCTCATCGAACTTGCTCGCGCCCAGCTTCTGGCCGTAGACCGTCCGCGTCTCGGCCGGCTCATCGACGAGCAGTAATGTCCCCTTTTCGATCGTGGCGAAGACGGAGAGAATGGCGGGCTTCGCGAGAGCGAGAGCCGGCCCCCAAGTCAGTCCGCCGACAGCACCGCGCATGAGCTCGGTGCTGCGGTACAGAGGCTGGGAGACGGCCGCGGGGAGCAGCGAAGGGAGCTTGGGCATGATGGCGGGAAGGGTCACCGGGGAGGAGATGTCGACGTATTGGACACGCTGAGAGGGCAGCCGGGAGGACAGGAGCTCCAGTGAGAATCAATTGGGTTTCCGAGGGCGTCAAAACAGAGCTTGGACAGGCATTGGGAGGAGGGGGGACGGGTGAAGCAGACACGGCAGAGGAGGGAGCATTGGCAGAAGAGGGAGCATCGAGTAGCAGAGGACGGAGCATCGGGGGGGAGGGGTACGGCACAGACCCAACGTTAACGCAGCCGCGAAATGGCCATGCCGTATGATCCTTTCGCCATGCGGCAGACGTGGGGAAGAGTCAACGCTTGTTCGAGGCCACGGATGCGCCAGCGGTGGGCGGTCTGTCGTGTCTCGGTGGTCGGCAAGGAATCTCACCGTCGCAAGGCTGGGACCGGGGTCGGCGCTGGGGATAGTGTGCTCCCAGGGTGCAGGGGTAGCTAGCTGCTGTCTGGCTGCGTTCTGACTGCGTCGTCTGGCGGGCCGGCCACCGTGTGATCCGGCGGGCTCTGTCCTGATCCGCGGGCGAGCTTCGACGCCAGCCCCAGCGGCACGCGGATCGACCCAGCCTGGCTGCCAGTAGTGTTTCTCGGTAGGTGAAATGACTCGGCAGCGCCATGGGCGTGGCCTGGAGCCGGCTCTCAGGCTAGATGCTAGGCATAGCTTGGTGCGTTCACTGCGCTGGCCGTCTTTTGCCTGCTCTGGGGGGCGAGTTCCCAGGCTTGTGCCGTCTGGGACTTGACACCGTCGTGATGCTGATCAGACACTATTCCACCTCCCCCGGCATTGAGGGCCCCCATGATGGTATGGCGAAGGCCAGCCCTGCGATTCCACTAGCGGGACCCTCGGAAACAGCTGGACCAGATCCAGGGGATGTGGACGGGGTTCTGTCCATCGGGACCTTGCTGTTCCTGGCGCTGAGTGGACATTGGGTCGGGGCGGACACCTCCAAAGGGTCCATTGCGTGCGTCAATGACATCAACACTTGCTGCTCGCGCGCTTGGACCCTGGTTTCGCTGACACTTCCGACGTGGTTCTTGGGGCGGTCCCAAACCAGCTCTGTCGGGGAGGTGAAGTTCGGGCGGCTTGATCGGGCTGCTGGCGACGGATGGAGTTAGGGTATTCGTTCGTTATCGCGCCAGAAAGCCTGTGGGAGGGCCTGGCGAGATCTGAACATGCTCTCAGTGCGATGTGAGGCGTGGAGGCTGGCAAGCCAAGGTCAGCTTTGGTTCACCTTGGTTGAGAGAGGGGATGGTCTGGGTTCCTCCTCCTATCCAGTTTCCTCCGTCTCTTTCTCTCTGGTTTTCTCTCTCTCTCTCCCCCATTTCTCTCTCAACCAGAAATGAGACGGGTGAAACATGGAGCCCAACAGGACAGGATGGACGACAGAAGGGTAGAGAGGCAGGGATAGATCGCTGATCGCCAAGTCCGATGGTTTGTACGTGCAAGAAAGGAGTGCCGTATTCGTTCTCCGGTGGGGTTTTCGTTATCGGGCCAGTTCCTTATCATGCATCGAACCCACTCTTGCAATTAAGGTGTCGTCGCGTCGACGCGTCTCCCCATCCACCAGAGGCATCACTGCCAGTCAACCCAGCACCACACCACATCCTGACCATGTCCAACGCCATTCTGAATATCCAGCCCGAGGAGGCAAGCACGCCCAAGGCGGTGGCGAATCTCCTGCCCTGCCGCATCCAGCACAATGGGCCCGTCGACGCGGTCCAGTCCTTCTGGAACCCATCCACATCCAAGGGTTCGCAGGCCACCCGTCCTCCCTTATTGCAGTTGCATCGAACTTGCTAACCTTTTCCTAGACGGCAAGCAAATAGCATACTTCCGTGGTCGCGAACTGCACGGCAAATCGGTCAAGCTACCCTCCGGCTACCGCGGAGTCGTCGTCGAGAAGCAGGACAAAGCACCCGAGGACCCGAGGCCAGACGCCGCGCCGCAGGACGAAGAGGAGGACGAGGACAACGTGGCGCGGGGCGCGCTGCGGGTGACGGCCGAGTTTGACGAGATGGTCGTCTGGGGGGCGGAGAGCACGGCGGACGCGGCGACGGACGCACACGTCCGGGGCATGGAGGAGTGGCTGCAGGTCGCGGAGCGCATACACGGGTATGAGGGCGCTGCGACTGCGAAGGCAGATGCGTGAGGGGGCGGAGGATGATCTGGAGCATCACGGTTTGTGCCACACGGGCACGGGCACGGGCACGGGCATGGCATGGCGCTGGCGTTGGCGGGATGGAGCTGTGTCTGCACAGAACTCTGACTATCGATCTGAATACCTGCCTTTTGGAGCATTGGCAACTCGTTGAACTTGCTGGCGCATATCATCAATTTATGGATTGTGTTTTCACGTCATAAAATAGTTCTGCCCCCTGGCAATGCACAGCAGCGTCAGCGTACCTGAGTATCGGGTACCTGGAGTGAGCAGGGCATCATGATATCTGGTGATGACCTTGCCATCAGACTAGACGCCGTCTACTTGGGGTATCCGTGGCTTATTAATTTACTAGCGAAATTTATCACTTCATAGATTTTTTTACAATTTTTACAAGTCGCGGAACATGGCTCTTCATATCAAGGCCGTATCAAGGTACCTTGGTATAGGTGGGACGGCTCCCCTCTGTAAAAAGCGTACCTGGTGCACTAACATTCATCACTAGCGCCATGCAATCAATTAAAGCGCGCCACGACGCGTCAGGGCGCGCCCCCTCGCGTCACGGTCGGTCCTGCCTCGAATCCACCCCTCGAAATGGACCCCCCCTGGCTTTTCGCCAAATCCGCCTGATCTCCCAGACAACCACAACCACCCCTCCACCACCACCACCACCACCATCACCATCACCATCCCCATCGCCTCCGTTGCGCTGCTGGCTCCCCATCACGAACAGCCTCCCCAGCATCCGCAGCCATGGCCTCCAGCGAAGCCGGCTACCCCATGTCCGACAGGGCGGCCACCCCCCGGCGCTACGCCCCGCCCAGCTCCTCCGCCGGTGGCCGCCTGCGAGGGCCTCCCTCCGAGATGACGGGCGCGCCCAGCGACGACGAGGGCGACGGGTTCGCCGACGACCAGGTCGTGCGCGGGTCCAAGAGGCCGAAGGACTCGGCCAGCGTGCCCAAGGTCGAGGACAGGATCGGCCTCCTGATCCAGGAGCAGTTTGGCGACTTCCTCGAGGGGTACCCCTCCCTCCCTTGTCGCTACCACCATGTATCATCGTTGACTGACAACTCGCAGCTTCGTCGAGGAGCGCGACTCTGCGACCGCCCCCCCTTCCAGCGCCGTTACCACCGACAAGTACTACGTCGCCCAGATCCACGGCATGCGGACCTACCAGCTCTCCACCCTCTACATCGACTTCCGACATCTTGGTCAGTGGCAGAACGGCTCCCTGTCTGACGCCGTCGCCCTCAACTACTACCGATTCCTGCCCTTCATCACGGCCGCCCTCCACGGCGCCATCGCCAAGCATGAGCCCCAGTACTTCCGCGAGCACCGCCAGCCCACCGCCTCTAGCAACCAGACCAGCTCCGCCGCCAGCAACGCGGCCTCGGCCACCCAGTCCGAGCTCGGCAGCAAGACGAGCAACCAGCAGACCGACAAGCTCTTCGCCATCGCCTTCTACAACCTGCCCCTCGTCTCCCGCGTCCGCAGCCTGCGCGCCGCCAACATTGGCCAGCTGCTCTCCATCTCCGGCACCGTCACCCGCACCTCCGAGGTCCGCCCCGAGCTGTCCCTCGGCACCTTCCTCTGCCAGGCCTGCCGCACCGTCATCCCCAACGTCGAGCAGACCTTCCGCTACACCGAGCCCACCCTCTGCCCCAACCAGACCTGCCAGAACCGCTTCGCCTGGCAGCTCGACATCCGCCAGAGCACCTTCATCGACTGGCAGAAGGTCCGCATCCAGGAGAACAGCTCCGAGATCCCCACCGGCAGCATGCCCCGTACCATGGACGTCATCATGCGCGGCGAGATCGTCGACCGCGCCAAGGCCGGCGAGAAGTGCATCTTCACCGGCGCCCTCATCGTCGTCCCCGACGTCAGCCAGCTGAGCATGCCCGGCCAGAAGGCTTACTCCATCCGCGACGACAAGAGCGCCGGCAACGGCAACGACGCCGGCGGCGCCGGCGTCTCCGGCCTCAAGTCGCTCGGCGTGCGTGACCTCACCTACCGCCTCGCCTTCCTCGCCTGCATGGTCCTGCCCGACAACAGCGCCTCCGGCCGCTCCGCCCACGCTCAGGTCTCCGACATCATGACCGCCCTGACCGACAACACGCCCGAGTCGGCCATCGACGCCGAGGAGGCCCAGGCCACCGTGCTCGCCACCATGACCCAGGAGGAGATCGCCCAGGTGCGCACCATGGTCCACACGGACCGCATCTACTCGCGCCTCGTCAACTCGATCGCCCCCATGGTCTACGGCCACGAGGTCGTCAAGAAGGGCATCCTGCTGCAGCTCCTGTCCGGCCTCCACAAGACCACCGCCGAGGGCATGCAGCTCCGCGGCGACATCAACGTCTGCATCGTCGGCGACCCCTCCACCTCCAAGTCCCAGTTCCTCAAGTACGTCTGCTCCTTCGCGCCCCGCGCCGTCTACACCAGCGGCAAGGCCTCCTCCGCCGCCGGTCTCACCGCCGCCGTCATGAAGGACGAGGAGACGGGCGAGTTCACCATCGAGGCCGGCGCCCTCATGCTCGCCGACAACGGCATCTGCGCCATCGACGAGTTCGACAAGATGGACATCGCCGACCAGGTCGCCATCCACGAGGCTATGGAGCAGCAGACCATCTCCATCGCCAAGGCCGGCATCCAGGCCACCCTCAACGCCCGCACCTCCATCCTCGCCGCCGCCAACCCCGTCAGCGGCCGCTACAACCGCAAGACGTCCCTGCGCGCCAACATCAACATGAGCGCCCCCATCATGTCCCGTTTCGACCTCTTCTTCGTCGTGCTGGACGAGTGCTCCGAGGCCGTCGACCGCCACCTCGCCGAGCACATCGTCGCCATCCACCAGCTGCGCGACGAGGCCGTCGAGCCCGAGTACGACACGGAGACGCTGCAGCGGTACATCCGCCTCGCGCGCACCTTCCGCCCCGAGTTCACCGACGAGGCGCGCGAGACGCTCGTCGAGAAGTACAAGGAGCTGCGCGCCGACGACGCCCAGGGCGGCGTCGGCAAGAACAGCTACCGCATCACCGTGCGTCAACTCGAGAGCATGATCCGCCTGTCCGAGGCCATCGCCAAGGCCAACTGCGTCAATGAGATCGAGCCCCACATGGTCGTCGAGGCCTACAACCTGCTGCGCCAGAGCATCATCTCGGTCGAGCACGACGACGTCGAGTTCCAGGACGACGAGCCCGACGCGCCCCTCGAGGACGGCGCCACGCTGCGGCGCGCGGCGCGCG
This sequence comes from Verticillium tricorpus MUCL 9792, assembly GCA_000732205.1. NCBI lineage: Eukaryota > Fungi > Ascomycota > Sordariomycetes > Glomerellales > Plectosphaerellaceae > Verticillium > Verticillium tricorpus. The sequence continues at coordinate 81,015 of JPET01000011.1, read as the reverse complement.
AGGCCACCGGCCAGCCCGAGGACGACGAGGACCTCGAGGGCGACGCCGCCATGGCCGAGGGCGACGGCCAGCAGCCCGAGAAGAAGAAGCAGACGATCACGTACGAGAAGTACATCAGCATGGTCAACCTGTTCGTGCAGCGCGTCAACGACGACGAGGCGGGCGGCGCGGGCGAGGGCGTCGACGGCGAGGCCCTCGTGCAGTGGTACCTCGAGCGCGTCGAGGACGAGATGGACGGCGAGGACGACTACCACCGCGAGAAGGGGCTGGCCGCGCTGGTGCTACGCAAGATGGTCAAGGAGAACATCCTCATGGCCGTGCGCGGGTCCGGGCTCGCCGAAGACGGCGAGGAGGCCGGCGCGTCGACCGACGGCGGCGTGGTATACGTGCTGCACCCGAACTGTGCGGTCGAGGAGTATTAGGTGGTAGGTGTGGCACGGCTTATGAGTATGAGGACGGCTGGGCGGGATGCATGAGGCGTACGGCGTTTGGGGGGCTGTGCTCGTGGTTGGGGCACGGCTGCTTGCTGATTGGGGTCGGGTGATGTGAATGGATTACAATATTGATCGATGTTCTCGGCTGTTCAGGGCTATTCTGTTGTCTGGTTGATGCAGGTCTGCGTTGTAGTTGGATTCAGGGGTGATGTCTGCCCCTGACGTTGTGCCAGCCATGATATCCCAATGACATTGACCCTTATTGCTCATCAAGAGTCTAGCGAATCACGCTCTCAAATTCCAACGATCGATAGATATCGCAAGTAAACAGGGCGACATGGAGGCTCTACAAACCTATGCGTACAGCTTCCGCTTCGACGATTCGTAACACCTCACGCCTGTTCTGCCCCCGACGCAACATTCTAACCTTAGCCGCGCGAGCTTTGTCCTGCTGGTGCTCGAGAATGCGAGCCGTCCCGTCGTCGTCGATTCGGTACCACGCTTCGAAGAAGTCAATCGCATCCCAGTCCGTCTCGATCTCCATCTCGGTCACCATGTCAGCCCGCCACCGCTCGAAGTACTTGTACTCAATGTCGGACAGCCAGTCGCCTAACCCAGCATCAACCTCTTTATACAAGTCAGCTAGGGAGTACTCGCCAGAGTCAGCCTGTGCGTCAACCCGCGATCTGCAGTCCCTCCAAAAGCGACGGGCGATCCAGCAGACCGGCGCCCGCGCGCCGAATTTCCGCGCGAAGAAGACGAGCTGCGTGCTCACTTCCCAGGGGTCCCGGCTCGAAAGGTCATTCTCCACGACGTGTCTGAATCTTTCCAGTCCACTAAACTCAGGGCCCAGGGCTTCTGCCGTCTCGAGATAGCCCCTCCAATCGAGCCCGCGAGCCATCAGCGTCTTCAGCGAGACTTCATGCAGCACGAAACTTTCGGGTATGGCTCTTTCGAAGAGGTGTTCGTAGTGGAATAGACGTGGCTCGGGGTGTCCGGCATTCTCCACCACTTTCTCGGCATGATGTACACGCACGTCCGTGCCGAACGATACAGTCGGGATTTCGATGAAGACGATCCAGATGTCTCCCGAGTTAGCAAGCTCTTCTTCGTACTTGTCGAAAGCCCGCTTCACGGTGTCGGCAATGCGGCTGCTGACTGACACCAGCGCCGTGGGTATTTGGCTGTGTATCCCGGAATGGTTCATGAATTCTTCGATGAGCTCATCGGGTGATAGTCGGCCGCCTTCCGGGCCTTGGCCCGAGACGAGTTGGCGAGGACTGCTGCTCAGATACACGCGGGTATAGATCTCTCGTGACCCTGCTGCCATGTTGCTTCGGGTGGTGTTGTTACGTTCGGCGGATGTTGTCAGTCATGTAGTTTGGATTCGGGTCTTGGTTCTCGTGTGTCAAGATCGAGGCAGACGGAGAGACAGGCAGACGGAGAGACGAGACGGGGTATAGTACCTGCCGTGTGTTGGTGGGTTCTCATTGGAAGTTGGTGATTCGTATACATCAGAGGCGTAATGGTGTTGGGCGTTAGGTGTTGGGTGTTCGGAGTTGGCTGGTGGTCAGGCTCCAGCTCGCCACCCAACCGGGCTGGAGATATTCAGGCGTAACTCATGTCGTGTTTATGTTTTCACGGCAGTTCGTTTTGACCGAACGCTGATCGCAGTCTATCTTCCGGGGCGAGGTATACATGCTGATTCCGTTCTAAAAGCAGTCTCTAGCTTCAGTATTGACAAATATCATAAGGCAGATTATTCCATCAAACTGCTCACAATACGAACTGAGCCTGGTCACGTAATAGAAGAGGGCACCTGGTCGAAAAGTCACACCTCATCTGATATAACAGACACTTAGAATTTTGCTGTCATGAGTCGAGATGCTATTTATGTCTTAGCGAGCAACATCAAGTGCATCAGGTGTCGCCTTCGATTCCCTCCAAATGGCATCATCGTGAAAACCCTTATGTCGAAACCCTGAACATGTCAACGCCGATCCGCGGCCGGTCCGAACAAATTAATCTCGTTACAAATCGATACCGCTGAGACTTCATGAACCATCCCCGTGTTAGTGCTCCTCATAATCGTGGCGAGTGACATGATTGGGAGTCTCATATCTGCCTTCTGGCCGACGCAGCGTGGGTAACCTTGTATGAAGCCGCCAGCAAGAAAACACCCCCAGACAGGCGCTCCGGACTTCATGGACATACTATCGAGGACACTCTCGCCACTCGGCCTGGTAGTCGGCTCTCTTACGTGGACTATTAGACAAGACACGCACATCACGCAGTAAGCTTGCAGTATAGCTTGTTTCTTTACTACCTCGCTCAGGACTAGTCGGCGCACGCCCAAATCGCTCGAGCATATCCGGCCCCCGTCCCACCATGCGCCGGGACAAGCCTTCTCTCATCCAGCTCATCCGTCGTCACAAGCGTAACCGCCCCCCGCGCCATATGTACCGCAGCCAGGCCCGCCCTATCCAGACAGCAGCCACTCAAAGACATGATCAGCATTGGGTGCCGTGCGTGTATGTGTGTATCGGCAGCGCGCTGCGTCGGGTGGGTTCGAACGGCCCCTCGCTCGTGGTGTCGCAGTCGCTGGAATCAAAAAGAAGAAAAGTGCGGCGGGGGAAGTGCCCTGTCGCGAGAAAAATACGGATTCCGCTCGCTTTCGGCATTCCGCTGGCGTCCGCTGCGAGGTGTGACGGGCCTCGCAGGCTATGGAGGACAGTCGGACGTCGAAAGCTCTCATTCAAAGTTGGTACACAACTGTCCTGTTGAACAGTTCTCGCATGCGACTCTGGCATGCTGTTATCGGAAGTAGGTGTATGTGGGAGCGTCAAGACCAATCTTCAAGCCCGGTAAGCAACCTGAAGCAAAGGTGATGTCCTCGCCGATTAGCCGACCGATTTCCACCACGTTTTACACCCAGGAGCACGGACTCGATCCGTCTTGGAGTCCTCTACTGAAGCCCCTGAGCCGTCAGCAGGTATCCGCTCTTCCCCGGCCGCCTAAGTCGCGTGGGTTGCGGCGCCGCGCCTGGTCCAATCCGAGCCTCTACCTCGGTAGCCGCCACGACCGCCTCGCCCCGTGGAGGTCTGAGACGCCGCGTCGCCCGAGTTGCTGTCTCGGGTCTTCAATCCGCCCCCGCGAGGTGGCGCGGGCGTGCGAGGTCCTCGTCCGGAGCCACGTCGAGGGTTGCTGCGCGAACGCAGAGCCGGTGCCGGAACAGATGCGCGCGTGCTCATGCCGGGAAGGAAGATGCGATACTCAGGGCCGCCTTGTCCCGCGTCTTGGGGGATCCAGAATTGAGGGGCAGACGTGATCTCAATGATGTTGAATCGTCTTGGCGCAGGTCGTTCAGGAGGCGGCGCAGGATGCCAGGCCGCGTCGGGCATGTCCCGAGGCATGCGAATCAGAGGTAGAGAGCCCATCTCCTGCTCTTCGAAGCAGCTCTCCGACACTGGCTTGGTCGTGAAGAAGCGCTGGCTATCGCGGAACCGTTTCCGAGCGGTGGCGAAACCACGGGCGGCGTCTTGAGATGCCGCGGCAACGTTCTGGCCCGCATCCTGAGGCAGGCACACGGTGGCGGGATTGTGGTGGCCAAGCTCGTCGTAGGCGCTCTTACTAGCAGGCTCTACGACTGATGCCTTGGGTGGTGAAATGATTTGGTGGCGCGCCGAAGGAGCCTTTCGATCAGAGAAGAGGTCACGGAATTTGTCACCCCAGCCGGTGTGCCCAGCGTTCTTCTGGTTCGGGTCTCCACCGGTGCGGGAATGAGCCCACTCGTTGCTGGGACGCCTTGGACCATGAGGAGGCGCGGGTGCTCCGTCCTTGTACGGGGCAGGGCTTGCCCATGAGAATTGCGCCCCGGCTCTGGGGGCGTTGCCTGAAGCAGCTGCGGAAGGAGGCAGCCTAACAACAGGCTGAGGTCGGGGGAGAGACACCTGGGGATGCTGCGCGTCGCCGTCGAATGCAGGGTGGCCCAGCATGTCGGGGGGTGGTGGAGAGGGTGAGGTGGACCGCCCTGGCTCAGCCGAGCCAGCCGACTCCAGCCGGACGTCCCTCGTAGGGAAGAAGCGAGAGGTGCGGGACTGTGAAGCAGGCGAGCCGCCAGAGAGCATGGGTCCTGAGGGGGTGCGGTCCGCGTGGGACGGCTCCCTTCGCGAGACGGTGACGTCTGCCTGAGGGCCTTGAACGGAAGCTTTAGAAGGTCGCCAGTTGTCGACGACTTCCGGGAGCGTGTCGGCGTAGGTCATTCCACGTTCGGCCAGGTGGCGGTCCTGCTCAGCTTGGCGAGTCCTGTTATGTTCCAGAACTGCTCTGTCGCCGTCCACAATGGCATTCGACCACTTGCTCCTGTTGGCGGCAAGATTTGGGGGATCGGGACGAGTGATGGGAGCAGCAGGCTCGTGAGCTCTCCGTGAGCTGGGGGGCGCGATCGGCGCAGGACCCTTCTTGGACTGCGAAGGGGGCAGCTGACCAGGCTGGCCGACGGGAGGTGATCCGATAGCTGCGTTGAACGTGCCGTTACCGAGCCCACGCGTGTTTGGCGCCCAGACGCTTCCCGCGGCCTGTTGGGCCGGAGGCGGACCCCAGGTAGCGGTGCCGAAGCGCTCAGGCTGGGGGGGAGCAGAAGAGCCCCAAGAAGGGTTGTTGCTGTTGCTGTTTGACTTATCTCGGAGATGAGGAGGGACAAAGTTCTCGCCCGTGGACTTGTTCTCTGCTGAACGCAGATGCGGGGGCACCGAGGCTTTCATCGCGGTTGGCTGTTCGTTGGCCGTCTTGGGTGAGCCGTCGGCTGCGGACTTGTCGAGCGTGCTGAAAGCTGTGGCGGGAGTGACTGCCGTAGCTGCTGTAGAGTTGTTCGAGCTCGCCGCAGATTCCTTAGATTGCGATGTGGGTTCCGAGTCCCCGGAGCCTTTGCGTTGTTGTATCTGGACAGGAGGCGCCCCTTCCTCCTTGTTGGCTTCCTTGGCGCTCTTGCGCTCGGGAGCGGGTCCCAAAGCTTCCAGCCTGGCCTTGATGCGCTTCTGCTTTTCGGCTTCTTCGCGGGCCTCCTCTTCACGTCGACGCTGCATAGCCAACTCACGTTTCTCGCGCATGATCTTCTTCTGAAGCTCGTATTCCTCCTCGGCGGATCTCTGGGGAACAGCTGGTTGAGCTGGTACGGCGTGGGCAGTGGCGGGTGAGTCATGAGGTAGTCCTCGCTGGCTGCCATGGTGGTCGGATCCGGCGTGAGCGCCAGGTGGATGAGAAGCGTCCGGCGAAACTGGACTGTCAGTCGTCGATACAGCGAATGAGGGCCGTCGGCCACCCGGAGGAAGATCATGCATCCTTTGGGAGTAGGGGACATTGCCGACGTTGGAACTACCCCGGCGTCGACTGAAAGAACCGTCCTGCGCAGCCCTGCTGGTTTGGAAAGCAGCTGACGGCTCAGGATGCTCATGCTGAGGGCGCTGGAGCACAGCAGGGTGCCGTGCATGGGGGTCGGCCCGGAAAGATCCTCGTCGGTCAGCAACAGGCTCATAACGCCCGGACTGCGAGTTGTAGAGCTCGCGGTTGCCGGCCGCGGCTCCCTCGCGCCATGTCGATCGGTTAAAGTCGTCAGCCGCGATTTCCCTCGCGGGCGGGGGAGGCGATATGCTGGACAGAGGGCCGTCTCTGACCGGCAGGCGGTGGTGATTTTGGGAATGAGAAAAGGGCGATTCTCCTGCAGCAGGGGACGACTTTTCCACGGGAGGAAGTTTGGCCCAGGGAGACTTGGCGGGACTGGCTGGCGCGGGCGGCTTGGCCACGAATGCGGGTTTCTCGACCGAGCCGGCTTTCAGGATCATGCCCTTGCCAGAGGGAAGACCACTTGATTTGGGAAGTGACGAGGCCGTTTCGGAAGGGGCGGGGGACTTGGAAGGCTCGATCGATCGAGCCTTCTCCTGGACGGCAACCGCGATAGGGATGGGGACAGGCTCGGGAACCTGCAGCGCTTGTTCCTCGGGCTGCGCTGGTAGGGTGACCTTGGTGCCATCGGTCCAGGTGATGGTGTCGGGAGCCCAGTCGTCGTCATCGTCGTCGATGTCGGCCCAGTTGTTCTGGCCCTGCGGCGTATCGGGGCCCAGGCGGTTCGCGATGTGGACGCCGTACTTGACCAACTCTTCGTCGGTGAACTTTCTAGGCTCGGGAGGCGGAGCGGCTGCCGAGTGGTGAGCATGTCGCGCGTATGAACACGACCGGGAGTGCACGAGGAGGACCTCAACTTACGTCGGTTCTTGTTCCAGACAGCGCTGGGGTCTGGGCCGGATGCCGCCTGTCCACCGTTGGCTGACGAGGCGAACTTGTTGACAGAGCCAGCGGCGCCCGATTTGGCGACCAACCTCGGCCGGGATGCCGACAAGGACGAGGAGCCCGAGGGGGTGGCATTTAGACCGGAAACGGGAGTGGTCTTGTCGCTGGGCTTTGCGGCGGGATTCGCAGGCGTGCCCTTGGAGGCGGCGAGGAACTTCTTGTTCACCGAGACGGCCTTGAATGTGGCGGGTTTCTTGACGGTCGATGAGCTCCGCAGATGTCCCTTGTCGCCATCGGTGCTTTTGGTCGCCGAGTCGCCGCGGGATGCCTCCGTATCTGATCCGCCGCTGACGCTGACATCTGCTGAGTTGATCTGGTCCTCGACACCGGTGATGTGCTTGTTCTCGATCTCGTCGACGGCGGGGCTGTCGTTCAGATTTGCGCGGTCAAGGACAGCATCGCGGGAGTCGGTTTCGGCGCTGGCGTTCTGTCGAGGCGGGAGGGTCATGATTAGCGGTCTGCGAGTCGGTGTGGTGGGTGGCTCGGTGACGTGGTCATATGCGTTGGACGCCGAACGGGGCACGGGGAATGGAGAACGGAGAATGCGGCCAACGTGGGCCGGCGCACAAGTTTGAGGTGGTGGGTGTCGAGGAGGGACTCACCAGGTGGACATCGGACGGGGCGGAAGCATCGACGGGATTAGCGACGGCAGCCTCAGTTGCCATCGTCGTGGCGAGGCTGATGGGCGGGTGAGTGGGTGGGATCGATGTCTCCAGAGGGGCGCAGTGGTGAGTGATCGTCGAGTCAAGTCGGGGTCAGGCTCAATCGGTGGGTGCTGGAGTCGCAAGCTCGGATCCGATACTGGGTGGTCGCAAAGAGGACGCGGTCGCGTGTACGCAAAGATGCTCCCCTGCCGACGGGACCTTGATGGGGTATTGGGCAGGAAGGTCAGTCGAGGTCGAGATGGCTTGAGCCGGATGGGGTGAGGTTGAGAGGGAAGAGGTCGGTAGCGGTAGGCCAAAGGTGGTAGGAGGAAGCTTTGCGGCTGGACGATTTTCAGAAGCTGCAAGAGGCCAGTCGGGGATTAGCGCGTCGTTGCAAGGTACGAGGCGGGCGGGAAAAGTGGGCTGCTGGCGCTGGCGCTGGACGCTGAAGCTGGGGGGCACTGGTCGCTGGCTAGTGGGCGCTGCGCACTGGACACCAGACGCTGAACCCTCTGGAGATGGGCTGCTGGGGTGAGGACCGTGCGTTCGTTTGAGCGCACCGTCGCTGCCTCAAGTCTCTCTCTTTCTGGCAGTCAGTCGCTGCTTCCAGTGCATCCAGTCGCTGCATCCAGTCGGTGGCTGCTGCCCCTGGACCTGACGCCGGCAGATGCCCAAGCTCACATCAGCAGTAGAGGAATGTGCCTGCCGTATCTTAACAAGGTAGGTAGCCGCGAATGAGGCACACAGTCACAGTGGCATTTGCATGGTATGATCAAATGGCGTGATCTCGTTCGGATGGCATGCCGCGAACTCTCTCGCGCCCTACGCCTGTTTGGTCCGGACGTATTTGCCGTCGAACTTCGACCAGACTTGACATGCTCCCTATCTCCAAATGGGATGCATGGGCTTCGAAAGCTCACGGCCGCATGATGAGTTCACATACATACAGCATGAGTTTAGCTTACAGACCAGAAACAGACCAGATCATTGAGTGATTCGGCACTGGGCATCAAAGCAATCGTCTTGGCTCAACAAATCAACATAGCCGCGGAGGCGCAGTCATCGCAATCGATACATTCCAAGCAGCTCAACTCAACAAAGGGAAGCAGGTCCAGTTGAACAACTTCTAATTCTTATATACACGTCCGCCAGCCAATGCTAGAAGAACCAAGCCGCAGCTCATCTGGCTCACACTCTAGTGAGCGTTGTTCTTGTGGTGACCTGTCGTCCGTTAGTCTTCCGCCCGACTGCCCAACCTCGACCAGCAGGCGGCACTTACGAAGGTGGAAGTAGTAGTTCTGGGCGTAGCCGACGACGAGGAGGAACGCAATGGCGTGGATGATGGCTATCCAAACTGTCAGCACTCCATCCGATGACAAAACTTCTCATGAATTCCTTCCACGTACGCTTGCCGGACGCGTTCTTGCCGTCGAAGTGCTTGGCGGCGTAGCGGCCGAGGAGGCCCTTGGCCTGCACCTGAGGGGCCGGGCCCTGGGGGAGCCTCTCGTAGAACTTGACAACGTTGGCCATCTTGACGGCGTTGGGGTTGGCACCGAGAGCCTGCGCAGTCACATCGTCAGCCGTCTGTCCTATTCCTGCCGTAGTTCGCGTCGCCGTGTCGTGTCGTTGGGTGTCGGGAGGCTCGCAGGGTCGACCGAGCAAATCCTTCCTAGCTCCGAGTCGCCCGGGCCGTCGGCATCACCACAGCGCATCCGTCGGGTCCATCGCGCAGTGCATCGCGGCATTCGTGACATCAATCGAAGGTTCGGAACAGGCATACCTTGGGGGAGGCAATCTGCAATTCCACATCGTTAGCAAGGGCTGCACGAGCTGATCCCGGGATCGGGGAGGGACGGGGCGGGCGTACCTTGGGCGGGATGAGGGTCGAAAGACCGCGGCGCGCGATGTAGCTCATGATGGCGGCTGGATCGAAGTCGAACACGGAACGAGAGGGGGGGTATCGAACTAGGGAGTTGCGCAGAGCAGCCAATTGACCGGATCCAATTGACTTATCGTGACGTTCGTTGAGGGTGCTGATGTTCGTCGCCCGGGTTGAGGATTGCCGCGGGAAGGAAAAGCGCTCGCTTGCCCGGGTCAACGTTGATGCGGCGGCCCAATCAGCGCCCACCAATTCCTGGTTTGCCCTTCCGCTGCAGCAACGTCAAGTCAATCGGGAACTGCAAGCCCTCCAACGCATCACGACGACTCGACCTATCGATCCTCCCCCGCCCCATTGAGAGGACAATTCGCCATGGCTTCTCTCCGGACTCACAACGCCGCTCGGCTCCTGCGCAGCGCCACGGTCACCCGCGCGGCCATGCCGCTGACGGCTCGCCGCTTCGAGAGCTCCGTCAGCACCACCGCGCCGCCTGCGGTTCCCGCGACCGACCCCAACCAGCCCGACTACAACATTGCCCACGACAGGGCGACCTCGTGAGTGTCAGGAGCACGCAGGTCTACAGAGGCTTCGGCTGACGATCGAACAGCACCTTCACTCCCGTCCCCAAGCGCATCCAGGACGGCAGCGAGGACGTCCCCTACATCCAGGCCGCCACCGTCTCCGGCGCCCCGATGGAGCTCCAGGGCCGCACAGTCCGGTACGAAATCAATACCCAGCACTCTCGATGGCGTTTACGGACTCGGAAGCCACGCGCCCTACATAATTGAGCACAGCTAACACACGCCCAGCATCTACCAGGAGGCCAAGCCCGCCACCCAGTCCGGCAACTGGCAGGGCCACCACTGGCGCATGGACTGGGATATCCTCCCCAAGGGCCACCGCTGGGAGAACCCGTTGATGGGCTGGCAGTCGTCCGGCGACGTGATGCAGGGCACCAAGCTTAACTTCAAGAGCAAGGAGGACGCCATCCACTTCGCCGAGAAGCAGGGCTACGAGTTCTTCGTGCAGGAGCCCCAGAGCCGTAAGATCGCGCCCAAGGCGTATGCCAACAACTTCCTGTACTCCGCGAGGAGCCTGAAGCACATCCGGACGAAATAGATGTTCGGAGTGCGGACACTGAATTGGTGGTGCTGTGTATATAACGATGGGCAGAAATTGAGTGTTTAGAGTTATTTGTCACTGGGCATGCTTGGTGATGTGCGTTTCTTTTCGTACGGAGGACTGGAAACTTGTGAGAGATGGAAGACGTGGGTAAGAACATGTGTTTTCTTTTCAGGTGCTGAAGCTCCTAGGCCGTCGCATCGACCGTGATAGACCGGTGCAAGTCAGTCACCGACCCGTAGATCCGTTACATGTAGCGGGGTGTTGAAGGGAAACAACAGAGACGGCTGACATCAGAGATAAATTGCGGAAACGGGAGGAAAACCCAGCCTTGTTCCTAATGTCCGCCTCATTGGCCGTGGACGCAGGTTGATACGGGAGAAAAAGTCACCACGAATTTGAGGTACACGACGGGCCCGGGAATATGATACCATGGGTCATCTCAAAGACGATCGATCACTGTCAATTTCTAGTTACTTAATGGGGACGTGATCGAGAGCAACGCTTCGTTGGTATCATTGATTCGAAAGTGAACGCTACAATTCTAATCAACCGTGAACTCCATCCAGGAGACAAGATAAACGACCACGCCGCGAGGCACAAGGTCATCTATGAGATTCCGTCTTGGGAACGGAACTCCTCATCGTCGCTGCCGTAATTTATGGCCGAGCCGTCAGACCAACCCGACAGGTAAGCTGACCACTCCGACTCGACAAAATCTATCGAGCCTGAGAACATAGGATCGAGGGCGGTAGGCTCCCAACTGAACTGAGAGATGCCTGGCCACTCATGATCTAGGGGAGAGGTTTTCCACTGCTAATGAATCTGGCGACGCACAAGGTCTACTTTCTAGGTGATGAGCATCGAGTCGTGCCCCTCTTCGGGACCGTTCAGGCCGAGATCCAGTCTGTCGGGCAGAGACTTCTTGCTTGCCCGGGCAGTCTGCTCGGCCCAAGCCCTCATCCTGACGAGCTCCCGGATCGAGGCCTCTCGGCGTTCTGACATTCGTTGCAACACGGCCTTGTTGACGTTGTCTGCAACCTCCCGTCTCAAGTCCGGGTGCAGAATGGCCGCCTGCTGAGGCTCGAGGTTGTTACGCGGCACCACCAGCAGCGCCATCGTCTCCTCGAGATCGTTGAGGAACCGAGGATCGGTGACTGCGCGAGGTGCTAGGTGTGTCTGCGCGAACTCGAGCGTAGCAATCTCGTCCGATGACGCCGCCGAGGAGCGAATGCGCTCAACGAGCTGCAGACGCAACAGAGCGAAGTGTAGGGTGGGATCCCGATCCAATATCTGGTCTCTTGTTAGATCGGGTATGTGGAAGATAGCGATCAAAAAAAGAGGATGAAGAGATTTTTGCTCATGAAAAAGTGGTTGTTTCTCATCACGATCCGAAGATCATATGAGTGGTGCATGTAAAACTCGTGTTCTAATCATAGCAAGGAAGGGGAAGAGGTAGTAAAAGTGATGTCTTACCTCAGGATCAAGATCGTTCAAGGCCTCTATTGCCGACTGCACATTGCCAACGTGAATGGAGTGTTGGATCTGTTGGCGCAGACGGATGGTATCGTCGGCCTGATGGGGCTGAAGGTTGGCCTCCTTGCTGAACTTGGCGGCAGCATTCGGATAGCCTTCCATCATCAGGTAGTCGAAGATGAGTGAGTTGATGTCGCTAGAGAGAGCCAAGTCAGCACGAGGTCGAGCAAGGAGTTATGCAGCGACGGTGGCGAGGCAGGAAGGGTCAGGCATAATTTATATCGACTTTCTCCGCACGGAATTGCTAGGAGAGATTCCCATTGTGATAGTTGTTCATCATATTGGTGGTGGGTGGAGGGGTTGGTGCATGGGGAACTGGTGAGACAAACCTCTTGGGCGACTGCACGTCATCGACGCGCTCCTCGAACGAGTGCTTCATGGGCGTGGCGGTCGACGCCGACGAAGTCTGGAGAACAAACGTCTTAGCAGCTGCCGAGGCGTCGCCTGCGATGCAAGAGCTAACGAACCATGATTCTCTCAAGGGTCTCGCGGACGAGACTGGCAGCTGCTCTTTTCCAAACAGCGACGGAGACCGGATCGTTGGGGTCTGGCAATCCAGACATGCGGTGGGGAAGGGAGAAGTTGTTGGGGTGGATGGGAATGTGGTTCTTGGAGCAGTCGTGATCGAATTGATGCTGACGCCGAAGAAGTGACAGCTAGGGGGGTTTGAGGTGGAACATTGGGCCCAGGCTGATCGACGGTGAAGAGCTTGCTGGGGGGGGATGAAGACGGAGACGAGAAGTGGGAGTGAAGAAAGGAATGCAAAACGGGCACGACGAGAGCTTTATTTGAAAGCAGGTGCAGGGCAGGTGTGGATTCGAGGCGAGGCTACCAATCAGAGGGCGCTGAGCTGTGACCTAACGCAGAATGGGGACATTTCCCACCTCTGGTGCTTTGACGACGCCTTGGGGCGGCTGCTTCCGTAAGGTGCCTTGCCCTCACAGCCCTCACAGGCTAGTGTCGCTCAGTGGGTGGCTGGGAGCCTGGGGCTGCTACCACCTGCCTGAAAGCGCTAAACGTGGGCCGTAAATACAGTGTGAGAAGTGATGATCCTGCCTCTATCTGACGGCAGCGGCCTCACGCGACCTCTTGCCCTCGGTGCCCCCTCCCATTGACGCAAGGCAAGGCCGTCTCTCTTCTTGATCTTGGGCTAGTCACTGAGCAGCCGAATCTTGCAGCTTTCAAAGCTCACTCTTCCGCCTCATCGACACAGCAGAGCGAACATTCTCGTGCCGAGCTTCTCCCCTTGTCAGAAGCCTGGACTCCACCTGCTGGCTATCTTGACGGGGGCTCTTATCTCTTTATCACCTTCCCACTCCTCTTCCTGGTCGCATTTGTTCACAGAATCCAAACTTCGGAGGGCGCCGATAGACACTTTGAATCGAGGTGCTGTGTCTGCGCCTTTGCCCGCGCTCAGTGTCTGTCTCTCGCCTGCGCCCGCGGCTTTATATCGATACGTCCCGTTGGCTCGCACCCTGAAGTCCCTGTGGCCACTCGATCGATCACCAACCAGCAGCCGACAACACTACCCCGCGGCACCTCACTCTACCTGCTCCAGAGAGCCAGCCAGCCAGCCTGCTGACAGTCCAACATGGCCGGCAACGAATCTCATGTCACGGTGCAGAAGCGCCTTCACTATGCACCCCCGTGGGCCGATGTGTCCATTATCGGCATTGCAGGCTCGTCGGGTTCTGGCAAGTCGACGCTGGCCCATGCCATTTGCAAGAAGCTGAACCTGCCGTGGGTCGTCATCTTGTCCATGGTAAGCTTTGATCTGAGCGATCCGGAGAAAGCAAAGATTAACTCGGCAGGACTCTTTCTACAACCCTTTGACGCCAGAACAATCCAAGAAGGCGTTTAACAACGATTTCGACTTCGACTCCCCCGAAGTGAGCCTTTCAGGTGCATGCACGCTCTGTGTTACAAATATTCACACAGCGTAGGCTATTGACTTTGACGTTTTGACCCAGTGTCTCCGAGACCTCAAGGCTGGGTGCGTCTCGTTCTCTTGATTAGCTCGCTTGCATGCTGTACTGATGGTCGGCAGCAAGAGGGCGGAGATCCCCATCTACTCATTCGCCAAGCATCAACGTCTGGATAGCTCTACGACCATCTACTCACCTCACGTCCTGATCCTCGAGGGCATCTTTGCACTGTATGACCAACGGATCCTGGATCTGCTGGATATGAAGGTACAGCCAATGAGTGTGTGATGTGGGCCAATTCGACGCTGACGAGGATAGATATTCTGCGAGGCCGACCCCGACACATGCCTTTCGAGACGAGGTATGCCGTCCGGAGCCAGGTCAAAAAGGCTCATGCTTACAACAGCAAGTGCTCCGTGATGTCAGGGAACGCGATCGTGATGTCGAGGGCATCATGAAGCAGTGGTTCGGTTTCGTGAAGCCCAACTTTGAGAAGGCAAGCAATCCAATGCGCTGACTGAACTTCGCTAATTCATAATAGTACGTTGAGCCTCAGCGTAAGGTTGCTGGTCAGTTGCATCCCCCTCACTTCAATCGAGAATACGACTGACGACAGCAGATGTCATTGTTCCTCGCGGTATCGAGAACCAAGTTGCTATGAGTAGGTCTTGTCTCGATTCTCCAGACATGGGCAGACTAACAAGCATCAGCCATGGTGGTTCAATACATCGAGAGGAAGCTCCTCGAGAAGTCCACTCACCACCGTGCCGCCTTGACTCAGCTGGAGATTGAGGCAGCATCAGAGCCGCTGTCCGACAAGGTTTTCACTCTCGAACAGACGCCGCAGCTGAAGGGCATGAACACGATTCTCCAAGACATCGACACCTCGGCCGAAGACTTCATCTTCTACTTTGACCGTCTGGCCTGCCTCTTGATTGAGCAGTATGTTCCTCGATTCCGCCTCCGATACCAAAACTGACAATTCAGGGCCCTAAACAACGTCCGCTTCAAGGAGTATGACGCGGAAACGCCCGCTGGCTACAAATACAAGGGCCTCCAGGCCGAAGGCGAGGTCACCGCAGTGCTGGTGCTCCGCGGCGGCGCGGCCTTCGAGACGGCACTGCACAGGCTGATCCCTGACTGCCGCACCGGCCGAATCCTCGTCCAGTCTAACGTGCGGACTGGGGAGCCGGAGCTGCACTACCTCAAGCTGCCTAACCACATCCAGAAGAGCGAGAGTGTGCTCCTCATCGACACGCAGATGGCTAGCGGTGGCGCGGCCCTGATGGCGGTGCAGGTGCTCGTCGACCACGGCGTCGCGCAGGAGAACATTGTGCTGGCCTGCTACCACGCCGGCAAGCTGGGCGTGCACCGGTTGACCAAGGTCTTCCCGGGGATCTCCGTCGTGCTGTGTAACATGCTGCCCGACAGCGAGAACCGCTGGGTGGAGAAGAGGTACTTCCGGTGCTGAGATTGATGACTGATGAAGCTTGGGTGGGTATCTGGACATAGCTGTGGCAAGGAAATACTAAGACCATTTGGCATGAATTTGGCATGAAGGCACATGCGATCCATTCTTACTCTCTTGGTGTATCTTGATCCTTGCTGTGTATGGGTGTCGTGAGCCGGCGTACATCACGAAATCTAAACTTGGTCGAACGCGACGTCAAATGCCGAGGGCCAAAAACGTCCCTCGCGAGAATGTCACGGCCATACAACATGAATGAGGATGATCTAGTGACCGAAGTCACTAGGTAAGTTCCGGCGGTGAATGATGCAGATGGGCCAGACGCAGATGTGTGAGTGGCATGTTGCGGCGTATCAGGCGGAGTCATGCTGGGACGGGCCGATCATCGGGGCTCGGCGCCGGTCGGCATGCCGGCGCCTGTCTGTGCAGATTACCACATCCAATGTCAAATCAGCCCCAGGATGAGCGGTAGGACAGGCAAAGTTAGATGCTGATGTTGCCACAGTACCAATTGTGACTTTCTGTCTTTGTCGTTCCGACGTACGGCTCTCCTGGGAGTCAGCCGTTTTTTCTTATGTCCAGGTATTGATTTCGTTGAATCCCAGACATGAGGTGATGGAAGCTCAACCTGGCAAACTGGTATCGTGTCGCTGCACCTGTGATGAACTTGACCAGTCCCAGTCTCTTCTGACGAAGACAGTCGAGGACATTGTAACTTCAAGTGGCACAGAGACCTACGTGTCTGTGCTGTTGGTCCGAATGCGTGTCTAGATGTTAATCCAGGCTTTACCCATTGCACGAAGCAAACCAACCTCAGCGTGAAGTACGCCCGGTTCGAGCAGCAAGGGCAAACTCTCCGATCTGACCCAGTCGAACAGACATTTCATTACAAGTAATTCGAGGGCATCTGAAGTCTTTTATGAATCGTCGCACGCCACTGGTGATCGCCACACACTCCCTCCATGGACATAACCAGATTCATCTTCAAGCCTGCGGTCGCCCCAACTTGCTTCCTCTGCCAGTGCCGAATGCCGCATTCGGAAACCTGGAGCTTGAAAATATCAGACAGCGACTCTTTCGAGGGTTATAATCTCAGCTCTCTGTGCTGTATGGAAACCCATCGGCTCATTAACCCTTTTACTGGCCTACTGTACGGTCATCGACGTGACTGTCGGGCCTGCGCTCGATCCCGCGAGTGTATGTTCTCAAGCTTGACTTTGCCAAGGTTATCGACGACAACTACGCCGACAACCCACCGCTAATTGTGCCCGTCAGAGGCATCACTTGTCCAAGCTCTCTCCAATGTCATGAAACGGACCGCAGCCATTCCCTCCCACAGCCTCTCTCTCCAACGCACGCCACCTGCTGGGAGGTGGCACGAGAGCATCACCCGCACCTGTCACTCCTAGGCCACTACAAGGTTCGTCGACAACGAGAGCCCATCCTCCCGAGATATTGTTCAAATGACGACAGAGGACACTCGTTCCGCAGCCAGCTCAACTTCGTGGGGGCGAGAGAGACTAATGGTTCTGCACTTATAGCGATCACGTGGCGCCGTACCTGGAGCCGGAGTGGGCATTTGGATGGATGCGGGAAGCGGCTGCTGGGCTACTACGAGGGCTCGGCCGACATAGCTTCGGGCTACGTTGAGAGAAATATTCGAAGTCGAAGTCTGCGCCGGAGTGGCCGGCACTGAGGTGAAAAGTGCAAGCGGAAGTCCGGCACCAGGGCCGGGAGGGCCGGGGTTCTAGTGGAGTGACTAAGGAGGTGCGGTCGTACAGGTCGGATATCATGGACCTCGGCCGAGAGGCGCGGTGCATGTCCAGCATTTTTTAAAAATCCGAAAAACTCTGTGTGCATCTGGAAATGGGCAATCTATGACATACGAGTCTATTGAAGTCCATTCGAGGTCGTGCGTCGGAGGAATTGCGGTAGGGGCCAAGATGGAAACATGTGTTCGTCGGCCATGTTAAGTTGCTACCTAGATAGGTGAGGTAGGGTCCGAGGTACCTAAGCCTAGGCAAGCGACTAGGTGCTGTGGTGGAAGCCCCTGGCCTGGCCCTGGCGGAGCGGGTCGATGACGTCTGGCGGCAGGGATTGGAGCTGCACAGAGCCCATGACAGCGGGCATCATCACCAGCGGCAGCAGCACCGGCAACAGCACCAGTCCCAGCACTAACCAGTACCGGGCACGCTGCTTTACCTGGCACAGTAACCTCTGGTACATCTCCTCGGCCAACCACCAGCTCCGAACTACCAAAAGCTGAAGGAGCTACGCATCTTTTTCTCTCAAACACCACACCACCCTCTCAGCACTTTCCCCTCGTTACACCAATTCGTCTCTCACGGCTCCCACCTCCCCGAGCTCGATTCAATTCGCTTGACCCTCACGTTCGCCAGCTACACCGAGGTTCCTGATGACCTGAAGCCTCCCGCCCCACGAAAGCAACCCCGGCATCACCACCTCAAGATGCGCCCCGCCGCAGCCACGGCGCCCGTCCGCCTGGCGCGCGCGACACGCCAGCATCGAGGCGTCGGCGGCCCTCACTGCCTGGCCTGTCGAGCGAGGCCCTCGGTCCCGCCCTCGGCCTCCCGCGCCTACGCCAGCCTGCCGCCGCGATCCCAGGCCCGAACCTCCCTGACGCCCTCCTTCTTCGACGCCCACAGGGCACCCAGAGCCTCCGTTCGATCCATATCCGGCAAGCCCCTGCCCCAGCTCAAGTCCAGGGTCTGGAACTTCGCCTACCGGGCGTCGGCCTGGTTCGGCGTCTCGGTCGTCTTTGTCGGCGTCAGCATCGTCGGCTTCTTCCTCTACGACGCCTCGACCTACAAGGAGCACAGCACCGGCATGGACATCACCGTCTCCCAGATGGCTCTCAACCCCCGCCGCGGCGGACCCAAGAACCTGCCCATCGCCGAGGTCTTCATCGATGACTCGGACCACGAGACCAAGCAGAACCAGAAGGACAAGCCCAAGCTCGTCATCCTCGGCGGCGGCTGGGGCGGCGTCGCCATGCTCAAGGAGCTCAACCCAGACGACTACCACGTCACCGTCATCGCCCCCAAGAACTACTTCCTCTTCACCCCCATGCTGCCCTCCGCCACTGTCGGCACCCTCGAGCTGCGCTCCCTCGTCGAGCCCATCCGCCGCGTCCTCGCCCGCGTCAACGGCCACTTCGTCCGCGCCCACGCCGAGAACGTCGAGTTCTCCCACAAGCTCGTCGAGGTCGCCCAGGAGGACAAGCAGGGCAACGTCACCCGCTTTTACGTCCCCTACGACAAGCTCGTCGTCGCTGTCGGCTCCACCACCAACCCCCACGGCGTCAAGGGCCTCGAGAACGCCCACTTCCTCAAGGACATCAACGACGCCCGTCTCATCCGCAACTCCATCATCCGCAACCTCGAGAAGTCCTGCCTGCCCACCACCTCCGATGAGGAGCGCAAGCGCCTGCTGTCCTTCGTCGTCAGCGGCGGCGGCCCCACCGGCGTCGAGTTCGCCGCCGAGCTCTTCGACCTCCTCAACGAGGACCTGACCGAGAACTTCCCCCGCCTCCTGCGCAACCAGATCTCCGTCCACCTCATCCAGAGCCGCAGCCACATCCTCAACACCTACGACGAGGCTGTCTCCAAGTACGCCGAGGCCCGCTTCGCCCGCGACCAGGTCGATGTTCAGACCAACTCGCGCGTCCAGGAGGTCCTCCCAGACAAGATCCTCTTCACACAGCGCCAGGATGACGGCACAATCGTAAACAAGGAGATCCCCATGGGCTTCTGCCTCTGGTCCACCGGCGTCTCCCAGACCGACTTCTGCAAGCGCCTGTCCGACCGCCTCGGCGACGCCCAGACCAACCGCCACGCCCTCGAGACCGACACCCACCTCCGCCTCAACGGCGCGCCCCTCGGCGACGTCTACGCTATCGGCGACTGCTCCACCGTCCAGAACAACGTCGCCGACCACATCGTCACCTTCCTCCGCGGCCTCGCCTGGAAGCGCGGCAAGGACCCCGAGACCCTCGAGCTGCACTTCAGCGACTGGCGCGACGTCGCCGCCGACATCAAGAAGCGCTTCCCCCAGGCCGTCGGCCACCTGAAGCGCGTCGACAAGCTGTTCGAGCAGTTCGACAAGGACCAGTCCGGCACCCTCGACTTTGGCGAGCTGCGCGAGCTGCTGAAGCAGATCGACTCCAAGCTGACCAGCCTGCCCGCCACTGCCCAGCGCGCCCACCAGCAGGGCCAGTACCTCGCCCACAAGTTCAACAAGATGGCCCGCACCGCCGACGCCCTGCGCCAGAACGACGTCCGCGACGGCGACATCGACGCCGTCGTCTACCGTGCCTTCGAGTACCACCACCTCGGCAGCCTGGCCTACATCGGCAACTCGGCCGTCTTCGACCTCGGCCAGGGCTGGAACGTCACCGGCGGTCTGTGGGCCGTCTACGCCTGGCGCTCTGTGTACTTTGCCCAGAGCGTGAGCTTCCGGACGCGCATGCTGTTGGCGATGGACTGGGCGAAGAGGGGGCTGTTCGGCCGAGGTGAGTACCCCTTCCCGACCCGTTTTGACTCTTTACTGACGACTTCGCAGATTTGGTCGCGTACTAGAGGCGTTCTTTATTCTTTTTTCTTTGTTCCTTATGTTTTCCTGTTCATACGAGCGTAATGTGTAGGACGTGTCACGAGAGATAGTCCCTTGGCGGACAGGCCACGGACAGGTCAGATAGATCATTACAGCCGGCCCGGCTCATGTATTCACGCTGCGTTACGAAGCGAAGCAACCTTTGCCAACCCCCTCCCGCAACCGCATCTATAACCTGAAATCCTTGTACGACCACTTCTCCGAGTACTTGACCTTGGGCGCCTTGTGGAAGGGGATCCTCCTGCGGCTCTCAACCTTGCCACGCACCAGCAGGCTGCGGTAGCGGTCCTTGAGCAGGTTGCCCTCGGGCCGCAGCCGGCGCAGCGAGTCCTGCAGCTCGTCCGGCAGCACCAGCTCGAGGTCGCCCTCGGGCAGCTTGGTGCGGCCGAGCTTCTTCCGCCGCAGGGGCACGTCGCCGGCGCCGTCGTCCTCCTCGGCCGACGAGTCGACGTCCTCTTGCCGGGCGACGAGCGCCTGCACGTAGGCGTCGCGCTCGGCAATGTCTGAGGCGATCTCCCTGATGCGCCGCGTCTGCTCGTCGCGCACCTTGATGTTTGCCTCGTGCTTCTTGAGGCCCTCCTCCGCCTTGCGGCGCTTGATGCGGTTGCGCTGCACCGTCGTCTTGCGCTTGCGCGGCTTGGCGGCACCCTCGCCGTCCTCGCCCTCGGCGTCCGTCTCAAAGCCCTCCCACGCCGAGTCCTCGTCCCACTCGGACAGGTTGGCGCGGGCCTCGGCGGCGTCGGCCTCAGCGGCCGACCGCGCCACGCCCTCCTCCCGCACCCGCGCCTCCTCCTCCTTGGCGAGGCGCTTGCGCTCCGCCTCGACGGCCTTGGCCGACTCGACCTCCAGTCGGGCGGCGTAGTCGTCGAAGAGCGGGTTGTAGCTGTAGCCGCCGGTGGGGCGGGCGACGGCGCGGACCGACTTGCCCGAGGCGGCGAGCGACACGGGCTTGTGGCGGAGGGTGCGCGGGGGCTTGGGCACCTCGGTGGCGGGGATGAAGTTGTCCTCCTCCTTCTCGACGACGGGCTGCGCCACGGGGGCGGGCGCCGCCCAGACGTCGTAGGTCGCGGGCTGGACGTCGATGGTCGTGGGCTGCTGGCCGTCGGCGACGCGGCGCAGGCGGGCGAGCTCGGCGGCCGACACCCAGTCCTTGCGGGCGCGCTTGGCCGGCAGGAGGCCGTCGGAGGTCTTGGGGGCGGGCCGCTTGCGGAGGGACACGGCGGGGACGGCGGAGCGCTGGGCGATAATCTCGTCGGCGCGGAGCGTCTTGGTGGCACGCTGCTTCTTCTTCGGGTCCGTCTCGCCCACCGTGTCGATGGCGAAGAGGTCGGCCGAGTCTTTCTCAGCGGTGACGCCACTGCAGGGCTGTTAGCAGAGTGAGGAGGCGGGCGAGGGGACGGAGGGGACGCACCCTCGGATGATCTCCTCGTTCAGGGCGTCGAGGCCCTGCTCAACCTCGGTGAGGTCGACGTTTTTCCTCCATGCCTTCTTGCCTTTCCTCGACGGCTGCTTGTGCTGCTGGGGGGCCTCGCCCGACCCCGAGAGGGGTTTCAATACGGGCATCGCGAGGGGGTGATGCTTCGACGGTGGGAACTCGTCGACGTTTTGCGTTTGCGGTGGAAGGTGTGAAATCGAGCAAATCAATTGATAAGAGAATCGAAGCAATCTGCACCAAAAGTCGTCGGTCTGCCAGGCGCTTCAGGGCCGGCGGGGATTCTGGATTTTTTTCGAATGGCAATCTAATCGGCACGTGAGCGGAGGTGGGACTTGTGTGGAGCCTCATCTTATCTTATCGCCCCCTGCATCTCCGCCAATGGCTCGGAATGACCGCCGCCAAGGTTGAGGCACGAGAATGGAAAGCTCCAGACCTCTAGACCTCCTTTCTCCTTGCCAACCAACCCTGGAGTCCGTCTACCGAGCCATTCCCCCGTTCGCACACCCGCTGTCACGGCACTGCGACTGACATCTCCCCCCGTCCCGACACCCTCTGCTGAACGCCGCCGCCACTTGTCCGGACCGACCTGACCAGACCGCCCGCACCGCAGCTCGCAACCCCCGCCTCTCGCGAGTCCCCCATCCATCCACCGCCCCGTACCCCGGCCAAGAGGACAGCAGCACCGGCAAGATGGCGTCCGGTTCCTACAACAACCCGCTGAAGAAGTTCAAGTACGATGCACCGTGAGCCGCACGCCGAGTCGTCAGCATGGACTGACACACTGCGAACAGGCTTGTCTTCTTGGGCGAGCAGAGCGTCGGCAAGACGTCCCTCATCACACGGTTCATGTACGACTCGTTCGACAACATGTACCAGGCGACCATCGGCATCGACTTCCTCTCCAAGGCACGCAGCACCCGCACCCCCCGGGGACCACCCGTAGACGACGAGCGAAGCTGACCCCGTAGCAGACGATGTACCTCGAGGACCGCACCGTCCGCCTGCAGCTGTGGGACACGGCCGGCCAGGAGCGCTTCAGGAGTCTGATCCCTTCCTACATCCGCGACTCGAGCGTCGCCGTGGTCGTCTACGACATCTCGAGTGCGTTCAGTCCCCTTCTCCCCCTAGCGTCGAGACCATTGCCCCCCTGGCGTCGAGATCAATGCCCCCGGCGTCGAGACCAGTAGACCAGGCACTGACCCCAGGCAGACGCGAAATCGTTCCAGAACACCAAGAAGTGGATAGACGACGTGCGGGCCGAGCGAGGAAACGACGTCATCATCGTGCTCGTCGGCAACAAGACGGATCTGAACGAGAAGCGCGAGGTGACGACGCAGCAGGGCGAGGACGAGGCCAAGAAGAACAACCTGATGTTCGTCGAGACGAGCGCGAAGCTCGGGCACAACGTCAAGACGCTGTTCAAGAGGATAGCCCAGGCACTGCCGGGCATGGAGGGCTCCGACACGGCCGCCCAGGCCTCCAACCAGAGTGCGTTGCTTCCGTCTCTTTTTCATGTCGTGGGAGAGATTTGCTGACCCTCCGCAGTGATCGACGTCAAGACCAACACGCAGCAGCCCTCGCAGGAGGGGTGCGCGTGCTGAGCGGTTCCCGCGACGGGGGCTCCGGGTTACGAGATGCAACGCTGTGATGACTGGGCCGCCGGGGCAGGATATCTATCTTAAGCATAGCGTGCAATGAGGCTGCGTTCATCGATCCAGTTTGTATCATATTGGCAGACCATGCTCACGATCGTTCGTACAT
Source organism: Verticillium tricorpus MUCL 9792 (assembly GCA_000732205.1). NCBI lineage: Eukaryota > Fungi > Ascomycota > Sordariomycetes > Glomerellales > Plectosphaerellaceae > Verticillium > Verticillium tricorpus. The sequence continues at coordinate 57,834 of JPET01000011.1, read as the reverse complement.
ACAGTACCTAGTACCTTATTTAATCAGCTCTGCGTTTCTTCAGTCCGGGCCGCCGTGTCTGGCGCGTAGCGACCACTGTCAGGCCGCGTTGCCATGGCTAGCAGCATGGCGAGGCAGCATAACCAGGCAGCATTTCACCGCAGCATGGCTAGCAGCATGACCAGGCAACATGCCAACGCTCCTTCCTTGATAGCCCCGTCTTGGTTCCGCCCCTATCGCCAGTCCACAGCTTTGCTAGCCCAGCGGGTGTGGACGCAAGTTACAACCAGACAGGCACTGGTTCGAATCTCACGCCTACCAAAAAAATTCTGGCGAAACCGCGGGCCTCGTGGCGGTTTCCGTACCCAGGGTCCATCATCCCTCGCCCACCGGCCTCCTGACGCAGGGAGCGGGTGGGCCGGGGATGACCGGCCCTGGCGAGCGTTTTGCCTTTTTGCCCACAGCCTTGTTGTAGAGTGTACCTAGAGGACAACCAGACAGATATCTGGTGTATCATAGAGTTGAGAATGGCAGGAGAATGATTTGGGACGGTGCCTAGTCAAGGTACCCAGGTAGCTAAGATCAAGTCGTTCTACCACTGTCACTGCCACTGCCAGATGACTGACTTACGGCCTTCGACCTGATGTGAGAGATACAATATCTAGAATATCTAACCAATCTTGACGATGCAAAGCCATGATCCCATCGTACAGCATCTCAAGATGATCGGAGGCCTGATAGCTGCTGGCTGCCGGTCGCGTGACAGCCCGAGGCAGCCGCCGGACAGCGCCCAAATTGTGGGCCAGTTATGTCATGGGCTTGGACCCTGCGTTCGCTTTCGCACCCAGCCAGCACCCAGCCAGCCAGGATTCATCACGCTGGGCCTAATTACCGAGCGATCCGCCTTGCCGCCAGAGCATCATCATTTTCTCCTGATCCGATCCTTCTTCACCTCACCATTTGCACCACTTCGACAAACGACCACACCTGCGAAATCCACCCACGCGCCACCTCATCGATCTCATCGCCATTCCTTTCGCGACACAATAGAACGCCGGCACGGCACCCTCATAGACATCATGGCGATAAACGCATGGCAATGGCTGCCTAGGCCCAAGGTGCGTTTCCGCGCTTCCGCGCCTCCGCACCACCACGTCCAGGCAAAGACTAACGTCGGCAGACCTTCCTCGGCCTCATCAGCCTCCAGAACGGCACGGAGATGATCACCCTGACGCTCATCTTCAACAAGCTCACCGGCTTCTACGGCCTCCTCGCCATCCTCACCGGCTACTCGCTGTCCCTCCTCCAGCTGTCCATGTACCTCTACTCGCTCGGCGTGCTGCTCGTCCTCGCCGCTCTCCTCCCGCACATCCGCAAGCAGACGCCCTTCGAGTGCCTCGCCCTCGCCTGGCTCTACATCATCGACACGGTCCTCAACGCCGCCTACACCACCGCTTTTGCACTCACGTGGTTCGCCCACTCGACCGCCCTCGAGCGCCACCCCGGTCCCTCCGACGGCTCCATGGTCGTCAACCCGGACGTCCCGGACGCGACTCTCGCCAGCGGCACACCCGTGGTGCCGGACGTGCCTAAGACGACCAAGCACATCGGCCCCGAGGAGTCGTGGACAAGCCTGGGCCTCGTCATCGGCGTCACCGTCGTGCGCGTGTACCTCGCGCTCGTCGTCATGGCCTTCGCGCAGCAGGTGCTGCACCGCGTCGGCGAGAGCGGCTGGGTGCCCGAGAACCGCAAGGTCGCCACGGAGGACCTGTTCGCGCGCGGCACCCCCGAGGGCGAGGGCTGGCGCGGCCGCCTGGGCCGCCGCATGCTCGATACGGGGCGCGCGTACTGGCTGGACGAGCGGGCGCAGGAGGAGTGGGCGAAGAACATGAGCAGCAAGATGCGCAACGCGGCCGCGCAGGTCTGATCCGCCTCGCCGTGTGACGAACTATGCGAGGAAAGGGAAACCAACCCACGGGATAGAAGGGTTAGCGAGTACAGTCATTCGTTCAGCAGGCCGGGCGCGCATGGATCCGCTCAGGACACGAGGGCGGAAGGCCCCGGCCGCTCGGAGTTCGGTGTTCTGTTGTCACTGGGACGCGGGATCACGGTATTGCGTGGCGGCGTCGGCGTCTGGCCCGGCGATTGAAGCGGCCAAAGGGACGTGGCGGCGGTGGCGCCACCGGGGTTTGACCCGGTGAGCGGCACATGATGAACGCATTACGCAGGAGCATTACATAGGCATTAATAAGTAATATGTGGACTGTACGGCTGTGAGCACCCATTCGGATGCTATTGGCAGTGATGAACCACCCCAGCGCGGTGGCCTCGTGTCTGTCTGAGCGGTTGGATGAGCATCCCGAGGTCGTGGATGAATCATGGCCGGGCATGTCAGCCAGGCGCCTTGCCAACTTGGCAGTCCCGATCCAGGTGCCAGGCCCCAGACCAGGGGCATGGTGAATCACATCTGCATACGTGAGATATCCCATGGAGCAGCCTCGCCTAGCAGCGCCAGTCGGTCACGGTAGATCGATGATGGCACGATAAAACCCTGCAGTCCAGGCGCGCCCCAGGGAGCGGTCGAGAGCGTCCATTAGTCAGGTTTCGAGGCGCCTCAGCGGCCCGGCACTCGGTGCAAGCGAAGACGAGCGCAGAGGCGTGCAGCCGACGAGCAGAAAAAGGCATACGAGAGGGCGACCTAGAGCGGTAACGGAGCATGGCCTGCTGGACGATCCCCGGCAACGTGGGGTGCGCAGCGCGCTAGCGATCACGCAATTCTACGGTCGGCGCGAGCGACCTGAAAAGAGAGACGCCAAGAAGGCGTGCCGGCCGCTGGGACGGTCGCCGCCTTCAGGGTCCACGGCCGGGGGCAGCACCGCAAACAGCGCAGCGACTCCAGAGAGGCATGTGGCCCCACGCCTCCATCGCGCGAACCGCCCGCCGTACCATTTCTCCGTCCTCTGTCGACGGCGGGGCAAATTTGCTGGTTCTGGCTGCTGTGGATGGAGCGAGCACCTCATCGGTGGGACAACCACCCATGCACCCGTGGGCGGGCGACCAGACCGGGCAAAGAGACGAGCAAGGTGGACTAGACGCGGCTGTCGGCGTGGGAATTAAAACCAAACAAGTCATTCATTCATACATCTTCTGCTGACCATTCCCTTTTTTCTCGCTCCCTCTCCTTCGTCACTATACCCGCCGCTCTCGACGTTGTGGCAGAGAGCGATATTCGCGATTCCCTCTCTCTGGCTGTCGAAGCAGAAAGCACAATGGCGTCGACTCGAGGCCAGGTTCACACGCCCGGCGAGGCCAGTACGTACCTCTCTCTCTCTCTCCCTCCTCCCTCCCCTCTGGATCCCCCCTATGAGCTCCCTATCCTTCAGCGCTCCGCTGCGCTGTGGCCTCGCAGCGCCGGTTTTCGCTCGCCCTCCTCCAATCAGAGCGCCGGTATTTGTCCTCGCCGGCAGAGGCAGGAGCGATCGCCCGCCAGACATCGTGAGAAACTTCTGATGGCAGCATGCTGACCGGCCATTGCCTGCAGTCGCGAGAATCGCATACCTCGCCAGCGATGTCGTCGTTTCCGTCCAGCCCTCCCAGGCCAACGACTCGGAGTTCTCGTCGCACCTGAAGCGTTACGAGGCGCGCAAGGGCAAGAGCTTGGTCGCCAAGGGCCCTGGTGCTGTCCCCGAGGTATGCTCCTTCTTCTCTCCTGCCTCTCTTCTACCTCTCTCCTGCCTCATATTCAACCTCACGCTCTTCCTGCCGCTTCTCCCCTCTTCTGTCTTCCTCCGCTCTCCTCCGCGCCTTCACCTCAGCCATCACCCAGCACGGGAGAGCTGCCCATTCATCAAAGACCTCTCAATTCACCAAAGAGCTGCCAATGCCTCAAAGACCGCCAATTCCCCAGCAGAAACACCCAGAGCACAGTACTGACTGCCCAGATCCACTCCGTCAGGCACAACGCCGACCCCCTCCTCTCCGTCTTCGCCCCCATCCGCGCCGGCAAGCTCGTCTCCGTCACCACCAGCTCCACCACCCTCGTCCCCTCCATCGCCCACCTCTACAAGCTCGCCAACTTCCCCGTCGTCCTGCACGTCTCCCTCCAGCCCTCCAGCTTCCCCGATTACTCGGCCATCACCGCCATCCGCAACTCAGGATGGACCTTCCTCCAGTCTGAGAGCCTGCAGGAGGCCCAGGACATGGCCCTGACCGCCCACGCCCTGGCCCTGCGCTCCGGCAAGGGTGTCGTCCACTTCTTCGCCACCGCCTCCTCCGACGACGATGAGCCCATCGACGCCGAGGACGTCGACGTCGTGCGCGAGGTCCTCGACCTCGACACCGCCCGCAGGTTCCAGTCCAGCGCCGACGCCGGCTCCGGCATCTACGCCGACGACGGCAGGGTCCCCGTCGCCTCCGACCGCTCTGATGTGCCCGCCACCAGCACCTCGCCCGCTGCCGACCTCAGCGCCTCCGTCCACTCCAAGTTCGACTCGGCCCGCGCCTCCGAGCTCTCCAGCCAGCACAGCACCACCAGCAGCCCCCCCTCCGTCACCTCGGCCGCTACCACCATCGAGTCGTCCGCCCCTCCCGTCACCTCCGAGGACATTCTCCGCTACACCAACGGCATCTGGGCCCACCTCGAGAGGCTCGTCGGCCGCCAGTACTCCCCCTTCTACTACGCCGGTCCCGCCAACGCCGAGAACTGCCTCTTCGTCTTCGGCTCCGGCGCCTACTACTTTGGCGACGTCATCGACCAGGCCCGCCGCGGCGGCGACTTCTCCAAGGTCGGCATCATCGCCCCCAGGCTGTACCGCCCCTGGCTCGGCGCCTCCTTCGTCGAGGCCATCCCCAAGTCCGTCAAGCGCATCGCCGTCCTCGAGCAGATCCACAGGCGGACGACCAAGTGGGGCCCCGTCCTCATCGACGTCCTCACCAGCGTCAAGAGCGGCTTCGGCGGCGTCGAGACCATTGTCGGCTACCAGCTCGGCTACATCGACCCCAAGACCGTCACCCAGGCCCTGCGCGGTGTGCTGCAGAACCTGACCTCCGAGAAGCCCGTCCAGAACCTCGAGGTCGGACGCAAGGAGGCCCCCAAGCTCGAGCTCGAGTACGGCCTCGAGAAGCCCAAGGTCGAGACCGCCTACACCAAGATCCTCGACCAGCTCTTCGGCCAGCGCGCCTACCTCGCCAACGCCCTCAAGGCCAGCACCGCCGGCATCTCTTCGACCATCGTGTCGAGCCCCGAGTTCGGCTTCGGTTCCCTCGTCGCCCGCAAGGAGCGCCGCGCTCGCTTCGTCAACGAGGTCAAGGAGGCCGCCAACAGCAAGGAGTTCATCACCGAGTCCCCCAAGAGCTGGCTCGCCCGCTGGGCCAGCAACGCCCACGACGCGAAGGCCGCCGGCGAGGTCGCCGACGATGTCATCTCTCGTCTCGAGACTGACGGCTCGTCCCTCGCCCGCAACCTGCTCGAGAACAAGCGCCTCTTCCGCAAGGAGTCTCTCTGGCTCGTCGGGTCCGATGCCTGGTCGTACGATCTCGGCAACTCGGGTGTGCACCACGTCCTGGCCTCGGGCGAGAACGTCAACCTGCTCATTATCGACTCCACCCCCTACTCTGAGCGCGCGGCCGCCGATGCCAACCGCCGCAAGAAGGACATTGGCCTGTACGCCATGAACTTCGGCAACGCCTACGTCGCCTCCACCGCCGTCTACAGCTCCTACACCCAGGTCCTGCAGGCGATGCTCGAGGCCGACCAGTTCGACGGTCCCTCCGTCGTCCTCGCCTACCTGCCCTACTTCGGCGAGCACGAGACGCCCCTGACCGTGCTCCAGGAGACCAAGAAGGCCGTCGACGTCGGCTACTGGCCCCTGTACCGCTGGAACCCCCACAACGAGGCCAAGGGCGAGCCCAACTTCTCCCTCGACTCGGAGCACATCAAGAACGAGCTTAAGGAGTTCCTCAAGCGCGACAACCAGCTGACCCAGCTCATGAAGAAGGACCCCGCCTTCGCCGCCAGTCTCGCTCAGGACTTCGGCACCGAGGTCCGCGTCCAGCAGAAGAGGAAGGCCAAGGACGCCTACGACGCTCTCCTCGAGGGTCTGCTCGGCGCTCCCCTGACGGTCCTGTTCGCTTCTGACAACGGCAACGCCACCTCGCTCGCCAAGCGCCTGGCCAACCGTGGCAAGGCCCGCGGTCTCAAGACCCAGGTCATGTCGATGGAGGACTACCCTCTCGAGGACCTCCCTTCGGAGGAGAACATCATCTTCGTCACCTCGACCGCCGGTCAGGGTGAGTTCCCCCAGGACGGTCACGCCTTCTGGGAGTCTATCAAGGACAACACGGAGCTCGACCTCGCCACTGTCAACTACTCCGTCTTCGGTCTCGGTGACAAGCACTACTGGCCTCGCAAGGAGGACAAGATCTACTACAACAAGCCCGCCAAGGACCTCGACCGCGTGCTCGGCAACCTCGGCGGCAAGAGGCTCGCGGACGTCGGTCTCGGCGACGACCAGGACCCTGACGGCTACCAGACCGGCTACCAGGAGTGGGAGCCCAAGATCTGGCAGGCGCTAGGCGTCGACAAGGTCGAGGGTCTCCCTGAGGAGCCTGCTCCCATCACCAACGAGGACATCAAGCTGGCGTCCAACTTCCTCCGCGGCACCATCGTCGAGGGTCTCGCCGACACCAGCACCGGTGCCATCTCGGCCTCGGACCTGCAGCTGACCAAGTTCCACGGCACCTACATGCAGGACGACCGTGACATCCGTGACGAGCGCAAGGCCCAGGGTCTCGAGCCCGCCTACTCCTTCATGATCCGTTGCCGTCTGGCTGGTGGTGTCGCCACGCCCCTCCAGTGGGTGCAGATGGACGACATCAGCAACTCGCTCGGTAACGAGACGATGAAGCTGACGACGCGCCAGACGTTCCAGTTCCACGGCATCGTCAAGGGCAAGCTTAAGCCGGCCATGCAGGCCATCAACCGCTCGCTCATGACGACCATTGCCGCGTGCGGTGATGTCAACCGTAACGTCATGTGCAGCTCGCTGCCCACGCAGTCCGCCTACCACAAGGAGGTCTGGGCGAGCTCCAAGCTCATCAGCGACCACCTGCTGCCCTCGACCACGGCCTATCACGAGATCTGGCTGACGGACGACGACAACAAGAAGACGCAGGTGGCCGGTGATGCCGTGCAGGACTTCGAGCCGCTCTACGGCCCTACGTACCTGCCTCGCAAGTTCAAGATCACCATCGCCATCCCCCCGCACAACGATACGGACGTCTACGCTCACGACATTGGCCTCATCGCCATCAAGGGCAAGGACGGCAAGCTCGCGGGCTTCAACGTGCTCGTCGGCGGCGGCATGGGCGCCACGCACAACAACAAGAAGACGTACCCGCAGATCGGCCGCCACCTCGGCTTCTGCCCGACGGACCAGATCCACATCGCGTGCGAGAAGGTCATGCTCGTGCAGCGCGACCATGGCGATCGCAAGAACCGCAAGCACGCGCGTCTCAAGTACACCGTCGACGACATGGGCGTCGACGTCTTCCGCGGCAAGGTCGAGGAGCTGTGGGGCCACAAGTTCGAGAAGCAGCGTCCCTTTGAGTTCAAGAGCAACGTCGACACGTTCGGCTGGCAGAAGGACGAGACCGGCCTCAACCACTTCACCTTCTTCATCGAGAACGGCCGCATCGAGGACACGGCGGCGTTCCAGATGAAGACGGGCCTGCGCGAGGTGGCCAAGCTCGACAAGGGCGAGTTCCGCCTGACGGGCAACCAGCACCTCATCCTCAGCAACATCGCCGACGCGGACCTCGACGGCGTCAAGGCGCTGCTGAAGAAGTACAAGCTCGACAACCTGCAGTTCTCGGGCATGCGACTCAGCTCGTCGGCGTGCGTGGCGTTCCCTACGTGCGGCCTCGCCATGGCCGAGAGCGAGCGGTACCTGCCTGTGCTCATCGACAAGCTCGAGGCGACGCTCGAGGAGGCGGGCCTGAAGCGCGACTCGATCGTCATGCGCATGACGGGCTGCCCCAACGGCTGCGCGCGGCCCTGGCTCGCCGAGGTGGCGTTCGTGGGCAAGGCGTTCGGTGCCTACAACATGTACCTCGGCGGCGGTTACCACGGCCAGCGCCTGAACAAGCTGTACCGGTCGAGCATCAAGGAGGACGAGATCCTGGGCATCATGCGCCCGCTGCTCAAGCGGTACGCGACCGAGAGGGAGCAGGGCGAGCGATTCGGTGACTTCTGCATCCGCGTTGGCGTCATTGTCGCGACGAGGGAGGGCCGGGACTTCCACGACGACGTAAGTCATGATGACCTCTGAGATACGAACCACATGCTAACATTCGCAGGTCGCCGAGGAGGAGTCTGACGAGGAGTAGGTATGACGGCATGGGAATGAGGAGGGCAGCGTGCTTGAATGGATGGGTGTGAGGAAACCAAAAAGAAGAGTGTATGACTATATATTCCCCCCATCTGATTGCGAGGTACTTTGGCGTTTTGTCCCATGGGTGGAGGAGGGGATTTGCATGCGCGTGTATTGCTGTTCATCTTTTGGTGTCGCTCTCTTTGGATCTATTTAACTAGGATTTTCTCAAGAAATGGTTCAACCCAGGTTGCTCTGAGCTGTGACATGGTGACTGCAGTGGCGGCAGGTTCATGTGAACGTACAGTTGTTGCTCAGGAATTAGGAGCGGTGCCCATGTGCGGTTGGCGCGGGGGAGTGGGAGATTGCGGTCAAGAGCTGTCGGCGCGCGTTAATCAAGTAGATATGGGAAAGGTGGTGAACGGGGTTTAATATTGCGTCACTTAGTGGACTGAGCAGGGGAGAAAGGAGCTGACGGGGTTCATGCGCTGCTGCAACTGCTTGATTTTGGCAGTGGTTGTTACTTGCTCTGGTCTGATCGATGGACGGGCTACACAGATATCTTCATTGATGTGGGAAAAGCACCGAGACAAATAGAGCATCGAAAAAGCTTATCAAGACAACTAAAAGAGAATTGTCATTCTGTTTCTACCGCACGTGTCGACTGCCTCCATCAGCCGAGAACTCGAGTGACCCGACGATGCACAGCGTGAACTTCGCCCGTCTTGGCACACCCCATACAAATACCACCGTCCTGGTCGTGCAGCTTCTTGAAAGCATTCGAAATCCTTTTCATGACGGCCTTCATCTGACGGTTCTGTTCTGGGCTGAACGTCAACTCCCTAGGAAGCATCTCATGATCCTCGTCCACATTGCCCAGCGCTTGAATGCTCTCGCCCGTGCTCAAGCTCGCCAGCTTGTAGATCGGATGAATCAAGAGCCTGATGCTGTTGAAGTGAGCCTCGGCGACCTTGCCCGGGGGCTCGCAGACGTAGTGTCCAGCGCTGAAGAGCTCGCAAATCATGGCGAGGCGCCGCTTGTTCCGCACCTCCTCCAACATGGCTTTAGGGTTCCGGCCGTCTCAGCACGTCATCACGTCACAGGCCAGGGGAGTGGCAGGGGAGGAACATACATGCGGTGCGCAGCTGCATCATCGGGTCCAGCAGCTCGTTGTGCGTCTTGGCGGACAGTTCCATGTAGGACCCGGCGTGGTGGTACAGCAGCGCGTTGGTGATCTTGGCGAACAGCTCGGACCGGCCGAAGACGGCGGCCCCCATGGCCAGGGCCCACAGGTGCTCGGAGCTGGTCGTGCGCCGGGGGTTGAGCCACGACGAGACGGCGAAGGTGAGCGGCGTGGTGCAGGCGTACTTGTCGCTCGCGAGGGCGACCCGGAGGAGGTCGTCCGGGTCCAGCACCTTCTTGACCTTGTCGTTGCGGCCGTGGAGCACGTTGAAGACGGTCGCGAGCGCCTCGGCGTCGTCCTCCGGGAGCTCCACCTCGGCCCAGCCGGCCTCCGCCAGCGCGCGGCCCTCGCGGAAGTTCGGCCCGAGCATCGAGCTGAACACCGGCGACGCCGTCGTGACCACCAGCGAGTGCACGCGCAGCCTGTCGCCGCTGGGGCCGACCACGAAGACGAGATTGCCGTCGGGGACGATGTCGATCGTCTTCGGCTCGACCTTGGCCGGCGCCGAGGCGTGGACCTCACCCTGGACGACGTCTTCCATGGTCGGGTAGCCGTCCTCGGCTGGCTGCTGGTCGTAGATACTGTAGCTGTCTGCCATGTCAGCGTAACTTTTTACGGGTTGTATCCTGACTAGCCCCTAAAAGTAATGATGGAAAGGAGTCCGTGAGGTGAAAGGGAGCACTCAGAATGGGAGCCAGGCTGGGAGGGCAGGCCTCCTTTATCTGTCGCACTTCCAGTCCGATTGTCCCCAACCCAGACTGGCAAACAAAAGTGCAAACAGGAGAGGGGACGAAACCCGGCCACGAGAACGAGCAGTGGCCTAACGCCATGCTGTGCGACCACATTCCGTGATATCGGATGGTTCTGGCCACACGAGAGAGGACGGCGCCGCCCAGGTCGCACAACCCCCACCTCTCGGCTGGATTCCAAGAGGCTGGCAAGTTGATCGACCGGTAAAAGAAAGAGTTTCTTCGACATGTCATGTCGCCCGCCGTCAGCTGAAACACCATCAATCGACCGGTGAAAGCAGAGAGCGTGAGAAGGGTGAGGGGAGCTCGACAGGGCGCCGGAAGTGCTCCCCCTCGCCAATGAGCAATCTGAGAGGAACAATGTCTGTAGGTTTCACCCCGTGCTACCCAGAGATTGCTTTTCCCTGAAAGTAGCACACTGACGAAGGCCAGCTGCATCTAGGCATCAACACCCGAAAGCCCCAATGATGTTACATGTGCTTCTCTCGTTGCATCGGCAACATGCTCCACTGTGGTGTTACTGGGGATGATCAGTCTGAAGGCAGCCTTGTGAAATGAAGCCAGGTTTTGTCGTCCGCGAACCACCGTCTGGTTGACGAAGTGCTGCACAGTTCATCCTCCGATGATGAATGCAGCAAGGAGCTGGGACAGCCACCTGCCCCTACACAAGCCTTGCGGACCCATGACAAGAATTATTGGGTATGCCAATCTCATAAGCCGTAGCCGCGACTTCGCACGCTGTCACCCACGTCCGAAACGTCTCAGAAGCGTCTACCTCGGCCACAATGCTGGCAAGAGCTCGAGCTCGTTGTCGTGGGAGGCCTGATCATGAAGGCTATCTAGCTGTGATGCAGTCGGCTGTAGCTTTGCTGCAGTCTGGAATGAGCCCAGCTGAGAGCCTAGACGCCCACGACGGTGGCACAGCAGCTTCCCAACCAATGGATGCGATCAAGTCAGCCACTTGAGACAGGACTGCATCCTTGGCAAGCAGCCCAACAAGGCTGTGGGAGAAGAATTGTCCTGCCCACAACACTCTTTTCAAGACGACTTTCAAGACGACACTCTCCTTCGACCTGCAAACGAAATCATTGCCTTGATCCAGTCTGACCCACAGACGTGATCAAACGAGGCCGCACCTTGTCACACCACTGAGACCGCCAACACTCAGCCTTGTTATCGCTACGCGAATGCGCCCGTTGCCTACGAGGCGACAGCCGAGAACTTCATTCACTCTTATCTGCTATCCGTCATGTCTTTCGGCTTCGCCGTTGGTGATATCATTGCCGCCGGCGAGCTGATTCGAAAAGTCGTCAGATGTCTCAACCAGTCGACAGGGTCAGCCGCTGAGTACAAGCAGCTGATTCACGAACTCACAGCACTCGACAATGCTCTCGATGCCGTCGATAAGGCTTGCAGGCGCCGTCCGGGAATCGGCCTTGAAGCGCTCAAGCACACGGCAAATACTTCATCTATCATCTTGGCCGACTTCTTGGCCAAGGTCGAGAAGTATGAAGGTAGCCTGGGCGAGACACCTACATCCAGCAAGCTGAAAATCATGGCACACAATATTGGCTGGACTACCAAGGCCGAGGACATTGCCAGACTGCGGGCTTGCCTCAACTCCTACTACAACGTCATCTTCGTTCAAATGTGGGTACAATGCATCGAAGCGGACGACCATGACGGTGAAGCTAGGGTCAATCAAAAGGCCGCTACAGATGCCTTCCAAGAAAGAGTCGAGACGTGGACTGTACTTGCAACTGAAAACGCCAGCGTGCAGCAGACCATGATTCGAAACTCAAACACAAAGCTTGGGGAGTTGTTCAAAATGGTCAGTGGTGAGGTGATATCATCGCTCCAAAAGATCGTCGAGACGACGCAGAACACCCTGTAGGACCAAAACACCAGGCCCATCATCGTTGATACGTTTGCTGACTTTCAAAGCTTCATTGTCCATCAGTTACAGGCTGTCTTGCTCAATCGTCAAGCGCAAGGTCCAGTTGACACTCGATGGACAAACTTCCAAGAGCCTGTCCGAGTGGAAGACGCGCTTGGGAGGATTTTCCATTTGGGATCCGAGCTCAGTATCAGTGATCTTTACGCGGTGATACGTAACCGCTTCCGAGAGGGGCCCGGACAGTGGCAAGTTTCTCGTGGAGACTTTACATTGATTGATGAGCAGAATGCCAAACACGTCCTGAGAGATGCGCCAGCGATACCCTTGACACCTGGGTCACGCATCATCATGTCGATCCTGATCGGTAATTTCATGTGGCGCAACAACACTTGTCCGGCACCCATTTGCGGCTCAAAGTCGACTGTTGCATTAAAAGGCGGTGGCTGTAGATGGTAAGTAATCGTTTTAACACAGGTCATGGACATACACTAAAGCCATTAGCCTCGACTGCGGTATTCGCTTTGACGAGTCTCCTGGACAACGGTTCGCTACCGACATCTTAGAGGATGAAGAGCAACACCTCGCAGAACTTGAATCCCGAGCATCAGGCGGACATCACGCAAGGAAGTCCCTGGATCATCTCTTCAGGAACGTGATCTGTCAGAGAATTTTGCCCGCGGCGAACTCATACTCTGCTGAAGCAAGGCTTCGCGACTACATAACCCTAACAGAGGACATGGATATTCCAGATCGAGCCTTTCTCGGGGCGAGAGACATAACAGAAATATACAACCTCACGCGAGGAATGCGTCAGTTCAATGACTATAATAGGCGTCGTTCTGATACTGTGCTCGAAAGGTACTTGAAAGACTCTCATGGTCCCCTTTCCGAACGACTTCACATGGCTGCTCAAGAGTGAGGGACGCGATGTGGCCACGTCAATTTCGGGGACACCCAGACGGTTGAAACTCTGGAGGCGGATCCTGGACAGGTTCGGGTCCTGGTCAAGGCCATAGGACTGTAACACTACATCCATCGTCGCTCATAATACATAATACTTCAACCGGACCAACCTGGTTGCTTGAATTCATCAACTGCACTTGTCACAATTGTTCCACGACGCTTTTGGATCGGGTGTGGGGAGAGAGGTGTCAAGCGTTGTAACAGGCAGAGTGAAGAGGTCCCTCCCCGTAGTCTCCGCAGTCAATTCGTAGATATATGGGTATAGAACATCTGAAATCTGCCCCCTCCGCAGAAGAAGGGGGTGCTCCGCAGCCCTTATATACGGTCTCGAACCCCCCTGCAATGGCTCCGCTCTGGGGCGCACTTGGTCGGCGTTGTTCCGCAGCGTAGGCCCTGACAAGGGGCGAGAGGAATGGCGATAGTCGCGGCTAGCTGCACCGAGTCTCCAGCTTTTACACACGTTCACAACGGCATGAGACGATTACTTGTCGTTCAAGCTTCCAGAGGCAGACAGCACTAACATGCGAGGATGAAGAATATCAGTTTACGATACGCTTTGCGACTCATGACGACACCAGGATCATATCAACAAACCATAACTAATCGATATGCTGACAAGTATCAAAAACCTTCACTAGCTCCTGCAATACATATGTCGTGTTCATCCATATGATGGTTCTGTCCGAAACTCCGACAGATAGTTCAAGTACTTTTGACAGAGTGAAAGTAACGGCTGCGATGTAAACTCGAGGAGGTGAGGTAGGCAGGGGCTGGTGCTTCCTGGTTGATGGGGAGGCATACTGTCTGAATCGAACCGCAACAAGGTAGGTACCATACGAGAAGGGTAGCAATTGATGTCAGTAACACCACGGGCTCTTCTGTGCACCAACTGGAGCAATGGTGAGCTAGCCTTTTTGACTAAGGAAGGCGTCGTGTGTAAGGCTTAGTGGCTAGCAGGGTCAAGAGATCTTCTTGATTGTGTTTCGCAGTCACTCGGTAGGTTCATCGAGGTAGGGCATCTACAATTTGTCTCCCTACTCAAGGAGGAGGAATACCAGGACTTTTCATATAACGATCCTAGTGTTCACCTTAAGAGAAAATGGTCAACTCCTGCAGTGCCCGAGAAATAATATTCGATGGATGAGTTTGAGCTGCATCAATTTAATGCCCCACACAGACCTTCACATTCCGTCTGCAACGAACGTGCAGCCCGGAATGGCCCCGACAAAACGTGAGCAGAGCGGAATAAATAGTTGCGCGGCCCCTCCAGTGTCTCTCATGCTTATCGGGCGCATACAGCCAAGCCCATCGCTTGGGATTGGCGCTTCAGCGCTTCGTTTTCAGCCCAAACAGATTGTTAGGAGCAAACCCCTCCAAGGTGACGCCATTGCCAAAGCTAGCAAACTTCTGATCATCTTGCTCAAACCTCAGATCGTAATCCTCCCATCGCACAAATTCCGTCGCTGCGTAATAGTGAAGAATCGTCCCCGGCCAAGGCACAATGACCTTGCCACTTGGGATTTTATCTGAACCAATCAGCATATGATATTGGGCATGAAAAGACATTATCAACATACACCACGACGAGCAAGGGCCCGCCCAAACCATTTCAGGCATTCGCGACTGAGCCCACTTGTTGAATTCTGACTGGGCAGAGGCTGTGACGCAGACAGACTTTAGTCGATCTCTTTGCAGTCTGTCGATAACCTTGATCATGTAGTCACTGGCTCTCTCAATTCCGGGGTAGGCTGAACCATTGACAGGACATATTGGAGGATTGAAGGCTTGAAATGTTAGATTTCAGTCTCAAAGAGTCTCTTGCGCGCAGGATTGGCCTACCAAAGAAGTTCGGAAAGTCCGCGACAGTCACAGCCAAGTAACTCTCATATCCACCAACATCGGACCAGAGTTCTGACAACTGCGCTTCGTGTCGCCCGGTGATAGGAAACCTTGGCGCATAAGGTTCGAATCCGGTGCCACAGATAATACTATCGAACCTTCGCGATATACCGCCTCTTATGCGGATCGAATCGCCTTCTACACATTGGATTGGATCAGATACCAACTCCACATTTTCTTGGTTCAAAGCTTTCAGGTAGGAATCAGCTGGCGTAAAGCGCCGACAGCCAGCCTTGTACTGAGTGGGCAGCAACGTCTTCAATGTGTCTGGGTTGTCGATCTTGCTGGCCATGTGCTTCCTCGCGGCGCTTGTGAATTCCTCCGCGGCTTTGGAGTTGGCCCATAAGCCCCTGAAGGCGCTGGCCAGCTTCTTTTCGATGGCGAGGCAGAACTCGAAATAGGCCGAGGCATCGCGTTCAAATAGCTTGATGAGCTCCGCGGGGTCTGAGAACAAATTGTCAGCTGGTGCTGGTCTTGATTTAGTTGAGATTTGAGTCCTGACATGTCACCTGTGGTTCTCCACCCTGGGAGAAGACGTGAGGAACTAACCAAGTTGGGCCTCGAACAAAGTTGGTGATAGACCTTGCTCCTGTCGAGGGCAGACGTGAATACTCGCGTCTGTGTCCGGAGAAGAATATTGAATTACCTTTACTCATGCTTGCCAAGCATTGAACAGCGCTTGCGCCATTCCCAATGATGGCAATGTCTTTGTTGGAGAAGTCAAAGTCTTGGGGCCAGTTGGCAGTGTGGACAAGGCGTCCCTGAAACTGCTCGAGACCTTCTATTTGTGGCAATTTCCAGTTGTTCAGTCGCCCAACAGCATTTACAAACACATGGCAAGTGACCTTGAATTTCTCGCTTGTTGCGTTGTTCTTTTGTAGAGAGATGGTCCACTGAGATGTAGCCTCATCCCACGTAGCGCCAATGCATCTGGTGCCCGATTGCATATGGCCGCGCAAATCAAACTTGTCGACAGTCGACTTGAGATAATTCAGAATCTTTGGTGCCTCCGCATAGAGGCGGCTCCATTTCGGATTCGGGTTCTAACTGTATTGATAAGCATGGGATGGTATGTCACATGCGCACCTAGAAAGTTTCAGCATCTTAGCTCCTCCAAAAGTTGAGACCTAGTCATCACACCCCGGGTACCGATTCTCCGCCCAAGTGCCGCCCTCTTCGTGATTTTTATCGTAGACGATGATATCTATGTTGTGAAGTCGGGTGACCGCGTCTTTCAGAAACTGAATACCAGATATCCTGGAGTCGCGCAATAATGTTAGCTTGATACCAAAAAAGCTACACGGTCATACCCAGCACCAATGACAACGATTCGAAGCTTTTTGGAACAAATGCGGTAGGGAAAAGTTCCATAATGGATATGGAAGTGTTGTATGAGGTCGTAGATGACGAAGCAGGTAAACAGGCGACAGTACAGAATAAGGCCCTTATGACTTGCCGGGCACACCAGACAATGCGTGGCTAGGTATATGGAAGGCGCCAGAATCAGGTCTCCAGAGAGTTCCAGAGGGGAGCGGTCAGCGCAATGCGTCGTCATACCTCCTTCGCTGTCAGCCCAACGCCATACACTCTTGACGTGACCCAGAATCTGCATGATTCATCCCAAAACCCCGTCAGGCTGCGATCGTCCACGTAATTTGCAACAAGACAGTTCCATCGACTGTCTTGGGCGGCTCTTGTTCGAGAAGCGAGAGCTTGATCATGAAAGATAGTGGAAGAAAAATTGCCTACATTCTCGTAAACTGTTATGCCTTACCCATATGTTCATGACATCCTCTTTTGAGGCGGGCCGGTCACGTTTCACTTGTAAATTACAGTTTAAGCCTGCTAAAATCACTTTGACAATTACTGGCCATTTACTAATTTGAGACAACCACTTTACTGAAACACGATTCACCTCAGTGCGCCTTTTTCCATCTCACATAGTAACTGAAGACTACATCAGAGACATGAATCGAGTAGGCTTGGCTGACCAAGTTATCTCCTTGAATCCTCGCGGGGCTAAAGCAGTTCTCCCGTACTTCTTTACGAATTTCTTAGAATGAACCCACTTTTAACCTCGATATATCAGCTTTCAATGTTATACTCAGGGGTAGTTAAGCTTTCGCGCGCAGGTTTCATCATTGTTTGGGTCGTTCTGGCAGGGCGCTCGGGATGCCAGATAAACTGTACGTGGCAACTCGATATTCGCCCACTACACCTCAACATGTCCATAACAACCCTGTGACGTGGCTGTGTGTCTCACACCAGCAGCCACAAGATCTTTGGTCCGCTTGCCACAAAGTTCCGTCAAGCATACCACAAAATGGCTTTTTGAGAGAATTTTCATGTCGATCCAACTCCGCCTCGCCATTCAAGATACACCGCTTCATTGCCGGCTATTACTGCCTAAATCAAGGCAGACCCCTATTTGAGTCTCTGTTGTTGTCTCGGCGTCATTAAGTTGTTTACTGAATAGGCTTCACGGCTCGCGTGCACCCAGTTCTTAGCCAAGGCTGTGCCTGAGAGCTTTGGACCCTTAGTTCGGTATTGGGATAGATGTGATTGTTCTTCTTCTAGCTATTAGGCCCTCCATAGAGCAGAAAAGCCGTCTTTGTCAGCTCCGAGGGATCACGTGGTTCTGTTCCCATGGCCCTGCGGAGTCAGCTATAAAATCTGGTTCAACATTATTGTTGATAGCTGACTTCTGCCATTGGGGCTTGCGCTGGACTATTCAGAGACGTGCATCGAGCTGGACATGGTTATCAAAAGTGATGACCTGCTGAGGAGTCTAGCCCCTCTATGTTTGACCAAATTAGAGATCCGATGGGTTGCAGTACGAACAGACTAAGTCGCCTGGCTGGGAATCAAAAGTCCTACTACGTGGCGCAGGATTGAAAGCCATACCTTGCTGTTGAAGCACAATTTGATTAAATTCTAAAAAAAGAAAGCGAACGCCTACAATTTCCATCTTAAGACTTCTCCTTCTGTTGAAAGTGAGACTTAATCAGCCTATCCATATCAGACAACATGCGTCAAGACCTCTTTTCGGCCCTCCTTAGCGAAGCGTTTGGCAGCCTCTGACCTGCTAAGCCGCCGGCTTGAGAAAGACCCTTGTAATCCTCTTTGAAGCTCCCCCAACCAATCGCGGCTGCTTGCCTTCACCAGCCGGCATATCTCTACGGAATTGGCTTTACTTCTCACGAAAAGACCTATCTACGCTGGTCTTATTCGGATCTCGAGGCTGGATTTGATGGCTTCGCAAGCAGCATCCATGAGCTTGGAGTGAGTGTAGGGGACTCTATTGTCACACTGTTACTTTTCTCGCATATATACGCATAATGAATGTTTGATCAGCTAATGTAAAAACCTAGAACGCCCAGGATAATGCTTATGACGAAGTATCTCTGCAAAGCGACACGCTCCCCAGCACCAGACTTATCATCTCCGTCCTCAGTCTCGCAGTCGACAAAGCATTCCTCATATCCCACGAATTTGGAGTCTGGGGCATGAGCGCCGGAGCTTCCAAAGGGAGTGATATCTGCCTTGCTATCATACTTCAAGGTCAGCGGCGCGAGGCCGACCTCCATGTTCTGCGAGTCAAAAACCGTGTACGTATTCTTGAGAACCATGCTCCCAACAACCCACGGCGTCGCTGAACCGCTCTCGTGGTAAATAAAAGAAGAGCTGGACTCTGTGGACTGGATACCAAAAAGACAGTGCTTGATAGGCTCTGCAGACCTTTCCCCGGGCGATTCCAAGAGATGCCACTCCTCAGCCGGCACAATGAGGCCTTGCAGGGTGACGTTAAGTCGATAGCCTCCTTCACCGCCGAGCTCGAGGCTGACGCTGCCGCCGATGTCGTCGGTTCTGTTGCACATGACGGTCCACATGCCGATATTGTGCCTGATGGAGACGTTTCCAATCGCCCGATAGATGGGATGAGCAACGTAATCGGGCACGTTCGTGAGCGCGAAGGTGGGATCGATGGCTGCGTAGAATGTGCCCCCATTGTCGGAGTCCACGTACTGAACAGGCTCGTCGTTGCTGGAATCGCTCCGCCAAACCGCCGAGACGTTCGCGAGATACCCTGGCGTGAACTTGGGGTCGTCGTCATGTGACACACCTCGGTGTGCGAACTTGTCTCGTGCAGCCGAAGCCTGGATGCGCTGGAGGGTACCCTCATACTTGCTCTTGTCCACTGCGCCGAAGAGGATGCTGCCTGTCGTCTCGTTCTTTTCGTCGGCGAAGATACTGAACGCAGGGGACTCGATGAGTTCCTGTTCCATCATTTGATCGAGAAGCGGTGTTTGTTGTTCGTCGTCGAACCGGGACAGGCCAAAGAAGCCAGAGTCCAACACCGTCTCGAGGGCAATAGCCAGGCTCGCATTGTCCAACTTAGAGTCCCCAAAGCTGACCATATCTTCCATCATGACACCAGTGACGTAGTTGTCGGCGAAGTACCCGAGATAATAATCAGTTGAGTTGTAGCTGAATGTTTTCGATTTCTCGTCATCGAACGCGCCGCTGCTGCAGTCGCGGGTATAATCCGTAACATTCAGGTCGCTGCCGGGCACACAAAGTTCGTGATAAAGAATGAAAGAGTCGTAGTGGTTGAGGCTCAAAACCATGGACTGCGTCTGGGCAGGGGTTCCAACACCGACGTCCATAGAGTATGGATACCAGGGGATAGTACCAACGAAGGGCCGCTCCGTGTAAGCGTATCTTTGCATTGTCCGCGCCAGGTCTTCGAGTACTTGTGGTTTTGGCGGGTAGAGAGGGACTTGCACGTAGGCGCTGACGGTGGCTGACATGAGCAGTGCCGCGATCAAACGAGTCGCCGCCATCGTGACAGTTCTCTGGACAAGGCAATGTGGTCCAATAGCTAACGGCTAAGAGTTAAAGAACTTGTGGCGGAGGAGACCAGGCGAGACCTCAACATCCACAACAACGCAACCTGCTCAGTCTATTCGAAAGCCAGACAAATAAGGTAGATGCAAGTCATAAGGAGGTCGGAGAAGCGAAACATCTTTATTTTAGCCGCTGGACGAGATTGAGGCCGACAGACGACCTGCCATGTATCCGGCTTGGCGACCCGGACATTCAGGCATGTGGAGCCACACTACTAAAGTCCCCCACGCAGCCCTGCAGGGCTGCATGGTCTTGGTTCTGGTTAGTGTTTGATCCTACGGACTCGGGCCTCAAAAAACAACCCTCACCTTAGACTTCAAAGTAAAGCTCGGCTCGAGTCACCACCGCTCATCACGCTTGCCACTATGTCATCAAATACTCACCAGACTTGTTTTGACACCGTGTAGACTCTCAATAACCCTGCCCCGTTCACACTCATAAGGGATTGCCCTGTGAGTGAGTGCCGAATTCGGCTATCAAGGAAGGCCTGTAAGACCGCTGCGGCATCAAGCTGGACACGAAGCGAAAGTGAGGTATTGTGTTCGTTATCGGCACCCTATGATACTTTGCATAGACATTTCGAAGACTGGTATTATTGGGAATGCATAAAACTGACAACGCTCTTCCAGATGCAGCGCTTCCAACATATCGACAGGCTAAGTTGCCCCCTCAGCTCCCTTAGCCTCCTCCTTTTCTCTCCTCCACTTCGGTCCATACCTCACAATCGCGGCCAAGGCCGGTGACAAAACCGCGCACAACAATGCTATGAATGTGAACGACCATCCCCTTCCCATGCCAAGGATCATGTACTCAATCGACGCCGTTCCCGCAGCGCCCATCAGGCACCTAACCAGATTGTTCGCGGCCGTAGCTGTGGCTGGCGCCTTGGGATGCAAATCCACAATCAGTGTGTTCATGATACTAAACGACCCCGTGATGCACAGCCCGATGAGGAACTGCAACACGAGCGGCACGGCGACGCTGGTTTCAAGGTGCAACACCCACCCGTACACAGCGAGCACGATGAGTCCCAGCGTGAGCATGGGGAACACGGGCTGCAGACGGGCTTTCTCGATCGGGAAATGCGTCAGGTCATCCCCCCTCTTCCGATCTATGGCGAAGCCGATGCGGTGCGCGGTGCGGCGGTAGTTCCAGTCGAGGATGTACCCTTGCGCGACACTGGCGATGCAGCAGCCCGCTCCGTACGGTAGGTAGCACAGACCGAGCTCAAGATCACTAAAACCGTAGATGGCCTTGAAGAGAGTGCCGAGGGTGGCAGAGACATCGACGAAAGCGACGTAGAGGAGACTGTTGTAAAAGAGAATAAGGGCCATCTCGCGGTCGAAGATGATCTTGACGGCACGCAGGGGATTGGGGAAGCGGATCTTGGGGCGGGGCGGGTCAGAGTCCTGGCGGGGCACGCCGCGGGTGCGGATAGTGTCGAGGAGAGTCTTATTCCAGCCCTGGGGCGCGATAGAACCGTTACCGACGACGTTCCGGCAGGTTTCAGGGACGGCGAGGGTGAATGGAACAAGCCAGACGACGGCAAGGATAGTGCAAAACCAGAAGATAGCGGCCCAGCCGAGAAATTCGGTAAGAAGGCCACCGATGATGGGGCCGAGGGTGGGACCGATGTTGATGCCGGCACCGACAATGCCCATGTACTTGCCGCGCTCGGAAGACGTCGTGATGTCAGCGACCATGGCAAAACCCAGCGCGATGGCGCCGCTGCTACCGCCAGACTGCACCATGCGGAGGACAAGGAGGGCGGCGTAATTGCGCTGGAGGGCCAAACCGATATTGGCGCAGAGGTAGATGGAGAAGGCGATGATGTAGGCGGGACGGCGACCGGCCATATCTCCCAAGTCACCAAAGATGGTGGGGGATATGGCCTGGAGAATCATGTAGGAGGTGACCGTCAGGTTGATCAACGCAATGCTGACATCGAGGTCGCGAGCGATAGGCTCAAGAACAGGATAGTAGATGTTGGCCGTCACGGGTGAGACGAAGCTGGCGACGCACACCACCAACGTGATCCATCTCTTGGTGCGACGATCAAAAGTGCTGTAGGCCGGGCCGCTGGAGACACGGGCGGCCTTCTCGATGTCTCCGGTGGGTGGCTCATCGTGAGCAACGATGTCGATGTCGTCGAGAGACACGCGATCGTCTTGTTGACTGGTTAACGCTTCTGGCGAAGTGATGCTCGTGTCTGGCTCCAAAGGTGTGACGAAAACTTCATCTCGACTGGAGCGACGAGGTTGGGACATGGCCACTACTCTGCGGTATTCGGATTTCGCTGATAAGACGCTATCGTGAGTGCCGGGTTCATGAGAGGCAACAGATGTCGTGTCGTCTTCGGCTCAAATGAGTGATGCAATGCTGAAATAAAGATGACAGTGAGTAATATGGCAATTCAAAGCAGCAAGCTGATGAGTTGTCAAGGGTGAGTTGAGGGAGAAGGGTAGATGGCAATCGTCAATCATGACGAGAAAAAGATGCAAAAGGCGAAAGACGACGTCAACTAGGACGTTATTCCCGTGGGGCTCGGCGACGCCGGTCAAGGTCCGTCGACCCCCAGCAACTCGGCAATGCGGCATCCACCCACAAGCCGTCAATCGTCATGGAGGCCCCGCTGCTCGGACTATGTGGTCGAGGATGTGCGGCCTGCGTCGTGCATCTACGCCGTTATCGGCCGGCGTAGGGAGTCGAAGACCGGTCACGATGCCGGGAAAGCCGTTTGAGCTGTGACGGCGACTATACTAGGCGTCGTTGTCGAGCCAAATAGCTGCACTTGCTGCAGACGGGCTGGCTGATCTCCCTGGGTAGGCAGATAGCCGGCCGTATATTCCTTGGTGTGATGCACTTGCATGACGTCCCGATCGCAGAGCTGATACTTGCGTTGTGTGTTGATCGAAGCCTGATGGAATGCGCATCCTTGAAACTTTTGGTGATGTGAAGAAGCTGACAGCCAGGCACCTCGGCTGGTGGGACAAAGACGCAGGGGAGGCGAGGTCGACAGAAGCGGTGGTCAGTGCACTGCACCGCCTCACCAAGGTCAGCCCGCTTGTGGCTTGCCCTCCCGACTCGACCAATGCAGACACGTCATTGGAAACAGCTCTCCATCACCACCAAATGCCCTGGAGCTTGATTTCGAAAGCTGCCCAGAGCTTCACCTCCCACACCCAGCAGCCTCGCCGCCTGGCTAGACGATCTTCACCATGGCCGACATCACTCCCGCATTCAATGAGCTCCTAGCGAAGCACAAGGCCCCCTCCACCCGAAATAAGTTCAGTCTCGAAGATATCGACGGGTTTCTCAAGGAGGCCTATAGAATTGTCAGGCCCCGCCTTCTGTTCAATCTTGCTACCACCGCTGACATGTCCAGAACTCTCACATTACGACCCTCCATAACGAACTCAAAGATGTCCGCCAATCCTACCTCTCCACCGCCCAGCCCCGCAAGACACACATCCGCGCGACCACCTCCCAGCAGCGCTATCTCACCGACCGCGACCGCGAGGAAGTCGACGCCAATGCGAAGCAGATGCTGCGGGAGCTAAACGCCTCCATACGCGCCCTAGAGGAGGCCGAGACACTACGTCGCGAGACCGAGTCCGCATTGATCCGGAAGAAGTTTGTGCGCGGGCTCGGTGCGCTGGGCGCGTGGGCTGCGGGCGATGGCGGTGCGAGCAGCAAGACGGCGGAGCATGCGGCCGCTGAAGGGCGAGCACGAGACGAGGGGCAGCACCGGGATGGCGTGATTTGGTATCTCAGAAGGAAGCTCCAACTCTGCGGCAGGACGCAGCAGGACATGATGGAGGCGCGGTTGACGAGAGAGATGGAGAAGAGCAGGAGTGTGCTGGCGAAGGCAGGAGGTGGGGGGGCCATGCCCGAGCTCACCGGTTTCTACGAGGCCATGCCGAAGCCCAAGGCACAGACGGGGGTGCCGGTGGATGAGAGCAGGGGGTACAACCCGGCGGAGGAGCTCACGGACGAACAGATTCAGATGTTCGAGAAGGGAAACCAGGATATGCTTCAGCACTACAACAGCACGCTGGACAAAGTCAGGTATGCTCGGCGGCACCCGAGAATCAAGCTCGCGCTAACATGGCACAGAACGGCCGAAAAGTCACTGATTGAGATCTCGGAGCTGCAGACACTGCTGGTGGGAAACCTGGCAACGCAGTCGGCGAATATTGAGCAGCTTGTCGCCGACTCGGAGAATATGGGCGACAACGTGGGTGGTGGTAACAAGCAGCTGAAGGAGGCGACGAAGCGGCCCAGTGCCGCGCGGTACACATTTTTCGCGTCAGCAGGATTGTGTGCGTTTCTGATTGTCTGGGACCTCATCATATAGAATTGACGACGTATGATGTGATGCATTGTGCCGTGTCCCGTGTTCGATGACCCTGGTGCTGACATGTGACGGATGGTCGGATGAACAGCCTGATTCTGTCAGATCACATGTCGCGACTCGGGTACCTTCCATCCTCAGAAATGAGCGTCGACCAACTTGAAAAAATTCATACATCTAAGGATAGAAATTCTGGCATTGCAATGTAGGCGGAGGTTGACTGCGATCGGTGTTTTGAGGTTCAGGGTTCTAATGCTGCTCTAACATGGGCTCAGCTCTCAGACTACCGTGTTACGAAATGGTTGGAAATGGTCCCGATTTAGACTGAAGCGTTTCGAAACAAGGTGGAATACGTTGGACGCTTCAAAAGTTTGACGAATTGTCTAAGCTACCTATGCAGATCAAGTTCTGACCAAGAACAAAAGAGTCTAGAGGAAAAATGAAAGCAGAGGAAATCATGCTCAGCGTCGAGTCAACCGGGCGACCCCGGGACTTCGGTCACCCACTACACGCCGAAAGCCTCGGTCCCGGTCCGGCACTCGCGGGTCAGCCAGGCGATCAGGTGGTGACGGCACGGGTGAACAGCCGACAGACGACCAAATAAAGGCGACCTTCCCCGTGGAGGCCCTCGGTCCCCCCGCCTCTCCCTCCTCCAGACTCACGGCTACACCCATCGCGCTGGACCCAGATAAAACGACAACGGACCGGCGCTTGATCCGACTTTCTCCCCTCCGATTAGCAAACTGACGACACATCGGCCCCGACGGTGACACATCCGGGCAGCGCAGCCAGCGAAAACTCATCAAGTCGCAGGGTCGCAGGGTGCCACAGGCTGCAGCGTCACTCGACAGACGCGAGTCACTGGTGAATAATCGACTGCTCTCATTGGTCCGCTTCGACATTCCCGGAGTCGCACCACCATCACCCCACACGCTGCACGCCCTGATCCGCCCTCATCCTACAGGGGCCTGTTTAGCGCACGACAGGCCAGTCATCTAGGCAGTTTAGGCAGTTTAGAGCCCCTCCGCAAACCGCTCGGCCCCTTGAACCCCTCCACGTTCCAGCGACCCGAGCAAGAGCAGGAGCTCACCCAGCTCAGCTGCACCTACCTGCCCACCACCCTCACGTCACTTTACATCCCGCCTGTCCCGCCCTCCCGTCCCATCCTCAACATGCCAGCTTCCAACTCAACACCACCTTCTTCCTCCTCCGCCTCGTCCCTCTCCAGACTCCGCAACATCACAAACCACATCATGGCTCCCGCAACAACCACCAACTTCCCCGCCGACAATGTGCCCCAGGCACCCGAGGACCCCCTCTTCGGTCTCATGAGGGCCTACAAGGCGGACAACAGCCCCGACAAGGTCGACCTCGTGCGTTGCTTGACCGATCTCGCCGTCTCCGTGATCCACGCTGACTTTGACAGGGAATTGGTGCCTACCGTGGCGACAACGCGAAGCCTTGGGTGCTTCCCGTCGTCAAGAAGGTGTGTTATCTCTTGTTTTCCTCTCCCACATTCCCTAACCCCCCTCCTTCCCCTCGTCTACACTCCCCCGCCATGCCGTCCCCCGACAGTGCGAGTGTGAATCATCGCTGACCGCCACTCTTTCCCACCCAGGCCGACGAGATCCTGCGCAATGACCCCGACCTCAACCACGAATACCTCCCCATCGCCGGTCTCCCTGCCTTCACCAGCAAGGCCGCCGACCTGATCCTGGGCGCTAACTCCCCCGCCCTCAAGGAGCAGCGTACCTCCTCCATCCAGACCATCTCCGGCACCGGTGCCGTGCACCTGGGCGCCCTCTTCTTCGCCAAGTTCTTCCAGGGCAACAAGGCCGTCTACGTCTCGGACCCTACCTGGGCCAACCACCACCAGATCTTCTCCAATGTCAGCCTCCCTGTCGAGAAGTACCCCTACTTCGACAAGAAGACCAAGGGCCTCGACTTTGAGGGCATGAAGTCCGCCATCGCCGCCGCCCCCGAGCGCTCTATCATCCTCCTCCACGCCTGCGCCCACAACCCCACCGGTGTCGATCCCACCGCCGACCAGTGGGTTGAGATTGCCGACCTGCTCCAGAAGAAGAACCACTTCCCCTTCTTCGACTGTGCCTATCAGGGCTTCGCCACTGGTGACCTTGCCAAGGACAATGGCGCTATCCGCCTCTTCGTCGAGCGCGGCTTCGAGCTCGTCATCGCCCAGAGCTTCGCCAAGAACTTCGGCCTCTACGGCGAGCGTGCCGGCTGCTTCCACTTCGTGACCAGCCCCGGCGCCGACGCCACCCAGACCGTCGGCCGCATCGCGTCGCAGCTCGCTATCCTGCAGCGCTCCGAGATCTCCAACCCCCCTCTGTACGGCGCCCGCATCGCGTCCACCGTGCTCAACGACGAGAAGCTCTTCGCCGAGTGGGAGGGCAACCTCCGCGAGATGTCGGGCCGCATCATCGACATGCGCAAGGCGCTGCGCGCCAAGCTCGAGGAGCTCGGCACCCCCGGCACGTGGAACCACATCACCGACCAGATCGGCATGTTCAGCTTCACGGGCCTGTCCGAGGCGCAGGTGCTCAAGCTGCGCGAGGACGCTCACGTGTACATGACCAAGAACGGACGCATCAGCATGGCCGGTCTCAACACGAGGAATATTGACTACTTTGCCAAGGCGGTCGACAAGGTCGTGAGGGAGTCGTCGTAGTCGTGGTGCAGCGGGGCAGAGTATGATGGCCTGAGACTGCTGTAGCTCGGGTCTGAAGCAAAAGCACGGTCTAGCATAATTTCAATATGACATGATAAGGAGCTCGTTGCGTGACACTTGCATCAGCGAGAAAGCAGTCAGGTTCCTGTGCGCGTGCATCGGTAAAAGCTGGCTGATAATCGATCGCCTGTACGTCCCATTCAAAGCCCATCGCTCGGATTGACGCGATAGCTTGACGAAGACGAATAATCTGGGAAGGATTTGCAACTAGGGCGGTCCCAACGGTGTGGGCGGGTGACGATCCTGGGAGCGGCGCAGCTCCGGACCACATGCGGATGCACAACGGTGGAGCTAACGGCGCCGCTGCCCCTGGACGCCGGGTGCTCCAGCCGCGGAGTAGACACCAAAGGCCTGGTTCGGTCCAGCACTGTTGCCGTGTTCGCGTTGAAGCAAAGATTGTGACAGTCGCGACGGTGGAGGCAGACCCTGGACGGCGCCGATGATTTCCAAACGAGATTAGTGATTATGCTGCTTTTTCTCGTATGCGGCCTTTTCAGTGGGTTGTCTGCCGCATTGCATACATTCTTGAACCGCAACATCAACAGTCAAGATACGTGGGAAGGGGCTCCTGCTGTTACCTTGCTCTTGAATCGATAGACCTATTTGTCACGATGGAATAATCTGCTTTTCTGGCATCCTCATATCTCTCCTACAGCCAATTTGTCCGAGGTACACAACGACACTATCTCACTCACAGCGCTCACCGTCATTTGCGAAGATGTCGACCATGCCACGAGTTATTCTCCCAGATGACCTGGCCATCAAGGCACTCTCCATGTTCGACAGCCTCGTATCCCAAGGCAGGCTGCACTACACCCCCACCACCCCTGAAATCTATCACCACGACAGCTTCACCGTAAGACGCCCCTGCCCCCTCACTGTTATCTAACGGGCAAGAGCTCACGCATCTAGTTTGAATTCTGCACCACCCCGGCCCTCCTCACAAAACCACACCTCGCCGCCAGCGCCCCAGAGCGCACAGGTAAGGGCGGGCCCTTCCTCGACCCAGATCCAGCCTTCGTTGTGGCCCAGGTAGGGGAGGACCACGTCCTCGAGCTGAACCTGCACAGCGTGCTACGGCCTTCGTTCGTGTTGCACACGAGGTTATTCAGGCCGCAGACAGAGGACCTCAGCCTGGCGGACGTGGAGGCCGCGTGGGCGGTGATGGGCAAGCTGGGAGGCAGGCAGATGATGATATACAACTGCGGGGTTGCAGCAGGGAGCTCGCAGGGGCACAAACATGTGCAGGTCTTTGCACTGCCGGAAATGGAGATCTTTCCTTCAAGAGCGACGTCTGCGGAGGGTGAGTACTCACGCGAGGGTGATGATGAGTTTGGGCTGACGGGACAGATATTGTGAGCCATGTCCCAGGGGTGCCGCACAAGCATTTTGTGTTGCGGTTACCGGATGGCGCTACGCCGTTGGACATTCATGATCGCCTGAGAAAGCTTGTTGAGGCGGCGAGAGGGGCGCTGAAGGAGTGCGATGGGGGAGATGCCCTCAACGTCGTCTTGACAGATGAGTGGGTTTGCGTGATCCCGCGGCGGCATGGGAGACGGGGTAACACAGGGGCCAACGGCGCCGGGATGGTGGGCATGGTTTGGTTGAGGGACGCGGCGGAGAGGAAGAGTTGGGAGGCCTATGGGTACACCGCGCATTTGGCATATTTGGGCATCCCAATCGATGGAGTTTCGGGGATTGAGGATCGAGAGTCTTCCTAGACCTGCTCGAGCGGCTTGCATATTATCTGCAGGAGAACATAGCGGACTCACATCATATAGAGGCGCATAAGCAAACATTTGGCTTGTCTGGTGGTGGTAGCTTACCAGTCACACATGCCGTCTCATTGCCCGGGTTGCTGTTCTTCAACTGACAGCTATTATAGTATTCAACCACAAAGAACAAAGAACAATATCACATGAACTCGCCCTCATTGGCATTTCTCCGCCATCGCGATCACAAACCTCGTCACCGTACTTGGCTTCGAGCAAAAGCAAACAGAGTTCCACCCACTGTCCCTCATGGTAAACCACCATCGAGGAAGCAATTTCGGGGCTGGAAGCGGCAAACGGCAAAAGGGAACCGCTTGTGCGGTGTTCATGTTCCGAACCAGGGAATCGAACCCTGAGCCTGACGGTGAGAGCGTCAAATGTTAGCCATTACACCAGTTCGGATGTTGATGGCGATGGGTTCGGTGGGTGGGTTCATGGCGAGATGGGGAAGCAGAGATTGCGGTGGGGACGCGAAGAGGGGCGGGTGAAGATTGAGATGGTGAAGCTCGCCCCTAGACGTATCCAGACGCAGTGTCATTCAAGTAGTTGTGACATGTGTCGGATCGTCCATTGGCGTGACGGATAATGACGATGGTGATCAGGCCCAAGAGCTTGGAACCAGAATGTTTGGAGGCTGGCCCAAACGAGGAGAGATTGACAGTGCACGGTAGATGTAGATCGCACTGTCACATGGAGCCTCCGGGCCGAGGGCGTGTGAGCTCTTCGGTAACACTGTATAATTTCTTCGGATAACAGCTAATTTCGCCGCCTTGATTGGCCTTTTTCGGATTAGAGTTGCGGGGATGGCGCACCCTTCGTTCGCTGCCAAGGCCAGCCATGCGTGTATCTTTCTCTTGAGGGTTGCTTGTGTAGACGTCTGCTCAACTCCACCATCGCCATGGCTTGCGAGATGCGACCTGGCCGACGGACAACCACTCACGAGACCTGGATGAATTGCTGCAAACAGAATAACCTGGCTCGGCGGCGAGGGGCTCGCTTGCGTCTGCTGACCGGAAGGAAGCATGGCAAACAGGCCATCAACGAGGAAACGACTTGGCCTCCTAGCAAGACCAGGCCTCTCCACGTCTGCTTCTCCTGCGGTTCAAAGAGAACATCGCGACAGCCTCAATATTGACGACGTTCATGGCAACGACATAGGATACACCAGCAAATCCAATCGCCCACTCGCCTTCGGTAATCCATCGTCTCGAAGCCTGGTACCCGAAGGCCAGGTTCCAGCCTGACCACCGAGCCCCACGGGCCACGCTGCCGGCCGCGTTGGCGCCCGCAACTCAATACAACACCATGTTCGCAAGATCCATGCTGCGGGGTTCCTTTCTCAAAGTGACAGCCGTTTTCTGCAAACACTACTGGCCACCCCCGCGTCACCTCCCTTGATACCTACCTCTTCCGTGCCCCCTCAGGCGTCTAAAGATCTCGGCACTGCCCGGCCTCCTCTGCCGTGGCCTTGCAGCTACTTTTGAGCCTGATGGCCCCGCTGGTCATCACCCTAGCTTCATTGTCTGGCGACAAGTGGCTTGAAACTCGACCTGGATTTGATGACCCATTCTCTCGCTGCTGCTTTTCCCGAGGTACCGACTACTGGCGCCGGCTGAATGGACTCCCCCCCTCAGTTCGTCTCGATGTCATGACGATCACTTTTGGCAGTACGCGACCCCAGAGCATCCACTTTCGACCGGCAGTGGCCAAAGCGATGCTCAACGTGCAGGACGGCGTGTGGAAACCACAGCCAACCGATTGGACGCTGCTTATATGAAATAAAGCCGGAAATACTGAGTGCCATTCGAATCATGCGGGGAAATCTACCCCTGGCTCACCTTGATATCCACATGCCCCCCGCATCTCCATCCCCCGAACCGACGGTTCTAGTCCTAATGTTCGAGCTGATCAACCATGCTCCCTCCAACCCCCAAAGATCGTCACATTCGACTGCCCAAACCATGGTTAATATGGCTCTAGCTCTTGGCGCAGTCTCCCTGGCCCTTCCCCGTCCGTGTCGCCGTCCAACCAAGCCTTGCCATTGGGCCTACCCCCAAGATGCCGCCAAGAGAGGAGCGTCGCTTCCCTGCTCCACACCAGCTCGCGATGCTACTCACGGGGACCGGATCAAGTACATGGGGGTGCTCGAGTAAACTTGGATGCGTGTATAAGAAGACCTGCTCGCAGACCACTCAGTCCGGTTCATCGATGCTCTCAAGGCATTGCTTCCACTTGGGGGGACAGATTCTGCTTTTGTCACGGCAAACTATTCCCCAAAACGCCAGTTCCTCAACTTGACCTACTGTCATCACCTTCACACCACTCCACTCGATCGGCCAAGCAGCTGCCATTATGGTCATCCACAGCAGCGGCCGTAAGGCTGAGACGGGTGCCGCCGACCCTATCATCACTCGCATCTCCGAGGAAGACAAGGTGCCATGGTACCGGAAGCCCAACCTGCGATATCTCTACTTCATGCTCTTCCCGACGTGTATGGGCATTGAGTTGACCTCAGGCTTCGACTCCCAAATGATCAACGCTCTTCAGATGGTCAAACCGTGGCAGACCTGTACGAATCATCTTGAGACCTCTTCAAATTCTGCAATCTGACCAGCAATGACAGACTTTGATAACCCGAGGGGCGCCACTCAAGGCATCATCGCTGCTGCGTATTCACTTGGCGCCGTTCTTTCCCTGCCATTCATCCCTTACGTGAACGACAGATGGGGTCGGCGGTGGTCTATCTTTGGCGGCAGCACAGTCATGATCATCGGTGCTATCATCCAAGGCTTCTCCACTCATGGTCTGCGATGTCAACTCCAATTATCGAGCAAAGCTGACTGGATGCAGTCGGCATGTACGTTGTCGCCCGACTCATCTTAGGTTTTGGCATTCCGACTTGTATTGTGTCCGGCTCGTCCCTCATTGGCGAACTGAGTTACCCCAAGGAAAGACCTGTTCTAACCTCCCTCTTCAATGTCGCCTTCTTCGTCGGCCAGGTGAGTCTCCTTTCATCCTCTTCCAATTTGTATAGCGTCCTGATCACTTGCAGATCATGGCCGCCGGCATCACCTTCGGCACCAATAGCATCCCGAACGACTATGCGTGGAGAATCCCCTCGTGGCTGCAAATCTGCCCATCTATCCTGCAGATTACTTTTGTCTTGTGAGTCAGACTGAAAGTCCACGCTCTCAAGTATTTGCTGACACAGATATGCAGCTTCCTCCCCGAGAGTCCCCGGTGGTTGATCGTCAAAGACCGCGTCGAAGAGGCCAGAGACATTTTCATCAAATACCACGCCGAGGGTGACCGTGAATCTGAGTTTGTGAGGGCCGAAATGGCACAGATCCAGACCACTATCAGAATCGAAATGGATGCTGCCAAGATGAGCTGGATGGATATCCTGGCTACAGCCGGCAACAGGCGCAGAGCCCTCGTAACCATGTTCCTCGGACTGTGCGTACCTATCCGCCATACTCCTTGCCCTTCGCTTGCTAACAAGGTCGCCAGCTTCACTCAGTGGTCGGGCAACACTCTTATTTCTTACTATCTCGGAACCATCCTCGAGAAGATTGGCTGGACAGACACACAGGACATGCAAAAGGTCAATCTTGGTATTGCAGGATGGAGCTTGATATGTGGCACTACTGTTGCCCTGCTCGTTCGTCGCTTCCGTCGTCGTGTCATGTATATGACCTGCGTTATTGCCCTGCTCTGTGGTGAGTAGTTTGCGGCTTGATTCCTAGAAAAACGTACATCGACTGACCGTTTTCTAGTCTACATCGCCTGGACCGTTTCCATGGAGCGTGCTATCCACGCCAATGAGAACAACTACTCCAACAATGCCGCCTCCACAGCAACGCTCTTCTGGATCTTTGCCTACTCGCCCGCCTACAATATTGGCTACAACGCCCTGACCTACACGTACCTCGTCGAGCTTTGGCCGTACGCTCTACGTTCGCGTGGTATCGCCTTCTTCCAGCTGTTTGGCCGTCTGGCGAGTTTCTTCACGACTTTCGTCAACCCCATCGGCATGGATAACGCGTCCTGGCGGTACTTGATCTTCTACTGCTGCTGGCTCGCATTCGAGGTCGTCTTTGTGTGGTTCCTGTTCCCCGAGACGGCCGGGCGTACACTTGAGGAGCTGGCTTTCTGTAAGTGCCTGTCGAAGACGTTGGTCTTGGGGATCCTCGCTAACGAAGTGCAGTGTTCGAAGACAAGGAGCTTGCGGAGAATGCCAACATGGCTGTTGAGAAGGTTGTCCACGAGGACACGCCTGGTGCTGCGCAGCGGCCGCTTGGTAACGAGAAGGATCTGGGGGCGAGAGAGGTGGAGAACACTGCTGACAAGAGGGTCTGAAGCGGTTACTCATAGGGAGGCCTTGACAAGAGAGATCAATACTGTCATAGCGTATTCATTCGCTTCATGGAGGACATTTTGCGTGGCGGGTGTTGGAGCCCTGAATACACGAAGTCTGACTTTGTGACCTGGAAATATGCTTCCCTGGTGCTTTATGCCTTCATTGGACTTGAGACCTAATACTGAACATGCAAATATGCTGTGGTCATCCGATCTCGGAAACTCCCATCATAGGCACCGGCGAGTAGTTAGGTTTTTGGTGTTTGTTGAGAGCTCAAAACCGGGTTTGAGGAAAAGACCTTGTCGTAGCAATTTACTCTATTTGTGCTTTCCAGAGGTAAAGATGCCTCTGTCGAACGCGAATTCCGACTAGAAAGTTCAGCAGCCAATACCGAATACCCAATGTTAGCAAGCAAGGATTGTTGCTGTTTCATAATAACATCATTTTGGTACTGATCGAATGTTGATCTGCTTCCTCTGCCATGCTATCCGTAAAACTTGGAGAAAATGAATGAAAAGAAACAATTATTGATCGTTCGATTTCCATTCAAACCCTCGTACTTCCGTAGTCAAGGAGGTTGCGAGTGGCAATGCCCATCGTAACGAAGTACATAAATGGACAGGGTCACCTATGAATGGGCATGGACGACGAAACACGCCATCCTGGTAGCAAGCTTCTGCGAATCTTTATCTGAAATCCCAGAATATGGACTCAACAGAATTCTCAAGGCATCCACAATGTTCCTCAAGCACGGCTGAATACTATGAACGCATCCCAACCAGAACTCACCTACGCCCCCCAAAAACGGCGACGAAAGATGAAGCGACGGTACCACACGCGCAGTGATGCCAGGCATACGAAACATCGAAACTTGCAAAGTCTAGTGGCGAAAACGGGAGTGATGTATTGCTAAATTGGCGACCATCTACAGCCCCGCAACAGCACTCTCCAGCGGCTCCCTCACAGTCTCCCACCCCAGCCAGTCGGACCGCGTCGTGGGCAGCAGCCCCATAGCGTTGACCTTCCACACACCGACGGCGAGGGCCAGGACCTGCATGGCGAGGTAGGCCATCTTGACCTGCAGCATCTGGGCCTTGTTCGTCTCGGACTCGAAGCGCTCAAAGGCCGAGTTGACGGCAAGGAGGCCGACGAGGGGGTTCTTGAAGGCCATGAGGACCATCATGATGCTGAAGATCTGGAGCGAGTTGCCGGACATGTACATCATGATGGCGGTCATGGGAAGGTTCTTGGCCGGGGCGAGGGCGACCTCCCAGGCCTTCTTGATCTTGAGCGTGTCCATCTCTTCGGGGGTCGGCTGCTTGCGGGGAGTGTGCTTGACGTCCTTCTGCTTCTAAGATCCGTCAGAATGGGCTGCGGGAGGAGGGGTATGGCTGAGGGGAGGGAAGGACTGACCTTGGAGCTGGAGGGTTGTGAGGACGGGTAGCCGTTGGGGTCGGCGATGCCGTTGACCTTCTGCTTGGAGGCGGGAGGCGAGCGGAGCTGGGCGACCCAGCGAGGGGTATCTCCTTTAACGAGAGACATGGCGTCGACTGTTTGGGATACCGTCGATCGGATGAGGCGGAACACTGGCGAGGCTGATGCTGGCTGGTGATGACGGTAGAAGCAAGCCCGCAAGGCGACACAAGTCGTTCGGCTGGCCTTGCGCATCATCAGTCAGCGCCCCACCCCCAGCGAGTCCTCCCCCTGGAGCTGCCAGTGCTTTCGCTTAGCTTATCGAGCTGTCCGATAAGACATCTCACCCCACCGGCAGCACCGGGAGCGCTGGAGCTCGCTCGACAAGGAGAGGCCCAGGCTCAAGGGTCAGGGGACTCGACATTGGACGGGGGGAATGGATGGAATTCTCCCCTATTCTCGTCCGACACTTTCGCTCACGACAACGTCCCAGCAAACCCCTCGACGACAGAGCCATCGACGGCCGCACGCGACCCGCCGACCCGACCGTCACTGATAACGGTACACCGACGTCAAAACAAGCTCGACGATACCACCAAGACACCCCGTCTCCAACGCGCCGTCATCCATTGGCCGACCCCCTCCCAAACCGACGCCCCCCTGGCCTGCGCTGCGCTGCACTGTCGACTCTTTGGGTGACCCATGTGACATCTCCTACCACCCCCGCCAACGCAGGAAATCAGGAAACGCAAACGCAAAACGGACAAAAAAAGGACCTGGGCCTGGCTGCCGCCTCCCGCCCTCTCAGCCTGCCACGAACCCTCCAATTGGGGCTCGACCGAAAGCTCGACTCCCAGCTCGGCGTGAGGGGTTGCTCGTCTGGGTTGGTGTGCTGCCGCTCTATCGCCCACACACCTGCTGCTCTCGCCCCCCGGACCTACGCGGCGCAGGCGAACCCAAGCACGAGATAGCAGACAGGCTTTCTGGCCTAGCTGAATACGTTTGGGGAATCCTTGGTGTGCTCAGGTGTGACAACCGCCCACCATGTCGAGCTCTCAGGCTGGAGGAGACTCCAAGCTGTTCGCGAGGGTAAGCTCTTCGCCTCCCCCTCCCCCTCCTCTCCCTCACACATAGCCATTGTCCTTGTCAGCTGGTTGTTTCCTTTTGTTGCCGCGCCCACACCCTCCCCGATCGTCATGTCGTAGGCATCACGGGCCTTGGCGGGCATTGAGTTGTCACTTTATCCTCTCCCTTCACCCCAAACGACGCCGACGAACCTGCCTTATCCCCATTCACCGACGTCACTGCCCATGCTGTCGCACCCACCGCCCATGATGTTCATGGCATACTTGCCCCCGCCGGCGATGCCCAGGCTAATAAGTCCCAAGGGCAAAGTCGCAGAATTGCGCCTCGAACTCAACAGCGGAGGAAAGAAGGACAAGAACAATGCGGGCAAGAAGATCGCCCTTAAGAAGATCGTGGCCAACATGACCATGAGCAACAACGACATGGTCGCGCTGTTCCCCGACATCATCGGCTGCATGCACATCCAGAGCCTGGAGATCAAGAAGATGTGCTTCCTGTTCCTGGTCAACTACGCGAGGATGAGGCCAGAGATCGCGCTGCAGGCGATACCAGTGCTGGAGAGGGTAATACGCCCCACGCCTCCCCCAGGTGACCACAGTGCACGGCGGCTAACAGCAGTGCTCGCAGGATATGGACGACCCGAACCCCCTCGTGCGCGCCCTCGCACTGCGCACCATGTCCTACATCCACGTCCGCGAATACGTCGAGGCCACGGTGCCCATCGTCAAGCACATGCTGCGCGACCCCGACCCCTACGTGCGCAAGACGGCGGCCTACTGCGTCGCCAAGCTCTACGACCACGACCGCCGCGTCGTCGAGGCGTCGGACCTCATCGACCGGCTTAACACGCTGCTCAGGGACGACAACCCGACCGTCGTGGCCAGCGCGCTGGCGGGGCTGATGGACATCTGGGAGAGGAGCGACTCGATCAAGCTCACCATCGACTACAGCAACGCGTCCAAGATGGTCGCCATCCTGGCTGACTGCTCGGAGTGGGGCCAGACGTACATCCTCGAAGCGCTCATGTCCTACGTGCCGCAGGAGTCGGGAGAGGCGCTGCTCCTGGCGGAGCGCATCTCGCCGCGGCTGTCGCATTCCAACTCGGCCGTGGTGCTCACGTGCATCCGCGTGATTCTGTACCTCATGAACTACATCGCCGACCAGAGGCAGATCTCGGCGCTCTGCCGCAAGTTGTCGCCGCCACTGGTGACGCTGCTGGCCAAGGGCCCGGAGGTGCAGTACCTGGCGCTGCGCAACGCGCTGCTCATCCTGCAGAAGCGGCCGGAGGTGCTGCGCAACGACATCCGGGTCTTCTTCTGCAAGTACAACGACCCGATCTATGTTAAGGTGACCAAGCTGGAGCTCATTTTCATGCTGGCCAACGAGAAGAACATTGACGAGGTGCTGACGGAGCTGCGCGAGTACGCGACGGAGATTGACGTGCACTTTGTGCGCAAGGCGGTGCGGGCGATCGGCAAGCTGGCGATCAAGATCGAGCCGGCGGCGCGGCAGTGCATCAACCTGCTGCTGGAGCTGGTGGCGACCAAGGTGACATACATTGTGCAGGAGGCGACAGTGGTGATCCGCAACATCTTCCGCAAGTACCCGAACCAGTACGAGTCGATCATCGGCACGCTGTGCGAGCACCTGGACTCGCTGGACGAGCCGGAGGCCAAGGCGGCCATGGTGTGGGTGATCGGGCAGTACGCGGACCGGATCGAGAACAGCGATGCGCTGCTGGAGGACTTCCTGGACTCGTTCGCGGAGGAGCCGGTGGAGGTGCAGCTGGCGTTGCTCACGGCGACGGTCAAGCTGTTCATCCAGCGGCCGACGAAGGGCCAGGAGCTGGTGCCGCGGGTGCTCAAGTGGGCGACGGAAGAGACGGACAACCCGGACCTGCGGGACCGGGCCTACATGTACTGGCGGCTGCTGTCGACGGACATGACGGCGGCCAAGGCGATCGTGATGAGCGAGAAGCCGCCGATCACGGCCGAGTCGGAGCGGCTGGACCCGGCGACGCTGGAGGAGATGTGCCTCAACGTGGGCACGCTGGCGACGGTGTACCTGAAGCCGGTGCAGACGGTGTTCCGGTCGGCGCGGGCGCGCAAGCTGCTCGACTCGCCGGCGCTGCAGCGGCAGCACCTGGCCACGGCGGAGAAGCACAAGAGCCTGAGCCAGCTGGGGATGGGGGGCCAGCCGGCGGACGTGGACGTGCGGAACCGGGCGGCCAACGCGGCGACGGCGGCGGGCGTCGGAGCAGGCGTCGGGGCTGGCACGGCCAACGGCGACGGCAACGGCAACCTAGCGCAGGCGGTCAACGACGCGGACGCATACTTTGCGGGAATCGGGCCACAGCAGATGGCGGCGATGCGGATGGACGACGGGGACGTGTTCGGGGGCAACGGGGGGTACGAGACGGGCTATGTGGTGAACCAGCACGCGCCGCAGCAGGTGGTGCAGCCGGCGCAGGGGGCCGGAAGTAATGGAGACCTGTTGATGCTGTAGGGGACGGAAGGAGACAGGGTCTGAATATATCCTTGGTTTACTGTTCTGCCTATTTTATTTTCTCCGATGTGGCTTGCTCTGAGGAATGGGGTGCCTGGTCGTGGTCTCTGGGCCATGTGGTGAGCCAAACGCCTTGTCGCGTGGTGAGAAACGGCCGACGTAGTGTACCGTAGAGCCAAGGTGGGGGAGGACGGTTAGGGGCGATACGACAGCCCACGGTTGGCGGGGGAGGGAGGGGGTGTCTCTGGCTTGGCGGGGTGGCCCCTCGTCCCTGTGACACCCTGAAGTGGCCTCAGAACTAACTGACGCCTTCAGCTGGGGATGCGCCAAGGGTCCAATGGGAAGGGGCGGAAAGCGCGCCATTGGGAGGGTTCGCCGATCCAATCTTTTTCAATCAATTACTGTCCCATAGTAGGAGGAGGAAAAAAGGCAGGTGAGGAATGCCCCGTTCAGCTTGGACGCATATGCCCAGCCGGAGTAACTCGATGGGGGAGGCCGTTCGCGCCCTCTGTCCTCTCGCTGGGGACGGGGTGCCTGGTTTTAGCGGTGCGTGCTGTACTCTGGGGGGAGCCCTGCTGTGCCTGTAACTGTAACCGAGCGGCCGGGCCACGTCGCGGGCGTTGGGTGCAGTAGCAGCTGTGGCAGGGGGCTCTAGGGGCCTGAGGCAGGGCCCTTAGCGGGTGGTCCTCAGCCTGGCAGGGACCCAGGCGCGCCCGTCTCGTGCTGATCCGTTGGCTAGGTACCTAGGCCTGGGCACACCTTAGATGGATGCTAGACGGTTACCTGCTTGTCTGGCTGTCCGGGTACCTGGCTGGCCGGTCGTTCCCCTGCTTCAACCGACGTACCTACGCAACCTGCTTTCTTGCCTGCCGTCACTGTTTGTTTCGTTCCTTTTTACCTGCCAAGGTACCTGCCTACCTTACCTCACTGACTCCCCTTGCTTTTGCGAGGTCAGAGACATCCAGCATTCTTCCCCCCCCGCATGCCCGACCTGACCGCCCATCAACCCTTCATCTCGTCACCATCTCACGGCTCAGCATCCTCGCGACTCTCACCTCCGCCATCGGCTTCGAGATCCTCCATCTTCTCGTCCTTTTGTTTTCTCCCTCTCTCGCGTCCTGCGGCACAGGCTTTCGCGGCCAGAGCGCTCCCTCTTCCCGGCAACAGCCCGACAAGCCCGAGTCATTTCCCGCATGAACTAGCTGTCGCCCATCACCCCCGGTCCCATTGGTCGCCTCCACCGCTGTGCCTCAACCCCAGACCCAGAATCAGACCCGTCCGTCCCGCCCAGCCGTCCTCCCGGTGGCCAACTCTCGTCCTGAGCCTGTTGACCGGATCTGAACCTGAACCTCAACCTGAACCCGAACAACTTTTCCCGTCCCCCCCGCCAGCGTCCTGCACTGCTCCATCGCACTGCTCCATCACCAGAGTCTCGCAATGGCTGATTCCAATCAACCCGCCACGACGACCGCCGCCTCCGTCGAGATGAAGCACGACACCACCGCTTCCATCGACCAGCCCCGGGACGCCGTCCCCATGGCCGATCTCCCCGCTGGTGCTGGTGCTGGGGCTGCTCCCGCTGGCGAGCCTGCCTCCTCAGCCGCCGCTCCCGAGACGACAACCACCACCACCGCCGCCGCCGCCGCTGCTTCTCCATCTACCGCGATACCCACCACGAACACAGACTCCTCCTCTCCAGCCGCACCAGAGGCGACGACGACGACCACCGCCGCCCCTACCGACGACGCAATCAGCACCGCCGCCGCCGCCACGACCACAACACTCCAGCCCCCCCGCGCCGCCCGCGCCGACTCCCTCGCCATCGGCCCCTCCGTCGATCACGTCCAGCCCATCACCCCCGCCCAACCCGCCGACGGCCCCGTCTGCAACATCACCCTCCTGCTGACGACCGGCGCCCGCCACCCCTACCGCCTCGACGAGAAGTACCTCGCCAAGCGCAACGTCGCCGTGCCCGCCAAGACGGACGACGGCAAGGACGACCCCTTCAGCATCAGCGTCTACACCCTCAAGGAGCTGATCCTCCGCGAGTGGCGCGAGGAGTGGGACGCGAAGCCCGCGAGCCCGAGCAGCATCCGTCTCATCCACTTTGGCAAGCTGCTCGACGACAAGGACCAGCTGAAGCGTGAGTGTTCTCCCATGCTATTACCCATATGCTGTTCCACCTGTGCTCTTTCTTCTATGCTCTGTCTGTCTCGTGATCAATTGACCTCCCGTTCATTCGGTGCTGATGGGTCGATTGAACGCCGTGACGAACCCCCTCGAAGAAAATGACATTGACGCTGACCTCCCCAGAATACTCCTTCAGCGCAGAGACGGCCAACGTCGTGCACATGACGGTGCGCCCCGCGGACCTGGTCGAGGAGGAGGAGCCCAAGGGCGGCAGCAAGTCCGCGGGGGGCGGCCGGCTGAACGGCCAGGGCGGCGGCTGCTGCGTCATCTTGTAGCGGCCTTCGCTTTCCTTCGCTGTTTTGTTTCCTCTTGTGTGCTCTGGGCGGATGAGACATCTGCTGCCGCTCCTTTTTTGCCTTTCGGTAGAACGTGTGGTGCTTTGTGCTGGGTCCGAGGAAGAGCATCACGGTAGACGGGCGTAAAGAGGAAGAGAAGAGGAGAGTGAGAGCAAGTCGAAGAAGAAGAATGTTCTGGAGGAGGAAGAGGGGGAGGAGGAGGACGACGCGTTGACGGCCCGTGGCGGGCTTCCGCAAGGGGTCGGTCTTCGCTTGCATCGACATGTCATGTTCCGCGGCCTGCCTGGTTGGGATTTGGAAACACGGGAGAGGCAGCTGGAGGGCGGCGTTACGGACTGCTTTTTTTTTGTGTTTGTGTCTTACTTCCCTTACGTGTCTACACTTGATGGCCACGGGCCGTGTTCATTCTCTCCTTACGACACGCTTGGGCATGTTCATAGTCGGGAGGGTGGTTCACCAGCGATACGTCATTTT
Source organism: Verticillium tricorpus MUCL 9792 (assembly GCA_000732205.1). Lineage (NCBI taxonomy): Eukaryota > Fungi > Ascomycota > Sordariomycetes > Glomerellales > Plectosphaerellaceae > Verticillium > Verticillium tricorpus. Next base: position 16,688 of record JPET01000011.1, on the reverse strand, counting down.
GTTCTTACTGTGTTTTTGAGGACGTGATATCTGTCTGCCGCGTCTGTGATGTCTATGCCTGCCGTCTCATTGACCTGCCTGCCTGCCTGGTCTCCGTGCCACCGTCCGCCCTATCGTACAGCCCATGCGTGCCCCCATCTACATCTTCAGCTTCCTCTCCATCTCGTCGTGCACGCCCAGCACGTTGGCGTTGCCGCCCGCGCCCTCGTCGCCGGTGTAGACGTCCTCCCACGCCACGCTGGCGTCGCGCCCGCGGAGGATCTCCTCGTGGTGGCTCATGGCGCCGCCGCCGAGGGCCGCGGGCCGCCAGGTGCCGCGGCGGGTGATGCCCAGCTCCATCTGGCGGCGGATGGGCTCGGCGGCGCCGTAGGCGCGGCGCATGGTCTCCATGCGGAGGGCCTCCTGCGTGGCCTCCCAGTTCTTGAGGCGGGACTCGAGCGGGTGGGCGGACGTGAGGGTGCTGGGGTCGGCGGCCGTGGCGTTGGACGTCGACGAGAGGGGGGACGGGCCGAGGCCGGTGCGGAGGGTGTCGTGCAGGCCGGGCACCGAGGGGGCCGCGGTCGCCGTCGCGGTGAAGGTCTGCGCGGCTGTGGAGGCGGGGACGATGCGGAGCTGTGGTTGTCAGATGGGATGCTGAAGGGTTGGGAGACGATGGGGGATAGGAGGGGAACGTACGCTCATTGTGGCGGTGTAGAGGGTGTTGTGAAGGTGGGTGGGTTTTTCGGTGGTTTCTGAGAGTCGACGATGGGTGTCAGGAGTTCGGTTCGCGGAGGCGAGACTCTTAATGTGGTGGTGAGGTTGGGATGCGAGGCTGATGAGCTTTGGTGGTGTTGGAGCTTGCGTCGCGATAGGTGCCTACTGCCTGCCAGAGCTGCCTCAGCCGTGCTCTGCTGCTGACTGTACGACATGTCCACTGTAGTGGAAGCACGTGACCCAGGCTGTAGCACTCGATGGTGACAGGGGATGCAGGCACCGGAACCCCTGTCCCTGCGTCGTCACAGTGGACCGTAATCGGAGCTCGACGCAGCTTTCCCCGGACTTTATCAATTCCTCGACAAACGGGATCCATCCCACGACCAGGACCACCACCGACTGACTCCACGCCAAACTACTGTTGCCTCGCGATGACTCTCCCACCACCAAACAACACCAGAATGTCACATACAGGTCGGACACCATGCGTCCTCCTCCCATCCTCCGCATCGCCAATGGCACCTTTTACCGGCACCACCCCAACGCAACAAGCCACTTGAATCCTCCCCTCTTCTCCGATCTCACCTTTGACATCCAAGCCGACACCCAGCACCAGAAGCATTGGTGCATCATCGGTCCGTCGCTCTCGGGAAAGACGACCTTTCTACACCTCCTCCGCAGCACCCACCTCGCCATCCCGCCCACCTCTCGCTCCTATCCCTACCTCGCGACCGCCTCGCTGCCCCCTCGCCTCCGCGACCCTCACCGCGCCATCCAGTACGTCGGTTTCGACGACAGCCCCTCCGGCCCCGCCACGAGCGCCTACATCGCCGCCCGCTACGAGTCCCGCAGGGAAGATACCGACTGGTCTCTGCGGCAGTTTCTCCTCGGCGAGACGGCCTTCAATGCTGCGAAACGTGACGACGCCCCCTCGCCCGCACGGCTCGACCGCGTCGTTGACGAGCTGCGCCTCGACGCCCTGCTCGATCTACCTGTCGCTTTTCTGAGTAATGGCCAAGGACGAAGGGCGAGGATTGCGCGTGCGCTGCTCAAAGGCCCCGAGGTGCTGCTCCTCGACGAGCCGTTCATGGGGCTCGATCCGCCCACCGTCGCGGGGTTGAGTCCCCTCCTCAAGGGCATGGCCGAGCGGGGGGCACCGAGGGTCGTGCTGAGCGCGAGGCCACAGGATGCCATTCCCGAGTGGATCACGCATCTTGTGTACCTGAGGAGCGACTGCCAGGTCGGGTCCATGGGGGAGAAGGACGTTGTGCTGGCGGGGCTGAGGGGCTACGTCCGCGGCGTGTGGAAGGGAGGCATCGCAGAGGACGAGAAGTTGCCTGTCAAGGCTCTGTGGGAGATGGGGCGAACGCTAACGGCCGAGGGAGCGCAGGGCGAGGGGCTCGGAGCAGGGCTCGCCGCCGACGAGGCCGCGAACGGGGACACACCCGCGGATGCTGCCGTCGTCCCCAGTACAGGCGAGGCACTCGTCGAGATGGACGGCTGCCAGGTTCGCTACGGCGACAAGATCGCCCTCGGCAACTGGTCCGAGGCCACGCCGTCCGGTCCCAAGGACGGCCTCGTCTGGACCGTCCGGCGTGGCGAGCGCTGGGGCGTCTTCGGTCCCAACGGCTCCGGCAAGACGACCATCGTCGCGCTGCTGTGCTCCGACCACCCGCAGACGTACGCACTACCGATCAAGCTCTTCGGGCGCAGCCGCATCCCCGAGCCCGGGTCGGGCGAGAAGGCCCTGACGTTCTGGGACATCCAGGCCCGCATCGGCCACTCGAGCCCCGAGGTGCACCAGCACATGCCGCGGGGGCTAACCGTGCGGGGCGTCCTGGAGAGCGCGTGGGCAAGCACCTTCAAGGCCGTGCCGCGGCTGGACGACGACGCAAGGGCCAGGGTCGTAGCGGCGCTCGAGTGGTTCGCGCCCGAGCTGGATCCGAGCTTCCACGCGCGGTCGGAGGAGGGCCTGGGCTGGGCCGATGAGAATCTGTTCGGCAAGCTGTCGTTCAGCGCGCAGCGCGTGGCGTTGCTCGTCCGGGCTGTCATCCGCGGCCAGGATGTCGTCGTCCTCGACGAGGCGTTTGGGGGAATGGACGAGGTGGTGCGGGAGAAGTGCATGAAGTTTCTGGAACAGGGCGTCGAGGGCGTCCCCGGGCTATCGGAGGAGCAGGCGCTCGTCTGTATTAGCCACGTCAGAGAGGAGGTGCCGGACTGTGTGAGGGAGTGGATGTGTCTGCCAGAGGCGAACGAGAAGCAGCCGGCTCGGTTTGGGAAGTTCAGAGGTACGGTGAGGAAAGGGGAGAGAGGGTGGAAGGAGGTTTGGGGCGTTTAGATGCATGGCTACGCAGCGTGAAGCGCTAGAAGATATCAAGCCCACTGGATACGATAACTCATGCAAGTGCCATAATCTGGGAAGCGAATCTAAGAAGCAGCCTTCGATCCTCAACATACGTTGGAAGCTGATGAGACTGGACGGCCTTGCGTAGCATACTGCCAATTTGGTTGAGTACGCTGTACCTAGCGTTGTTTGTTTGGTTCATCATGGTGACAGTTGCTATTTTCACCGAGTATCACGGGCGGCTGCAGTGCTGCTTCCATTGCGGAAGCGCGCGGGAGTAAGAATCTATTGTGGCGTCCCTCATCACGCTTGAAACATCAAGGAGCAGTTCGTTTACGTGGTGTAACATTGGAGCCAGGTTGATCGCTCAGTACCACCGCTCGCATCTTGACCCGCAAACCTTCCAGCGATGAGGCCTCGTCCTAGAAGCGCGCAAGATTCTAATTCATTGACGGCAGCATTTGACTCGCACTTTACCACTCAGTCTCCCGATGTTCGTAAACCCAATTGAAATGTCCATCTCAGTCAATGGACTGAGGAAGAAGCGTTGATGGGACAGAGCTGGCCGGGTACGTCGGGCCCCACTTGCCCGTGTGGCGCATCCGGCCCCACCCGCCGCCATCCCAGGGTGCCCGGTTGCCGGGGCGACAGGTAACATCACAAACGCCCTGTTGCCCCTCGACTCGAAGCTCCCCACTGCGCCGTCACTCGAGCTCCTACCTAGCTCGCCTAGGCCTCTTAAGTCGCCGCGCGCCTGCCTCTCCATCTGCCCCGTCACAAGTCAAGTCAACCAGGGTCAGCATTCCTCGTCTGCTCGTCGCTCATCTGGCGCATCACCTCACTATTGACATTGTCTTCTTCGGCGTGTGTCGTCGCGAAGCTTCCTCCTCTTCCTCTGAGACACCAATTCATCCAGACACATTCCTCAACCTTCCCTCCAGTATCACGATCATACAAAACAGCTGCCCGCCATGGACGGCCCCAGCACCCCAGGCTCGCGTCCTCCCGACTACAGCCTGCCCTCCTACGACGACCACCCGCCGCCTGGTCACCAGTCTACCAACCCTTCCGCCATCCGACTGTTGACGTCGGTGGAGGAAGATCCCTACGACAGTCGTCCGTATGTGCCCAGACCGTCTCACGAGCCTTCTTCCCCCAGGCACAATACCTCCAAGCAGCCCAAGACCCAGCACAAGACCCCAGAGCCCAGCCTTTTCCCGCAGCCTCTCTCCCTCAAGAGGGAAGAGACTACGGCTGCCACGACCCCGGAGCACCTCAACGCTCTGAGGCGTCAAGAGGCCGGGGATCTACCCTCCAGTCCTGCTCCTGTTCATGCGCCGGCAATGTCCCGCGCTCCCACTGTCAAGTTGCAGAGGAAATCACACAACAGGCCTAGCTATCAGCGCATAGCAGAGATCCATGCCAGCCTCCCCGTCATCCCCGAGGGACCTTCTGCCAGGAAAAGTGCCCTGCAGAAGCCCGCCAGCTGCCCAGTCACTCCCCAGACCAAGCTCAACGACGTACCAACTGACCTTTCTAGTGCCCAACCATCCCATCGACGATCGTACCAGCCTTCCATCATGTCGGACTACTCAAGGCACGACACCATTCTCGACCCGCCGGCCATGCCGCCCCCAGATTCCACCTACGTTCCCTTCCAGAACCGTGAGAGGAGAACGCCCTCACCAACAAGATCATCGCCAACGAGACCCTGGAGCAGAATGTCCAATGACTACTCCCGGCCGCCTCCTTCCACCATGTACGAACCGTCCGATCTCAACGGCAGCCCGCGTCCCGGAACACCCTCATCACGATACGGCGGCAGCCCGAGGCGGCCCCTTCCTCCGGCGCCTCTCTTCTCCAACTCGGCGCGCGACTCGCAGGCCTCCTTCGCCGACGACGTGACTGTCTCGATCCCCCTCGACCACGATCCCGATGATGTGTTCGGCCCTGAGACCGATCTCGGGGAGAGGCACCACCGCAAGAACTCCTACATCTCTCAAGACACCCTGCACGACGACCACGACGGGGACCACGTCCTTGACGACGATGATGACGGACAGTACGCACACTACGGCCCTGCCCCCGACGGCAAGCAGGAGCGCCGAGGCGTTCGCGCGCCCCAGATGTCGAGGAAGGAAGTCCAGCTCATCAACGGTGAGCTCGTGCTCGAGTGCAAGATCCCCACCATTCTCTACAGCTTCCTGCCGCGCCGCGACGAGATCGAGTTCACCCACATGCGCTACACGGCCGTCACCTGCGACCCAGACGACTTTGTCGAGCGCGGGTACAAGCTGCGCCAGACCATCGGCCGCACGGCGCGCGAGACGGAGCTCTTCATCTGCATCACCATGTACAACGAGACGGAGATTGACTTTACGCGCACCATGCACGCCGTCATGAAGAACGTGTCGCACTTTTGCAGCCGCAAGAAGTCCCGCACCTGGGGCGAGCTCGGCTGGCAGAAGATCGTCGTCTGCATCGTGTCCGACGGCCGCGAGAAGATCCACCCGCGCACGCTGGACGCGCTGGCCGCCATGGGCGTGTACCAAGACGGCATCGCGAAGAACTTTGTCAACCAGAAGGCCGTGCAGGCACACGTGTACGAGTACACGACGCAGGTGTCCCTCGACGCGGACCTCAAGTTCAAGGGCGCCGAGAAGGGCATCGTCCCCTGCCAGATGATCTTCTGTCTCAAGGAGAAGAACCAGCGCAAGCTCAACTCGCACCGATGGTTCTTCAACGCCTTTGGCAAGTCGCTCAACCCGAACGTCTGCATCCTGCTCGACGTCGGTACGCGGCCCGGCGGCGACTCGCTGTACCACCTGTGGAAGGCGTTCGACAACGACTCGAACGTCGCCGGCGCGTGTGGTGAGATCAAGGCCATGAAGGGCAAGTTTGGCCGCAACCTGCTCAACCCGCTCGTGGCCTCGCAGAACTTCGAGTACAAGATGTCCAACATCCTCGACAAGCCGCTCGAGTCGGTGTTCGGCTACATCACCGTGCTGCCCGGCGCGCTGAGTGCGTACCGGTACCACGCGCTGCAGAACGACGAGACGGGCCACGGGCCGCTGAGCCAGTACTTCAAGGGAGAGACGCTGCACGGGCAGCACGCGGACGTCTTCACGGCCAACATGTACCTCGCCGAGGATCGCATCCTGTGCTGGGAGCTCGTGGCCAAGAGGGATGAGAGGTGGGTGCTCAAGTACGTCAAGGGCTGCCACGGCGAGACGGACGTGCCGGACAGCGTGCCCGAGTTCATCTCGCAGCGGCGTCGCTGGCTCAACGGCGCCTTCTTCGCCGCCGTCTACTCGCTCGTCCACTTCAAGCAGATCTGGACCACCGACCACACCCTCGCTCGCAAGATCCTCCTCAACGTCGAGTCGTTCTACCAGCTGCTGCAGCTGCTCTTCACCTACTTCTCGCTCGCCAACTTCTACCTGACCTTCTACTTCGTCGCCGGCGGTCTGGCCGACCCGCAGGTCGACCCCTTCGGCAACAACGCCGGCTTCTGGATCTTCACGGTGCTGCGGTACACGTGCGCCTTGCTCATCGCCACGCAGTTCATCCTCTCGCTCGGCAACCGGCCCCAGGGCGCGAGCCGGCTCTACATGGCGAGCATGATCATCTTCGTCATCATCATGATGTACACGTCCTTCGCCACCATCTGGATCGTCGTCTACCAGTTCTCGCGCGACGAGATCACGCTCGGCAGCAACGTCTTCACCAACATCATCGTCTCGGTGCTCTCGACGCTCGGTCTCTACATCGTCATGTCCCTCATGTACCTCGAGCCGTGGCACCTCATCACCTCGTTCGTGCAGTACTACCTCCTCCTGCCCTTCAGCATCTGCACGCTGCAGGTGTATGCCTTCTGCAACACGCACGACGTGACGTGGGGCACCAAGGGCGACAACGTCATGAAGACGGACCTCGGCGGCGCCATCGGCAAGCGCGGCGGCACGACGGTCGAGCTCGACATTCCCTCGGAGCAGCTCGACATTGACTCCGGGTACGACGAGGCGCTGCGCAACCTGCGCGACCGCGTCGAGGTCCACTCGCCGCCGCCCAGCGACGCCCAGCTGCAGGAGGACTACTACCGCAGCGTGCGCACCTACATGGTCGTCAGCTGGATGATCGCCAACGCCATCCTCGCCATGTCCGTCAGCGAGGTCTACTCGGGCACCGGCATCGGCGAGAACTACTACCTGCGCTTCCTGCTGTGGTCCGTCGCCGCCCTCGCCCTGTTCCGCGCCCTCGGCAGCACCACCTTTGCCATCCTCAACGTCATCAACATCATCGTCGAGGGCCGCATGAAGATGAGCCTCAAGGTGCCCAAGTGGATGGGCGGTTGGGGCGAGAAGGTCGGCAGCGTCGTCAGCGAGAAGATGAGCAGCATCGGCAGCAGCGTCGGGAGCAGCATCGGGAGGAAGTAATCCGTCTGGCGACGCCGAGACGTGCAGTGATTTTTTTTTGGCTTGGCGGGACTGCTTGGGATGGGACCGGATCATGTCTGATGCTGTTTGGACTGTGTATGAAGCTTTGTTCTGTTGATACTCTGACTTGCGTGCTTGGGATGGGCTGGAGTTGGGAAAAGTGGTAATTGACTTCATACCCCTACGGTTGCTTCCGATTTTTACTTTGCATGTGTTTCCCCGTTCTGCTGCAGAAGCACTGTGGTACTACAATGGTCTCAGCGGGCAGTTTCCGACGATACAGACTTGGTTGAGTTGTCTCGTGATTGTAGTGAAACCTCCTCGTGGCTTCGGCTAATTACCTTGTCTTGTTTTACAAGAGCGCTGTTGTTTACTCCATGATAAGAGTATTGCATGTCTGTATTGGCGATTGTCTTATTTCTTGGAGCTCCAAATGCATATAATCCAGCCGCCGCGTGCCACTAATGGCACCAAGCCAGCAGATCATGCCCGTCCGTCTCCCCTCAGTCGACATCGTGAGATAGTGACTGTCTTCATGGTTCTCAAAAGAGGCAAGTTTCCACAGCTGAGGGACCGAACGTGTTTATTTCCCATGGACGCAATTGTACGACTATGCTGGAGATTTCCCCAGTAACCACGTACCTTCCTGGCGTTAGTGTCTTGATAATCCCGTCAACCTGACAATAGTTTCCGACTAGATACCACGCGTACCCCCACAAAGAAACAGCCCTAGATTTGCCAAATATCTGCTCAGCTGGCTATCTCACGGGTTCATACTCGGGCCGAACATTAACAGAAGGGCTTTTGTAGGCGTCCGACGCGGGGCCGCGTCTTTTGGCTCTTTATCCATGTTTAAGAACGCCTACGAGATATTTCGTTACGAAACGATCTCTGAAGCTTAACTAAGGCAGTATCCTTCGAGATCAAATTGAGCCTTGCGTGCTATACGTGTATTCGAGATTGTGCAAAGTGCTATCCTCAGTGAAATTAAATTTCTTATCCGCATTTACCTCACGAAGTTTCCTTGAAATGGTCCATGAGACACCAACGAGCAGCTCACCCTTTATCATCTACAGCTTGCAAATCTTATCTGCCAACAATAAGCCAAATACTAGACGAAGTGGCACTGGTGCAGCAGTGGAAAGCGGCCTTAGCTACTCAGTGCCTGGTTCGAGTCACCTGGGGATTAAATTGTGCCGTAAATCGCACAATCGCACTAATACGCAATACATGAGAGAAAGGTCAACGGGCGCCCGGGCTGCAGGCGCAATAACGAAAGCTGAATTTGGTAGAAACATTGAACGAAAGATGCAGGCAAATAGGCCTCAAACATTGCGTGCAGCCTCGTACCCTCAAGTGTGATAACTATCCAGCTACTAATACACTGCCCACGACCCAAATTGTAAGAGTAAGCCAATAGGGGATCATATTGTCCCATGTCGGTGTTGCAGAATATTGATGTAAGTGATATGCAGTTGGAGATGATCGCAATTAAGAGATGTAAGCTTAACACGGGATGTGGCTTAACACGGGATGGGAACCATGATGATTCGCGACGACCAGCTTCGGCGCGGTTGACTTCATGTCATTTACAACGGGACTCCCTAGAAACGACATGTTATCTGGTGCTCAATAGAGGCGAACCTTGATCCTCACCGATGTGACTCTTATCACGTCAACCATTGACATTTTACTAACACTATTGACCGCGTCGACCCACCCTCACTGAACAGGACTCTCAAACATGACGCGACGGCTGCCTTGGGCGAGGGATTCTGAACATGCGGTTAAACGCGAAGCCAACAACACCGCATCACCTGCTCCGCCTAGGACGCCGGCGCGCCAAACGCCCCAGCCCTCACGCGCGTTGTCGTCGCGCCCGTCGGAGAGGAAACCTACAGCATCTGCCAAGAGTCTCTCATACCGGCCAGGCGAGTTTCACCCCCAGAGGCATGACCCGCCAACCTAACAAGCCAAACAGATCGAAGTCCATCGACATCACCGCCCCCTCAACCAATCCAAGAAACGTATACTTCCCCTGTCCTGTGAGTCCAGCGCACACTGACACACCCCAGCTTCCTTATCCCGGGCCTCGACAATGACGACCTCTACCGCATGGTAGAAGACGAGTTTCTCGTCACCGCCGGCAAATTCACAGCCCATCTTCATGCTGCGGAGTACCAACGCCTAAAGACCCAGGCACGTTCCCAGAACGCGAACACGATTGCCAACATCTCCCGACCGGTCGTTGGCTCGCTGACCGAGCTGGCGCGGAAGCGCCAGGAAGAGCTTCAGAGGCGGAGGAGGCAACGGCAAGCCCTCAAGGATGCCAAGGCTGATACTGGGACCGAAGACGACGAGACGGAGGAGGAAGTCGAAGCTCTCTTGCGGGGGTCATTGCTCCAAGGCCTGATGGACAGCCCGCGGAAGAAAGAGGTTAAGATCTCGGCGCTCGTGAGGGGCGATTCGATCACCAAAGCAACGAGGAGTGCCTCGGACAGACCTGGCCTGAGTAGAGCGGGTGGGGAAGTGCAGCGAAAGCTGACTTTCCCTAGCGGGAATACCGCAAAGAGATCGCTACCAGAGGAGACGGAAGACGAGGACGAGGACGGTTTAGATGTGCCGGTCAGGGGCCGACCCACTCCGCCTCGTAGGGCGGTGGCCAAACCAGCGGGAGAGATGGCGACAGCAGTGCACGAGAGCCGACGGGCGGCGGGTCGACAGTCCACAACTGTCAGTTCGCCAGCGGCGAGGATCCCGGCGACGAGCAGCAACTTGGCCGCGAAGACAGCAACAGCGCCCAGGACTAATTCGACGAGGGAGCATCAAGAATTAGACACAGAGTCTGACGAAGATGATATCTTTGCACGGCTCAAGAGCCGACAGACCAGCGACAGACAGCGGAGACCGGCTGCGAAGGAGACAAAAAGCAGGAACCATGCGGAGGGCGATGTCATTCCGTCATTCATGTGAGCTGGGCCACGACATTATGTACAAATAGTTTTGCGTTGCGATGAGCAAGACATAATGATACCCATGATACCACCATTGACCAGGCCACGAAGCAGCCCGTGTTCCACCGGGCACCTGCTAAGGGGCATGTCATCAGACAGCTCCAATGCTGGTGGTCGGGTCGCTCTCACCATCGACATCCGTTAACAGGCTCTTTAAAGTCTACAGGGCAGATATCTCGCCCCCCACCATCATAAAAATGCGAGGGGTCTGCCTGCCAACGGGCCTTCCAATGTTAGGCGTCGCGTCCCGCATGCGACTTTGGCGTGGCGAGTACGCGGCCTTCATACCAGAAGTTCATCAGACCGCGGATTTGACTGGATGCAAAGTGTGCACGCAGCCATCACGTCGGCCAACAAGGCGGGCGATAGTATGCCAGTCAAGTCTCAGGCCAGGTTGGTTCAAATCCCAGCCGACGGCGTGGCAGGCTGGCACCTGGATCGTGGCAAACGTTGTGCAGTCTTGAGAATAACGCGATGGCATTTTGCCAGATAGTCTGAAATCACGAGCGGGAAATCGTCTCCCGCAAAGATGCAGTAGTGTCGTGTTGGTGCTTCCGTGGGCCCCTCAAACATCTTTCAAGAAATGTGACTTGAACTTCTTGCCTGCGCGATCGGCACCGCGGACGAGGAACTGGTCGCCCATGATCTCAAAGACGAATTGGTTGGAGACGGCTGTCGTGGTGCCCTCGGCGGCGGGAGCGGCAACGGCCTCCTCGACGGGCACCTCGACCCGGAACATGGTCCCCTCCTTGGGCACGAGCTTGACCTTGTTCTGTGCCGTCACCACCTCGAAGGTGAAGCGCGCATCCTTGACCACGATGCCCTTGATGCCGACGCGACTGGGACACCCGCTCCTCACGACCTCGACCTCGGCGCCGTGAAACTCGGCGGCGCTCAGCTTGGCGGCCGCGCCGGGCCCGCCGTAGATCTCCCCGCCGAGGACCTCACGGATGTAGCCGAGCCAGAGGCGGTGCAGCGGCACAAAGGTGGCGTACTTTTGGCCCTTGCGCGGGATGGTGTGCAGGTTCAGGGCGCGGCGTTGGCGGGAGGAGAGGGGGGCGGGGCGCTTCTTCGAACGGGCCTTGTGTTCCTCGCGGGCGAGGCGGCGGGCTTTGCGTGCGTTCGAGTGGGGTGGAGGGGAGGTCGCGCGTAGGTGGAGGTTACGGTATTGGAGCTTGTCGGTGTAGATGCGGGAGACGGTGTCGGGGGAGTGGGCGCGCGCGAGGAGCGACTGGGTGAATTCGGCGGCCGAGTCGGGCGGCATGATGCTGGTGGTGTGATAGACACGGAAGTCAAAGTGGATGGCGTTTAGAATATTATGATTTTAAGGAACGGCAGACTGAAGCTCAGGTCTGTGGGAATGCGTGGTGGAGGAACGGGTTTCTGGCAATGGTGGTCGCGATAGTAGGAGTCTTGCAGTCGTGGTGTTTGGCTCCAGGTGCTGGACAAAATTAAATGTTAGTACATAGAGCAGTGGAGGCAGGAGCACTGGCTGCACCCCACAGAAAGGTTTCACGGAGCCCCACCATAGCTGGATGCATCGCTGCTTTTAACAATCCCCAAGACGGAGCGGTCTGAAGTCAGTCCAGTCTGTGGCTTAGCGACCATGAGCAAGCCACCTAGGTATGCTCCAAAATCCATCAGAAAGCCTCCTACAGACGTCACAGTACGTTGCCATCAGGGGGCTCAACATATGGACTGCTGATACCATCAAGCCCATCTCGTTATGTGTCGACCATCAAGCCACCAAGTACGGGGGGAGTACGCGACGAGATCAAACGCATCAATATACCCCGCCTTCTCATGCGGGAGACTAAACTCGACGACGTTTGTCCTGGAGGAAAACGACAGATGGGGTGAAAACCCACTGATATATGCCAAAATCTTCCCTCACACTATCGTGTTAATCGATACCGGCTGCGGCGGCGCAGCGCAGACCCCAAACCTCGATACCACCCTCAAAGCATTCATCGAAACAGCTCCGGTGCCGGACAATGCAGGCAACCCCCTCAATGCAAATGGTTTCAAGTCATACACTCTTGTGTGTACCCATTGCCACTATGATCACATCGGTATGTTGAACTACATCTGTCCCTTTGCTCATTGATCTCAGCATATTGACTTGCGTCAGGTGGAATCGCCGAGTTTGTCGGCACACCGGGTCTAGCTATTTGGGCAAGCGCGCTAGGCCAAAGCATTATCGGAGATCCTGAACAGCTTCGGAAGTCATCGCTCTGTGGTTATCTGAATATTGATACTCCAGAATATTCAGTCACTAATTGGGCCGAAGACGGCCAGCCCATGACCAGTAGCGACTTGCAAGATCTGGGCATGGTCGTTTTTCAGACCCCTGGGCACTGCCCTGACGAGCTGGCCGTATGGGATGCCCAGGAGAGATTTCTTTTCGTGGGGGACAACACCTACGAGCACGGCCCTACGTTGTTCCCTGTTGGAGGCAATGTTCTACATTACAAGGCCTCCATCGGCAAGTTGATTTCTCTTGTTCAGCACTGGAATACCCCGTCAGGTGTGTTCGACCCGATTCGAAACCCATTTGACCTTCTTAGCGGCTGCTAATCAACCCTTGTTATCTCAGGCGCGGAAGACGCACGTGTCAAGATTGCCTGCGGTCACACTACGAAGGACGCAGATGCTGAATCTCTGCTCAGTCATGTGGACGCCTTCTGTTACTGTGTAATAAATTCAGAAATCCCGGCAATTGACAGAACAGATAAAATGTACGGCTGGGCAGGAGGCGAGCCAGTCCTCGAGTTCCGCCCGGAGCAATCTGGCTTCGGAATATATTTCCAGGGCTTGAGAGCGGTGTTTGAAGAAATGAAGAAGGAGATTCGTACACTGCAATAGCTGTAATGATGTGGATATCCAGCCCGTGAATCTGACGGTGAGATACGGGTTGCGTATCTATCCGAAGACACTTTTGATAAACGATAGCCTATGCGGGCGCCATAGAAGTATGAATTATACTAGCATATTCCAAGGCCTGAAACCGATGCGTCAAGACCTAGGATGCCATGTCGTGGTGATGACTGAGCTGTCTCGCAGACAACGCCCTCAGATTGACCGGGCTGTCACAGAACATTGCAGACCCCCAGATTCCAGTCAGACCGTCTTGCACTGTTTGGTATCGCCGCCATGGTGGTCCTTATACCTGATCTGTGGAGACGATACACCGAATAATATGGGTGTTACGCAAGTGGCCTGCCTAACGACGGGACTGTTACTGGCTAGCTTTTGGCGCACTTCTGGATGACACGATCGAGGCTCGTAAGAAGCCCAGTGAGATGCAGTCCGGGCTTTACCCGACGTCTTTGTGGTGAGGAGGCCTCCCGAAGGGGCGTAGGGCTGACAGGGTCGCTACGGGGTAGCCATGGGTGGCTAGACCGCTTTTTGGAAGCAGCGGGGTCATGTTCGGGTCCAACTTTTGCAGCAATGCGAGCAGCTCTAGTTCCGTGTGGAATGAGACCTTTCTCATGTAAGAGGAGTTGTTTAAATGCCAGGCCAAGACTTCTAATGTTCCCTTCCAGCCCCGGCTTGAGGACAAATAGGGAAGCATTCTTTGGAGATTTGGTGAGAACCGCAACGACATACACTGACCCTAAGGAAATTAAACAACACCTATATTATAAAGCCTGCGCCGTACTGGTGTGCCAACATCTATGCACATGGCCTGACCTGGGTGCCAAGAAGCAGAACAGTTGGCGCTTGCACCCGGGAGCTTAGACCCTACTTAATCGGTGGCCTCAGACTTGCTGTTAGTATATAATCCCCGTCCTTCACACCCTCCTGGTCATTTTACTTTCTCTGGCCCTGTCATCATCACCCGTCGGAGGTATTGGGTAATAATTGCGACCTTGAGCCTCCTTTCGCAGAGCTTGCATTGTTCATGCTACAGACGCTACCTCTTGCTGCCCTTGATAGTCATATCTCTACCCCAACATGAAGATCTCCCTTCTCCTGTCTCTCACCGGGGCCCTCCCTATTCTCGCGGACTTCGCAATCCCTCCCAAGCTCAGCGCCGAAGAGGAGTGCGGCGAACTCGGCGTCATGATAGTCCCCCCGGGGGAGGACCCCTCGGAGTACCGCCTATGCAGGGACCACCCCACCACTCTCCAGAAACAGGACCCCGAAACGTGGAATGAGGCCGACGGTCCCTTGCGCCATGACGAACCTGAGGACTATGAAGTCATTGTCATCGAAATGGAGCCCAGCGAAGATGGATTAGAACGACCCATACCAGGTGTGTAGAATTCACTTTTCATCGAGCCGATGGCTTGTTGCGTCACAAACATGGGACATTGACAGTCTTCCAGATTGGGTTTGGGAGAAGTACGCTGGGCCCGACGGCAAGGGCTGGTACCCTCCGCATCCGGTGCGATTCGAGTTCGTGAGCCCCGGCGGGGAAATGCATGAGAGAGAACAGGATTTCGTATTAGGACCAATGGCCTAGTTGTAGCACGTAGGTGGCCGATGGAGACAAATCGCTGAGGGGAGAAGCCTGGCTCTAACGTGTAAGTGAGCACGCTGAACGATCATCTGATCCTGTTCGACCCGCTGCCAAGCCAGCGCACCCTGCAACGCGCACCAACAGCCAGAAAACGTGGCAGGGGTACGGAAGCGAAACAGAAGCTTGGAACAAGACCGTGAAGCTTTGATGCCAGGGCCGGGCCATTTTGATGACGCAAGGTAGGTGCCTCGTACAAGAGCCAGTTACCTCACTAGCAAATAACAAACCTATCTAAGCCCCGTGATAAGATTATATGCCGTATATGCCAAGGAAATGAGAATAGAGGCATTAATTCTGCTGAGGCAGGTTGTCGTAGTCTAGTAACGCGACCCTACATAGGTATCCCTGCTTTATCGATATTGTGGTGATCGTCCGTCACGGGGACATCTGGGACTGGTTGTTCGCCCTGCGTTGCTGGGTTGTACCTTTTCCTGAAGCGTCCTAACGAAAGTCCGAGGCCACTGCTATATCGAGTAGCCGAAAGATGACAGCCTTACCGAGGCCACAAGCAAAGAGGGCCGCCAGGAAGTTAGTTAGTACCCAACGGAGGAGTGGTATACGCTGCTCAATGACTTGATTAAATGATGTCCCAAAACACATTCAAGACGGCAGGGAGTGGCTGGGACTTCCAATGAGGATTAACTAGTAACACTAAGAAATCAATGTCGAGGAGCGGAAACCCACGTTCATCACAACAACGACAAGTACTATCGAAAAGTTCTGGAAACAATGTGATATTTATCTTGATGTGTCGACTGAACTCTGCTCTACGGACAGCTCAGGTTCGTCCACTGTTTGATACCACTGGGTCCCTCATTTGTGCGTGGGTCAAAACTACGGACTACCCCCGGTCGGGTGCAAGCTGCACAGAATAGAAAATGCCACAGGAGCGACTGTTATGGCGACAGGCGGCCAGCGTTGACCAGAGTTGAACACTTAGCAGTCGATGAAGCCGCCGTTGGCCGTGCAGCTACCGGGAATGGAGTAGGCCCACTATCTTGATGTAAGCATTATGAACTGAGTAGATGCTGGGATTGTGGGAAGACTCACGTTCTCGAAGCCACCATCTCCACGGCGGGTGAAGGTAGCACCAGGTGCGAGGACGACCACCTCAAAGCTTTTGAGCAGTAGTGTTAGTGGTGGCCTACCTCATCGCAGGTCATACTATGAAGAAAATACTTACGTGACGGTTGTTCCTAGCTTGGCATCGTATCTGACGGTCTGCTGATGGGCGATAGTGCCGCTCGTGGCAAATCCCACGTTGCAAACGACGACACCGTGCCCAGGGAAGGCAGCGGCGGTGCGACTGGCCACGTCCTGGGTGAACTTGCGGCGGCCCTATGAACAGGTCAATATCCAGAGTGACTGAAGATAGCAGTGGACGAACTTCAAGATCCTTCTGAATCGTCTGCTCGATCAACAAATTGATTTTGCTGGCGATGCCCGTGACGGCGTTGACGGCAGAAGCTCCGTTGGGAACCTTGGGGACGGGCCCCGAGGGCTTGGGCACCACACGCTGACGGGCGCTGTAGGATCATTAGCATTCTCGGTCTGATAGCAGTATAAGACATGGCGTGGGCACCTCAACACACCAGATTTACATTCAGAGCTCACCCAGGCATCACCAAAGCCCGCTGCTTTAAGGGTGATCGGGGTGCCACGGTGGGTGAGATCTG